>CM074719.1:331991514-332301582 GCA_037306005.1 Rhinophrynus dorsalis | reverse complement strand
CCTCTTCCTTACACGCTCTCTCCCAGCGGTCCAAAACAATTCTCCAACACAACAAAAGAAAGAAGAAGCGTCCAATGGTGAAATACGTTCACTTCAAATATTCCTCCAACATAAAACAAATACCATTGTACTCACATTTATTCAAGGTCAACAGAGGGGATATTCCAATGCTGACAAACCAGCTAGTGGAGATCTCACACCGTCTCCACTCGGTGACCAAGGTACTGCTGCTCCAAAATGACACCTTCCACTCAAGTGCTTCAACGCAAGGTTTATTAAAATTGCAATATTAGCAAAAATAAATGTGAGTACAATGGTACTTGTTTTATGTTGGAGGAATATTTGAAGTGAACGTATTTCACCATTGGGCGCTTCTTCTTTCTTTTGTTGTGTTGGAGAATGTACATAAACTGTCAGATGAATGTATAAAAGTGAGGTGGAGCAATTCTGGGGCATACTGAGATGTAGGGGACAAATAATATAAAAGGGTCACTATCACCTAAAGGGTATTTTGGCTATTTTGAAAGAACTTTAACCCTCTGAGCACCAGAGGTATCCAATGCATTGCAATGCAATGCATTGGATACCTTTCTGATACTCAAAGTGTTAAAAATTACTTATATGTGGTATTAGCCATTTTATATTTAAAAAAAACTATTTTTATCCCTTTGAGTCCCAGTGGGTATGCAACAAATTGCTTTGTAATGCGTTGTGTACCCCTCTGGCACTCAGAGAGTTAAAGGGACCATAATGTCCCAGAAAAAAAATCTTTATAGTTTTGCAACAAATCCCATCTCTCAAACCGCTATGGTTTGAGAGATATTTGCTTTCAAAGTTCCCCCTTCCCTCCCCTTTCCCTGATGTCAGCTGTAAAGCTGACAGCAGGAAATCTGTGTCGGTCGAGAAGAGGAAGCTCTTCAGCAGAGCTGAAATTGCATTATTTAAAACAAATTATTTCATTGGAATGGTGTACAAAGTGTGCTTGCAAACCAGGCACACTTTGTAGACCTTCCCAATGAAGTAACTATTTTCCAATAACGCGATTTCGGCTCTCTGCAGAGCCGCCAGTTGGTTGCTGGACAGGATTCCCCTGCAATCAGCACAACGCTGACGTCAGGGAAAGGGAAGGGAGGGGGTAACTTTGAACACAAATCTCTCAAACCATAGCAGTTTGAGAGATAGAGTTTGTTGCATATAGATTAATTTTTTAAGCACTACACAACTATAAAGATTTTTCTGGGACATTACGGTCTCTTTAATTTATTTAGCTATATGGATAGGGCTGATTAAGGCATGCCATGCAGGTGCCTGTCTTAGCCCTACATTACCTCTCTCACTCACTGAAATTTAACCCCAACAGTGCTAGGCAAGTTGGAAAATTAATTAATTAATAAGTTAATAATAATAATGAGCAGGGATAGAAAAGTAGGGTTAATGCAGGCTGTGCCTTCACCACCAATTTCCCTAAATTAAAGGCTAATAAAACATATAGATAATTTTTAAAGCAAGACCAAATTGAAAAAGAAAAAGATTTCCACCGATTTAAATGGGGATTTTAACCCCTGAATGAAAGAGGTTTCCCGATGTATTGCTGTGCAATGTGCTAAAAACCCTCTCTAGAATTCAGAGTTAAAACATCAGCTAAAGCAGTTACAATTGCGTTCATTTTTATTTGCTCCCTATGGTGCTGTTGAAGCCTGGGGCTGCACTGTGCACAGCCTCAAAGCAGTCCCAGTCAGCCATTTGGGGTTGGGTTAGAAAAAATACCCCCTCATCTGGCAGCGCAATGGTACACATCCTGGATGTTTGTGGTTCACAACCATGGGCAGCCTCTGCAGACCCAAGGTGTCACGCTTAAAAGGACTTCATTAGGGTGTAAGGCGGCTGTGTGATCAGTACGAGCCTGAACTGCAAGACTTCAAATCTCACAGTCCAGTCTCTTGCAGGACCAGAAAGAAGGAGCCCAAGACATCTGTCTTCAGACCCTCATTCTGCTGCACTGCTGGTTTGCCAGGGCAAGTAACAAAACCCTGGCTCTCTGGGGAGCTATCCATGTGATAGTTGGCTTTTAAATTATATATTTATCCCTTATGTCTTCACTTTGTACTCTGAAAAATCCCACTTAAATTCAGGGTCAGGAGAAAGTACACTAGATGCTACCTTAAACCTATAGATCAGTGATTCTCAACCAGGGTGCCGTGGCACTTTGGTGTACACGGACAGCAACATAGGGTGCCCCATGTTTTCTATGAAGACTAATAAAAATTGACTTTTAAATAAAGATTTACACAAATTGTTATGCACAATATATTTAGTTTTGTTATTATGATTAGAAAACCCAATAACTGTATATTTATGTATTATACCATCCTTATGCCCTTGATAAAGAACATTAAATATGTTAGGGGTGCCCCAAAAGTTCTTGATTACGTGTTAGGGGTGCCCCGAACACAAAAAGATTGAGAACCCCTGCTATAGATTATAAACACTAGTAAGCAGGGTCTTCTTATCCTTCTGTCTTTCAGCTGTTATCCGTAATTTCAAGATGTAAAGTGATGCAGAATTTGTTGATGCTTTATAAATAAAGAACATGAAGTTTAAAGTCGCATGATATTGCTGCATGAATGCAGAAGAGTAAAGCTTATCAAGGCTGAACAATTCTTGGAACAAAGATGTTTTTTATCAGGAAAATCCATGTGTGTTTTGTTGGCAGCAAGTGTTTGTCTTGTGTTTAGGATTTTCATTACAGTGCATTGCACACACCTCTGGTAAGCAATATACTGCATACCCTTCTGGTCCTTAACCCTTTCAGTTCCAAAGCAATGTGTTCTATACCAATCTGGCACTCAAAGGGTTAAAATGCAATGATATATTATGAAGCCTGCTCCAATAGGATCCAGATTCAAAACAAAATGTTAAATCTACAAGTATTGCAATACTTATTCACCTGGATTTATATGAAGCAAAATCAACTACATATGATCAATTTAGCTTAAGGTGGGGGGGTGGAGCAATATATTTCCGTTATAAGTAGAGAATAACATTGTACAGAAAGAAGAAGAAAGAGTATTCACCAAGAACTGGATGTTGACCAGCTCCCAAATGTCATATTGATTTAAATGGTACTTTCAAACCTGTGCATGTTAGAGATATACATGTTTGAAACCTCTTTAGCATTCAAGCATTTAAATCAACAGATTATTTTTTTTCCTTATGATGCAATAAGTTTGTCCCAGAACTGGTCCAATTTTTTGTACATCAGACTCTAAGGCAAATGGAGTGCTTCTTAGGGGAAGCAGTTGCATAAACAGGCAGGTAAGAGTTTTGCATTGGTGTTTTAGGGGTTTATTTCTGAAATTGTCAACATCCAGAATGTACAAATAATTGAAAACAACTATTATTCAAGGGAGTCAGCAGAAATTTTTCCAGGGGAGCTCCAGACACACTTGGCTTAATTGATGTTGGATGCATACCTCCAACATTTCAAATGGCCAAAGAGGGACACTTGTGTTTTAGATGGTGTTTCCGGGGACGCTGCTTGTGGGCAGGCATTGCTGAGAATTTTTAGGTTACTTTGTGACCTGTGAGACTAGTTATCCCCAACTTGCCCCCCCAAACGTCTTTCTTCCCCTCACCTCTTTATTCCCTTCTGTGTTTTTTTTCCCCTTTCTCCCCCCCACTTCCCTTTCAGTTATTCCCACTTACCATTCCACTTTTGTTCTCCACCCCCCACCCCACATTGTGACGTTGTGCTGCTCACCTATGCCCTCAACTGAGTCGCCACACCCCTCTCCAGTCATAAGCAATCATCCAGGGATTAGCACATGATGACCCCCCCCCCCCAGATGTTAACTGTTATATTCTGGTTGCAGCACTAAATCCATCTCTCAGGGATTATACTTTTTTCCTACACACCATCGCAAATACTCCCATTTAGTTTATCTGTTTATTGATCACACCACTTGGGTATAGCCTTGCAAGCTGCCATTCTCCCTTTCACATCAAACACATCAGGGACTCTGCTGGGTCCTAGTTTCTCACATGTGAACAGATAGACTCTTTCTGCAGTTATTACCATGAGCTTTACAATCTCCAGTCCATGACACCAGATGGGGGCTGCAGCAGTGACTCCCTCTATCCAGGACATCTTGGAACGTGCGAAGATCCCCTGGCTCCCTCCCAAGGTGATCTCTTCCTTGGATTGCCCCCTCACACAAGATGAAGTCAAGGGGGCACTGAAACGTTCATCTTCAGGTAAGTGCCTGGGACCAGAAGTCTTTTGGTGGTGTACTTTCAGACAACCATTCTTCTCTACATGGCGGCGACCTCAATGCCATCATGTCAGGGCAAGCCTGGAATCCCTTTTGGAGCACATTACGGTTACACCAAATAAAGACAAGGACCCAGAGCTACACAGCAGCTATAGGCCCATTTCCCTCTTAATCGCAGACCTTAATATTCGCTAACGTGCTTGCTAATCGCCTGAAACGTGTTCTCCCTACGATGGTGCAACCAGATCAGGCAGGTTTCATGGCAGGCAGGGAAATGAAGGATAACGCCTTTAATTCCATCCTACTAATGAAGACTGCCATGGTGGATTCTGCTCATACTCTCTTGCTTTCTCTAGACGCAGAGAAGGCATTCGACCAAGTCAGCTGGGACTTCATGGAAGCTATTATACACTTAGGCCCTAAAATTCTGGCCGTTCTCTATACCTCACTTTCTGCTCAAGTCAGAGAAAACGGGGTCCTCTCACCCGCTCCCCATTACCAATGGCACAAGGCGAGGATGTCCCCTATCGCCTCTCCTATTCATCTTCACTCTGGAACCTCTCATCCTGAATCAGTCATTATGCTTCACTTCCCAGAAAGGTTAAGATTGGTAGTTTTGATGATGATGTGCTCCTATTCGTATCCCATCTGGAAACATCTCTACCCACACTAATCTCTCTTCTTATCCGGTATAGTGAAATATCATTTCTGAAGATCAACTAATCTAAAGCAGATATTCCAAATCTCATGGTGCCGGTGACGTGATTGGTCTATTAAATACCTGGTCGTTCAAGCTTGTACCTTTACGGGGTTAGAAAGAGCCATTTTATTGGATTTACAGTCCTAGAAAAGCTTATTTATCTCCTGGATGAGTCGTTCTAACACGATGAAAATGGATCATATACTTCTTGAAGTCTTTACCCCTGCAGGCACTGACCAAACACATATTCTCCTTGCAACAACTCATTTTGGAATGTGTCTGGAAGGACAGACAACCCCGTATCTATCTCAAAATCTTGATATGTCCTGTCCTGCTAGGGGGCTTTGAGTTGCCCAACCTCTTCTCCTACCAGAAGGCTTTGGCAATCTCTATGCTTTTGGAACTCTGTTCGGAGTCACCAACCTCAGGTTGGCCCTCTCTACTGAGGCCCTTGCTGGGCCACATAGATCCCATTCAGTTACTGTGGGCTAGTCCCTACAACCTTTCTGCTATGCAAAAGAAAGTGTAACCTTCCCAGCTGCCTTTGAAACCCTACTCTTACGATCCCCACCATCTAGAGGAGTTATTTCTAGGTCGCTCTCAGCCCCAATGACCTTCCCTCAAAAACAGGCTTGTGAAGCAGACCTGGGGATGCAAATTTCTGACTCTCAATGGCTGATCTCTCTTCGCATTATATCAAATAGATTCCCAAAACCCTTATGAGGGAAAAAATATAAAATCATGATGCATTGGTACTGACCCCCCTCCAAGCTGGCTAAGTTTTTCCCTGGAACCTCTGATTGCTGCTTTGTGGTCTTGCCCCCACTGTCCCAATTCTGGACAGAATTGGAATCTCAGGGCAAGGGTTGCACCTTCCTACCTCCCCCAAAACTTTCCTACTCTCCATTCTGCCAGCTGGGTTGCCTCCTTGCCCATCCTCCTCTCTCAGAAGGTGGGTTATGTTCATCACAGGTGCTAGAGCCTGTATTCTCTCTCAGGCTGGAAGCTCCTCATATGTCACAATCTAGACATGGAACTTTTATACCACCTTTCCACAGGTATTTTCCTGCATTTCATGACTTGTACGCCACTTGGAACTCATTTACACAAGACTAAACTTCATAAACATGCTTACTGGCCGAAGGGGGAATCTGTCCCCTTAAGCCCCACCCCCATCCTTCCTGCCCTGCTCTCGGTCTTCCTTTCTTTCAATGCATTTGTCTTTCCAGTCCACTTTCTCACTTTGTAGCGCACCTCTACATTCAAAGTTGACCCATCAGTAGCTCATGCTATCTTAGCAAGGCACCCTTTATTTGAAATTGGTGCCACAAAAACAGCATGTGGGCACTTCTTTAATTTCAGGCCTTTTACAGGAATGCTGCTTTGTAATAATCATTATATGGATAAGCCCTTCAAGACAGTATATTGTGCCTATACACTACTTGTGCTCTGCAATTACTGCTATATTATTGACGTAAGATACAAAAAGCATTTTTTTTTTTTCAGAATTACGGTATTTTGATAGCATTATACAGCACATTATCAGATATTATTCTTCATAATCATTAACACAATTATGCCATTGTTCGCTGCAGAACTGGCTGCTAAATTCCAGGAACATCTAGATTATTAACAATGAAATGAGAAGAACATGTCAGAAGCGCAACAATCTCCACAGCCAAAATACAGTTCAGACATAGAAAATCACAATTTGCGTTGACCAGAGGGGTGTACAATGCATTGCAAATTTCTCTGGTCCTTAACACCTGAATGCACCCCACATTGGGCTCAAGGTGTTAACCCTCTGAGTGCCAGATAGGTATCCAATGCAGTGCATTGCAATGCACTGGATACCTCTCTGGCACTCAAAGGGTTTTAAAGGACTATCAGTGCTAAAAATACGAGCTACTACTGTATGAAAACCCATGTAGTAACATTCAGACAAAAATACGTAAAACTTAAAATATATTTAGTCATTGCTTATTTGTTTTCCTGTTGTGTACTACTACTGTGCATCTTCATGTGTGTATGCACATTGTGCTCACGCAAAAGTGCAGTGAATGGATTGTTTAACTAATCAGTTATAATATAGGCTGAAACATTCAAATCAGGCATAATTTTGCAAATGTTATGGTCCAGAAAGATTTTATAAAAAACAAACACAAAAGATAAAAGGTTCTGAATGCTTATGCTGGAGAAAATCTTAAGAAGGAATTCATCTCCACAAATCCAGAAATAATAATAATAATAATAATAATAATAATAAAAAAAAAAAAAAAAAAAAAAAAAAGGGAAGATTTTAGTCTTACCTGTTAAATCCTTTTCTCTTAGTCCATACAGGTTACTGGTAACTCTGGGTAGGCAATTCACCCCTTTAAGTAGGCAGGAACAATTCTAGAATTGTATGCAGGGGGTGAAGCCTACCTTCCCTCCTTGGCTGCAGCTGGCCAACCAGCTCCAGAAAGATTTGAGACACTAACTATTGACTATTCTCCTGCATACTGTTTTGCGTTCCGGTTTTTGACTGATGCTTATCAGACTACTCTTCTTGCCTGCTCTCTGGTTTCTGACATCACCCGCCTGTTACTGATCCGGACTAGTCGACCATTCTTGCTCGAGCTCTCATATCCAAGTTGTCGTACGGCCCTTGGAGTTTTCGACTCTTAGTCGCACAGTCCTCCTATCCGACCCTCTGGTCCTTCGACTCCCAGTCGGGCAGTGAGCTGATCCGAGTCGTAGTGCGTCGAGCTCGGTTTCCCTGAGTCGGTCACTTGGTTCAGTATTCGACCCCTCTGGTCCACAGATTCCTCCTCTGCTGCTTCTCCTCGACTACCCCGACAGAAGCCAGATACTACTGGTAGGTGTTTATATTGTCTCTACCAGGTGAGTAGTTGTTCTGTCTCCTAGGTGGTTGTCCAGCCATCAGGCTTCGCGGCCTGCTAACCCATCCGCCTCAAGTCGCAGCAAAACCTCCTAGGATCAGCCTGTATCACCAGCTATGCTCCCTATTCTTCGCTCTCTAGCTCCTGGCTCACTGGGGACTAAATAGTGAGAATCTGTTCTGCTTCTTGTCTCTCTCTTGTACTCATTAAAGAAGCAGCCTGCTACGCCTTCTGGGGTTACCTCCCCTCCAAGAGTTCTCTGGCCGCTTACAAGGGTGCTTAGGCCAGAAATTGACAGAACTAGAGCCAACGGGGCTCAAAAGTGAAGAAAGCAACAAGAACCGAAGAAAATCCTAGACAGGCGAGACTGCCTCCAGGATTTTCCTCCCAAAGCTGGCATCAACCGATGCCAGTACATAAACATGGTAATGCTTCGAAAAGGTGTGCACAAAATGACCAGGTGGCAGCCTTGCACAAATGATCAGCAGAGGTCTGATTCTTGTAAGCCCAAGAGGCCCCAATAGATCGAGTAGAATGAGCCGTAACCCTGAAAGGGACAGGCTTCTTCCTCAGCTCATAAGTCTTACAAATAGTGGACTTGATCCAAGAAGCAAAAGTCACCTGGGATGCAAGACTTCCTGCCCTAGGACCACCAGGAATGACGAACAATGCGTCCGATTGCCTGACAGACTCAGTGCGATGTACATAAAACTTGAGACAACACACCACGTCTAACAAGTGGAGATGCCTCTCCTTGTCAGAGGTGGGGTCAGGGCAAAAAGAGGGCACCACAATCTCCTGATTGATGTGGAACTCCGAAACCACCTTCGGGAGAAACTCCTGAGAGGTGTGACGCACTGCCTTGTCCTTGTGAAACACCAAATAGGGTGGTTTACAGGACAGAGCATGTAACTCCGCGACACAGCGAACAGACAAGATTGCCAGGAGAAAGACCATTTTCCACATCAACAGGCGTAGAGGAATAGTAGTCAAAGACTCAAATGGAGGCCGCGGAAGAACGTCCAAAACCAAGATAATATCCCTTGGAGAAGCAGGAATCTTGAAGGCAGGACGTGTATCAACAATGCCCTGGAAGAAAACCTTGACATCAGGAAGGATGGCAATGCGCCTCAAAGAAAACAGAGAGAGCAGATGTCTGAACTTTAAGGAAACTCAAACTGAGGCCCTTATCCACACTGTCCTGGAAAAAAGCCAGGACCGATGGCAGATCAAATTCCTGAGACAGGTCCTTGTCAGCACACCAAGATAGGAAGGTAGACCAGACACAATGGTAGATCTTAGAAGAAACAGGTTTGTGGGCACTGAGCATAGTAGCCACCACACCAGAAGAAAACCCTTTCTTCCTCAATATTGAGGATTCAATTTCCAAACCATCAAGGCTAGACTATGAACATCCTCCTTCCACAGGTAACCCTGTAGAAGAAGATCTGGACGGCAATGGAGCCCGAATGGCTCTGCCACCGACAGATCCAGAAGCTCCGGAAACCAAGCCTGGCGAGGCCAGTACAGCGCAATCAGAATGACTGGACAACGGTCCAGTAGTAATTTCCGAAACACCCTGTGAAACATGGGGAGGTGAGGGGAGGAAAGATGTAGGTCAGAGGGAATAACAAAGAAATGGACATTTCATCCACTGCCAGAGCTAGAGGGTCCCTCCATTGAGAGCAGAACCTTGGAACCTTCCTGTTGTGTCTTGTCGCCATCAGGTCAATGTAAGGAAGACCCCATTTTTGAACAATGAGGGTGAATACCTCTGGTTGCAGCTCCCACTCTCCGCTGTCCACTGTGTATCGACTGAGAAAGTCCACCATGATGTCTACGCCAGGAATGTGCACTGCGGATATGGCAGGAGCATGTTCTTCTGACCAGGACAAAATAGCCTTGACCTCTAACCAACAGTGAGACTTCTTGTTCCGCCCTGCTTGTTGATGTAAGCCACGGCCGTGGCATTGTCGGACTCTACCCAGACTGGACAGTCTTCCAGCTGAGATGTCCAATGACGAAGGGCATGAAATATCACCCAAAGCTCCAACACGTTGATGGGAAGGAGAGATTCTTCCAGAGACCACCGACCCTGTGCACTCAGTCGACCAAGGACCGCTCAGCATCCGGAGAGGCTGGCATCCGTTGTCACCGTGGTCCAGAAGGAAACTAGTAAGGACTTGCCCTTCAGCAGATTGGAAAGATCAAGCCACCAGGACAAACTCAGTTCCACATGAAGAGGAAGTGACACCAACGTCTTCAGAAGGTCCGGCCCACCCCTGCACACCTGGATCATAAACCGCTGGTGTGTGCCATAACAAATGGTAGCGCCTCTATGGTGGAACTGATCTTGAGCCAGTATCGCAGAAACCCTATGGGCGATCTGGTGAGCCATTTCATCTGTGATAAACACCATGTTCTTCTGGGTAACGAAGAGGAGGCCCAGGAAGACCAAACGCTGGGATGGGACAAGATCTAATTTGTCCAAGTTGATGATCCAACCGTGATGGGTGAGAGCATGAATGCATTGCTGAACCTGCTGATGAAGAAGTTCCGCAGAAGAGGCTTTCAGAAGCAAGTCGTCCATGTATGGAGTAACTCTGATGTTGTCTCGGTCAAGGATGGACACGAAGGCTCCCGGGGTACGGTTGAAGACCTGAGGAGCTGTCGTCAGACCAAATGGAAGAGCAGAGAACTGAAAATGTCCCCGATCGCAGGCAAACCAGAGGTACTGCCAGCTCTCTGGACGAATGGCAATGTGTAAGTACACTTCCTGAAGATCCAGAGATGCAAGGAATTGCCCCGGGGACATGGCATCAATCACTATCCGTAGAGACTCCTGGTGATAATGAGTCCGGGTCACAAAGGAATTGAGATCCTTCAAGTCCAAAATGGGACGACAACAGCCGTCCTTCTTGGACACCACAAAGAGGTTTGAGTAAAAACCCATACCCCTGTCCTGAACCAGAACATCCTTGTCCAGAAGAGCTTGAACATCGCCGAACAGACTGCGTTTCTCTGTGCCCTGAGGCGTTTGAGAAGGAATAAAGTGAAAGGGAGGAAGAGAGACAAAAGGGATCCTGTACCCCTCCGTCACTACCTGCAAAACCCATAGGTCCATCACTGAATCCTCTCAAATGCTGTGATAGTGACGCAGACGACCACCCACAGCAGAGTGGGGACCCGGGTTCGGCGAGTCATGCCGAAGGCGGCTTGGAAGAGACCTTGGGCTTCCATTACTGTTTGGGCTTGGAGGAGGTACACAGAGCTGAGGGAACAGTCTGGTTCGCCGAACGTGTCTCATGCTGAAAGGAACAAAAACACCGGTTACACTTTAGCAGTGTTTTCTTCCTAGGAAGAAAGGGTAGAAGTGTACTCTTACCCCCTGTAGCCTCATTGATCAGATCCTTGAGATCTGGCCCAAACAAAGAAGTGCCTTGAAAAGGCAAGGAGAGAAAAGCTTTCTTAGAAGCAGTATCAGCAGACCAGATCTTGAGCCAAAGAGCCCGTCTGGCAACCACAGACACCAAACGGATGGCATCAAATAGGTCAGCAGAAACATAGTGCTGTGTCTCAGAAATGTTGGCAAGGAGGAGCAACTTACCCAAAGTAGAAGCATCCTGACGGACAACAAGAGTGAGCTGTTCAGTCCAGACCGCAATGGCCTGGTTCACCCATGCTGCTGCGAATGCTGGACGCATGGCAGAACCAGCAGTGGCAAAGATGGACTTGAGGGAGACCTCAAGATTCTGGTCAGTCCAGTCCTTTAGAGCAGACACATTAGACACTGGCAAAGCAGTAGACTTGGATAGCCTGGAGATAGGAGCATCCACTTTGGGAGGATGAACCCACTGAGCAAGTGCTGCTGCAGAAAAGGGATAAAGCTTAGCAAATTTCTTGGATACAGAAGATTTCCAGTCCGGAGACTTCTACTCTTCAGACACAAGGCAGTCAAGAGTAGGGTTAGGTGGAAAGTAAGGGGCCTTTTAGGCTCCTGAAAGACATCAGAAGGGTCAGAAGGAACCTCCTGCACCAAGGGAATGTTTAGTGTATTTAAAACAGCCCTAATGAGGCCCTCAGCAGAGGGCTCAGGATCAGCCACAAAAGGGTCCCCAAAAAACGGAGAGAAGCCCACCGCAGAACATTCCTCAACATCTGAATCCACCAACAGTTCCTCTTCAGAGGAATCTGACACATCAGGTACATCCTGAGGCTTTGGCAGGGAAGACTTGACAAAGGAGGGGGGTCTGCCAAGAATGAAAGACCCCCTGTAAATGGGATGGAAAGAGTTGCAAAGTGGACCTAAGGTCCCTAGTAGCAAGCCTTGAACTCTTGCACCCAAACTGGCTCTAATGCATGGCTGGAGGTCCCTGGGAGACTCTCAGGGACATCAGAACATACTGGGCATAAATGACCTGAGAATTCTCTAGGTAACCCTGAATGACAGGAAAAGCAATGCGCAATGGGGATACAGAGACCCCAGCATCCTTAGTCTTAGGTCTGGCCCCAAGTTCCAATGGTATAGACATTGTCTCAGTGTCAATAAACTTATTGTATAAGAAATCACCCAGTTACAGTGTGTATGATTAAAGTTTCACCCCAGAAATCGCTAAAATAGACTTATCTGGCAGGCGAAGGGTTAATCAGCAGAGGAGAGAAGAAGAGTCCAAGCCCTGCGTAGGATACTCATTCTGGAAAGATCACAAAATAGATGTCGTAATGGGAGACAATCAGAAACGAGCGCACAAAGCAAGCTCTCATGGGAAAAGTCGTTTTCCCAGAAAAGTACCCCAAACAGTGCCCGAAGCCCCCTGAGCCCCCCCAACACACTAGAAACATGAACCAGATGATAGAGCAAGGGCAGACAAGTAAAATGAGCCATCTCGGAAGTCGCTAGGTTAAGCGGTTGCAGAGATATGTCCCAAACTGTACAGTCCTATAAGAGTGAATGGAGCAATGGTGTCTATGCGGTGAAGCGCGCAAACTCAAATTTTACAAAATCGAAGGTGTAATATTAAAGGACTTGAAACATCACTAAAACATGTAAGGATACCCAAAACACACTGAACCAGTAGGAAAGGTGTCAGAACCCCCCCCCAAATGAATGCCAAACCAGCAGCTAAAGGGTTAAATACCACATAAACCTGCTCCAAACACCCATACAGATAGACCCAATGAGTGCAGGAGTGTGCAATAGGAACGCCAAATGAAAAACCCCTGTGCGGAGGGGCACTGTGGGACATGTGGACCTGCAGCACTCAAAGGGTTGCTCACCTTTCCTGCAGATCTCCTGTCTTCAGATTACCATGTTTAAAGAAGAAACCTCAGTGGGCAACTCCTGAGGAAGGAACTTGTAACCAAGATTTTCCCCCCAGAGCTTAAGGTCCACAAAAAGCACCTGGATACTGAGCTAGCCACATCTAAGGGCACTGTCAGTTATGGTAATCCGCCTAATGGTGGTATTCCATTTCTAAAAGAAAAATAAACTTCTAAAGCTATAGCAGAACTGTTCTCTTGCCTGTGTTATCTTCACCAAGGAACAAATCTTTCTGGAGCTGGTTGGCTAGCTGCAGCCAAGGAGGGAAGGTAGGCTCTACCCCCTGCGGATCACCTACCCAGAGTTACCAGTAACCTGTATTAGACGACAGAGAAATAAAAATTATAGAGAACTAAATCATAAAAAGACAACATTTCCTAAAGTTTTATTATTTATTTATTTAATCTTCACATATTTAAATTTTATATCCCTGACATTGGAGCTCCCTGGAGCTTTGTGGATTTTGAAGGAGGATATAATAATGATACTGTGTCACAGTACCTTGTTTCCAGCGCTGCCACTTTAGCAACACTCGGCGTCTTTCCACACGTCATCTGCAGGGCTCTGTTTTATGTGTGTTTGTTTCCTGTAGTCTCCTCCTACCTACTTGTTCCCTCTAGCTGCTCCTCCTACCAGCTTCCTGTGGAGGGGTTTAAAGGGCAGACTGAGTCCTGACTCAGTCACCCTTACATTGGTGTTCAGAGCAGTTCATCTAGTGTTACTGATTCCTGTGTATGATCCGGCTTGTCTGTCCATCCATTCTGGTGTTGACCTGTGGCTTTGTCTGACTATTCTCCTTGTGCGTTCCGATTTGGCTCAGATATCCTTTCTGGTGCAAACCTGTGGCTCTGGCTGACTACCCGCTCCGTGTATGACCTAGGCTTGTCTGACTACCCACTCTGTTGTTGACCTGGGTCTCTGTCCACTGCGCATCCAGCATGCCATCGCTTCAGTGGATATCCTATCTGGTGCAAACCTGTGGCTCTGGCTGACTACCCGGCTCCATGTAGGACTTTGGCTCGTCTGACTATCCTATCTGGTGCTTACTAGAAGGCCCTGTCTGTTCGCTCCTAGGGTTGGTTCCGTTATTCAGACATCCTTCCTAGTACTGACCTGGCGCTAGCAGACTCCCAGCTACTGACTGCAGGGTGAGTCAGTATCACTCTTGAGCGTTTCCTTACCGCGAGTCTCCAGCAGGCTGAGGCCTAGTCTCGGACAGTGTGGTGGTGATTTTGGGAGACTGCTATTCCTGATACAGTACTTGCCTTTTCGATCACCCACTGTGTGTATATATTATACTGCATTACTGTTATTATTCTCATAATAAAGTTAAATTAACTATACCATCTGACTCCTGGTTCTGCTTGCCAACCGTAACATAATGTAAAAGAGACATAGAATAGCCACTGTTTCACCCGATTTGATGGATGAATGCCCAGAAAGCTCTCCTGAAAGAGATCCCTGGAGTTTATTGTCAGGGACAGAAGTGTAAAATAGTGAAGATAAAATTAAAGGCAATTTGAATGTACATACTATGTACCTGCAAAATATGTTAGGTCAAAATAAAGGGTTACTTCACCATTAACTGACAAGATGGAGTTCAGCATGCCTCTTGCTGTGGATCATTTGGGATAATTTATATATTTTACTTGCTACAATTTGAATGGCATACTCTAGAGTCTACATGGACTTCAACTATATCCATATTGAATAGATCAGGCAATTATCCTGTTTGAATAATTGCCTGGTCCATAAAAAAAAAAAAAAAAAAAAAAAAAAAAAACTTGAGCTTTTAACAAAACTTCTGAATTGAGAGTCTATTTGCCACAGACCTGTTTCGCGCTTTCAACTCTGGATGTCCATGGAGGCTGATATGATATCTGTTTAAAGTTTATCCAAACCAAAGCAACCAACCAGAGTGATTGCAATACTTAATCCTTTGAGGACCAGAGGAGTGTCCTTAAAGGGTTGTGACTACCATGTAGAGTGGGCAGAGTCTGAGGTCCTGGGGTCCTGCCATCAACTGTAATGTCCACCTTCATGGACAGGACATCTAAGACTGATTGAAGAGAGTATCTCTTGAACTACGGAGCAAGGGGGAAAATTTCATATTGGCCATTAGAATTTTCTGCTCATAATATGGTAAGTGGAGAGGATGTCAGGAATTTGGGGGGGGGGGGATGCAAGAAAGCGGAGCAGTCGCTATTTTATAAAAGCCATCCATTTATGTGCTACTTGTCGTCTTTACTATTTCTGAAGCCAAAAGGATCCCCTTCTCACCCCTTCTGGCCACCTCCCTCTGAATCTAAAATCTGGTTATGTGACTCGATGGCTGCAGCGAGGGACAAACTTCAATAAGTATAAGAGAAATACTGCCTCCCTTATGAAGGAGGGCAGGATTTCCCTTTGCTTACTGAAGATTGTCCCTCACTGCAGCCATCCAGACCAGACTGCAGCTTCTGCTGATGTGGACAGAAGAGGCGGGCAGGGGATCTTTATCTCTTCATAACTTTTGAACTACACTTTGCAATGTGTTCAGTACCCCTCTGGCACTCAAAGGGTTAAGCTAATAAGCTATGTTATATTTTGCTATATAAATGTACTAAGAATTCAATAGCTGCTTGATTGTTTCACCCTTTGAATGCCAGAGAACTCAATGCGTTGGATACCTCTCTCGCACTCCAAGGGTTAACACCAGGTAAGGATTACTGTGTTTTTGAAGCAAATCTAAAATGCGGTAATAAATGTGCATGAAGGGCTGAATTTGACATGAACGAGGGCCACAAATGACCCACACACCTTAGTTTGGCCATTCCTGACAAGCACAACATTAATGGTGGAAGTATTACTAAGCAATGCCTGAGAACCACGGCTGCCTTCAGAGCCTGCAGACACAAGCACAAATGACAAGCTAAATAAAACTCATATTTAGTGTTCAATATAGTCTATTCAATGTCACCTTCTAAGATTAAAGGATCTTTTACCGTAAGAAAGAAAATGCATTTTGTGCAATAGTGAAGTGCATTAATTAACTCCATAGCCTGGATCTTCTGATTTGAACAGTAACTCAATAATACCAATCATGTTGCACAGGTGCAAGTGAGGGAAACTGCCAGCTAAACCATCTCATAAAATATTTAATAAAGAAAAAAAATACTAAAAAAATCACGATTTCTTAGATATGTGAAGGGGCAGTGGCATTTAACCCCTTAATAACTGGCTGCGCGGACCACAGAGGTTTTTTTTTTGCAAAATCAATTCAGGGGTCTTGAATTCTATGATGTGCCAGGACAGTCATGGGTATTTAACACAAGTTTACCCGTGAGGGTCCTGGTACGTCATGGGTCCCTAAGGAGTTAAAAATTACTCTTTAAAGTGACAGTCAACCTCCTTTTAGATTTTACATATGTTTCTAGTGAATGATATGTAAAATAATACACAGCCTATGCATTTCACATTATCATTGGCACACTTTTTTTTTGTAAATGCCACGTATATAAAAATATATATATCTTCTTTATATTATAAAGTACTAGGTTGTGAAGCTCCCTGTGTGCATAACACCAAATGTGCAGTAGAGACTGTCAGAACACGCCAATCCGTAGCAGGGAGCTCCAAATGGCTCACCGACAGTCTCTGCTCCCGACTCCGTGGCATATATATATATATATATATATATATGTATATACATATACACACACATACACACATACACACCTCTTGAATAAGGTAATAATTCTGGCGACTAGCGCTACTAAGCTTCTAGTCGCCAGATCGGGAGTTATTGAAGTTAAATTGTTTAAGATGTGGTAGTTCCGCTTTAAAAAGTACAAATAAAAAAAGTATCTGGTAAGAGTTATCCCCCCTGAGTAAAAAAGGGTGCCCCCACTGCTGAATGGTGTTTTAAAAATTATCTTAGCTGAAACTTCAATTTTTAGGTGCAGTATCATAGTGGCCTCAAACCATATAGTAGCACTGTTGCTATACCATTCTACGGAGATTTTTGGTCAATCGGCAAAAACTAGGATGGTGTAGCATCAATACCACTGTACAATTTCAGGGATCCTGCACCTAAAAAGTTCAAGTCTGAGTTACAATAAGTTGAATAAAACATGTTTCAACAGTGGATATACCCTTATTTTAGTACAATATATATTATTTTACATATTAAGTATTAGTATCCCTTTAAAATGACCTCAGTAAGAGGTATATCCTCCTCAATTAACGTGCCTGTCCCCACATACCACCAATATATATTTGAGGATCTAGAAGAATTGCTAACTCTAAGGTGCTAACTCTAATTTAGTTATTCTCCACCAGTAACTTTCCCTATATGCCAAAGACTACAGTCATCTAGTGCAGGGCTGTCCAAGTTCATTGCTCGAGGGCCACAAACAGCCCAGGATATAAGGATTTCCCTGATTAAGCACAGGTGACTTAATCAGTGGATCATTCATTTTGACTGACTCACCTGTGCTTAATAAGGGAAATCCTTACATCCTGACCTGTTGCTAGCCCTTGAGGACTGAACTATCAACTAGATCAGAGCTGTCCAAGAACAGCCAGAAGAATCCCTTGCACCATGACTGCTAAAAGGGCCCACACCCATAGCACAGAACATAAATTCAAGCACAAATTCCACCCACAAATAAAATACACAGACAATATCCAGGGAAGGAAACAGACTACAGCATTTCCTATATAATAATTCGCTAGGATGCTTGTCACGATGCAGTCATCCACCTTAGAGATTGCCAGTGTTCGGGCAGTCTCGATTGTGCATGATTGCATTGCGTGAATGAGGCGACACAAGACTGCATCGCGTGGAGCAGTGAGGAAGTGTCCTCTTAACCCTTTGAGTGCCATAGGGGTATGCAACGCTTTGCGACCTTGGCCCATGTACACGGGCTTTTACACTAGTATTAAATATATTAATAACATTATGTCTGAACTCTGGCAACATCCGAGTGGCACAATTAGTACACAACAAAACCTAAGAGTCTCTGCCCCCACTCGTGCCATTAGCCCGCGAGTGGAAGACTACCCCCAACCCTGCCTAACCACTAAAACAAACCCACCCAAGCAAAATATTGCCAAAAGGATGGGTCTGAGCCACCAAAGTCATGCCCATCCCCTTCCTGAGGGTTCAGGGATGGCTTCTTTCTGACTAGTCTCAAAGGAGTGTAGTATATTCTGCATATAATGAACACTTGTATTCATTTATGTCTAGGACAGGGGGAGACATGTCAGGGACGCAATACCAATTCCCATTTGTCATATGTTAAAGGACCTACATCCTCCACCCAATGGGCACAAAGTCTCTAGAAACTGAAAGAATTACTCATCTGTTGTTACAGGCATTAACTAGGATTTTAGGAACCTCTTTGGACTATTGGAGCGATGAAACAGTGCTAAATATCAGCTGGCAGCTAAAAAGTATCAGAAGGGGCGTTTAAAAATTGTATATAAATGAGTGGAAAAATACAAATTTTGCTTCTAGAGTATGCCCATCCAATTTCTCTAGGATTAAGTGCCTTGATCTTTTACTAGCAGCAGAGGTTTGCATGGTAAAGGCTATTTTATAACAAATTCCTTTAATTAACATTGATCTACTTTCATTCTTGCTTGCATCCAGTTCAATACACACAACAACAAGTCAACACATTCAAGACAGGATAAATACAAGAGCCTTCCTTAATTTTAATTGTGAGCAATACCAGGTTAATTACATGACACTTTACCTTTGGACTTAAACAACAATTGAATACTATTAATGGACGCAGATGTCTCATATATAAAACATTATTCAAAACAAAGTGATTAGAACTTTTCTAACATCAATATGCAAATTGTCAAAAGGGCAAATGCATTGGGAATATAAGAAACAAAAGATTATAAATAAGGTCTAATTTCCATTGCCAGCGATAACTATATAAAAATCCCCCCATTAACCTTCAAGAATAAAATTAGCATGTGTAGGTGTGCTGTTATATCAGGGTTTCTTTCTATTTTTCTGTCTTTTGTGTTTATATTATGGAGTTTAAAAAACAGTGGGAGTTCTCTTATTTCCCCCCCTGGCACTGGTACCCAGTGTAAAGACAAGATAAAGCAGTGTGACGTCTGTGCAACACTGATAATTGATAGGAGAATACTAACTACATCATAATTTAATACATATTAAATAGTGTGCTTATGCGGCACTTTTTTTTTTTTTATTCTTTTTGTGAAGCCAAATTAAGAATGCAACTATCCTCGTACACATTTAGTGAATCTCTGCCAGTAAGTAAAATGTATGTTCCAAAATATCTTTATATAAAAATAAAAATTAAAAACCCTTGGTTTCTATAGCTGTCTCCAACTCAATGAACTGGACAGGTCTCTAGAATCCAAAGGAGGTTAAAACAGTTACCACAATATTGTTTAAGTACTGCTATTTATTGGATTTTAAAGGGGAACTACCACCCCGCAATAACTTTACATGAATTGAATCTTCATCTGGCGACTAGCTGCTTAGTAGCGCTAGTCGCCAGAAATATTACCTGGTTTGAAAGCCGGCCAGCTCCAAAAGGGACTGACAGCGCAGGCGCACAGACGTCACTATGACGGGATGTCCGTGCTTCCTGCTACTGTGAGCCTCGGAAAAACTGGAAAATCTTTCAAACCAGGTAATATTTCTGGCGACTAGCGCTAGTAAGCAGCTAGTCGCCAGATGAAGACTCAATTCATGTAAAGTTATTGGGGGTGGTAGTTCCCCTTTAAAGGGGAACTACCAACCCGCAATAACTTAAGCTTAACTGATTGCTCATCTGGCGACTAGCTGCTTAGTAGCGCTAGTCGCTAGAAATATTACCCGGTTCAGCAGATATCGGCGTTTTACCGATGGTGACAGGAGCAGGAAGCACGGACGTCTCTTCACAGTGACGTCCGTGCGCCTGCGATGTCAGTCCCTTTTGCACCGCACGGTATCTGCTGAACCGGGTAATATTTCTGGCGACTAGCGCTACTAAGCAGCTAGTCGCCAGATGAGCAATCAGTGAAGCTTAAGTTATTGCGGGGTGGTAGTTCCCCTTTAAGTTCACTGCACCAAATAACAAACAACTACGTTCAACACGGACACCAAATACCCCGTTTTTTTTGTTACCCCACCAGAATCAAGCAAACATCATATAACACAGACCCAAGTTCAACACGGACACCAAACATCCCGTTTTTGTCATACCCACCAAACACACTCTAAACATTATTGATTACTTCCAAATAAAAAACATTTTTCAACATATTATTTCATACTTCCGGATATATTTTGTTCCAATTTTCACAGAATTTTATTAATATATTTTAGATATATCAAATCGATCATTCAGCCAGATTACAGGCATTAATACAACAGAGTTTCATTCAATGGTGAAAATACGTTTGTAAAATATTATATCTTCTCCACACTGTAATTTTAGGTGTTAATTTTGTTTTTACTTCTCATTTGCATTTTTTAGTTTCAATACATATATGTATTTTTATAGTTACTTTTACTTGTTATACGTAGACACATGGACATTCCTTTATTTTTATGGTGAAGTTTAGAACATTAATTAATAATGCGTATATTGATATGCATACCTGGGAACTTTCAGAACGGATTGACATTTTTTAAATGTTAACCTTTAAAAAGTTCCTGATAACATGGATTCTAAGCTATATTGCCCTGCTTGCTCTAACCCACTGGTGTTCAGTCGGCCTACAAGGAAGCCATAACATACTACAACATTGATATATCACTGCCTAGACACATCCAAGACAAGCAGGACTTCTTCCTCTTCCATCCAGTTACAAATGGTACTAATTAAAGGGATAGTAATGTTTCATAATAAAAGCAGCTCTAATTAATCATCATAGTATTTGGACTTTGGAGAGTGTTATTTCAATTCTGTCAGAGTTGTAGTTCCAGAATAATTCAATGACAAAGTGCCCCCCTCCCGCCCCTTTTACTGATGTCACACTGTTCAGCCAGAGCAGAAGGGAGGTGCCCAGGTAGACTGCAGAGAGGGACAATCTTCAATTAAGATAAGGAAAAAACCTGAAAAGCTTGTCAAGGGGGGCAGGGATTTCATGGTTTTCATAGGAATAAGTGTCCCCTTCTGTTATCTGTCTGGTCTATGGACTGCATTCCACATCTGAGAAGAGATGGCTTACACTAGGCAAAAGGGGCGGGAGAGGGAAACTTTGCTTGTGAATATCTCAAACCATAAAGGTTCGAGAGATAAGACTTATATCATTCTTTATGTTTTTTTAATGACTACAAAATAAAATAAAGTTAAAATGAAGTATTACTATCCCTTTAAGAGACTAAACATGCAGTTATTTTGTTTAGATCATATATTATCAAACACTGGACTCTCTCACCCTGAGAACTTCACCCTGAGACCCTGAGATTTGGCTCAAAACCCTGAGTTTTGGGGTAAAACCCCAAGAGTTCCCAGGTATGCTGATATGTTATAAATAGCACCCAAAACAGTCATCTTCCAACATTTCCCATACACCCTTGGAAGAAGCAGACTGTTGGTATGAGAAAACGTTCAGGCTCCCATACCCAAACCCATCTCTGTGTGCAGATCCCTCCCACGCCCACTGTGAAGATTTCCCCGCTCCGACCCTTTTTCGTCCCCGATACCCGACATCCCAGGCCAGTCTGCCTTCACGAGGCTATGGCTTCCTAATCATCATCAATATCTCCATTATTTAATCACTCCAGATTTTCTGAGAAAGAAAATTTGAAAAAACTTTGGTGCTAGACCCGTACTCTCAAAAATTGGTCTGCACTATAGCCTGTCAGGACTATAGTGACCTGGGATAAACGGACTGGCGAGATTAAGAATATATGGTAAGCAGAAGTTTTGGAGGAAACAGATTGCTGGCTAAAAGGAGAAAGGGACCTGCTTCAATGCATAAAGCCCAAGTAGGGCTATCGTATGTGCAATATTTTACCTTTTTCATCATTGTATTCAATAAATTTACTAGACGTAGATTCTCTCCTCTTGTGTGTGCGCGCTATTTTGGAGGAGATTCCGGACCAAGTCACTCCCCTGATGTTTGAGATTAAAAAAACCTTTTTTGGAGTTACTGAGTAATAGTGGTCTATTAATTAGAAATTCTATAAATATCTATATTTAGCATGATGAATAAGACACTGAGTGTAACAACTAAAAGTGTTTACATCTGAGAGAAAAGGGAACACTTTTTGAATCATTCATTCCAAAACATGGCACAGTCTGCATTAAAGGGATAGTAATGTTTCACAAAAACAGCAGCTCCGATTAATCTTTGTATTATTCAGGCCATGGAGAGTGTTATTTCAGTACTGTCAGAGTTGTAGTTCAAGAGTAACTGAATGATAAAGTATCTCCCTCCCACCCTTTTACCTAGTGTAAGCCAACTCCCCTCAGATATGGAATATGGTCCTGGGACCAGACAGATCACAGCAAGGACAATCTTCTTACTGTGCGCATGAAGAAAAACCTGCCACCTTGGACAGGTTTTTCCTCATGTTCACTGAAGACTGCCCCTCTCTGTGATCCATCTTGACAGTCTTGCTGCTCTGAGATGAGCAGTGTTGTCAGTAAAAGAGGCTGGGGGGGGGGATAACTTTATCATTCAATTACTCTTGAACTACAACTCTGACGGTACTGAAAAAACACTCTCCATGGCCCAAATACTATGAAGATTAATTGGCACTGCTTTTATTGTGAAACATTACTATCCCTTTAAATGAATGGTACTTTGTGCCACATTACATACCTATGCTCTGTTTATTCTGTACCAAGTTAATCTTTAACACAAAGTCAACATTACTGTCACCTTAGTGCTCAGGAGATAAACTTCTTTCTTTAAGGGCCAATGAAGTGATAAAATTCCAGAATCTGCAGAAAAATAAGGTTAGCTCATAACAGTATAACAATGCCAGCAAATCTACAAAGAAATCCTGGGAAGTCTCTATAATCACATAAAAACCACCCCTTGCTGTTCTGTTTACTTTTTTTTTCTCCCCAAAACCTGTCTGTAACCTGGAGTGAGTATCCACATGACTAGGCTGATGTTTGCCTGTTGGATGACTCACTAACATTGTGACATGTGGAATTGATCCCATTCATGTGCATTATAAAAACAAACCAATCACTGTCCTCTTGTAAGAAGACATTTTAATAAAAAGTAATCAAAATATCTTTCTACTTCTCGTGACATCATTGATGACTGACAAGACAGAGAGCTGGGGCCTTATGCAGGTAGTTAAATATGGGTAATTCTGGAGTCAACCAAAAGCACCATAGATTGTAATAATGTGCAAAGGGGATTACATTTTAAATGTATCTGTTCATTCATTGCACGGTTCTTAACATTTACAGTGTACTGTTAGTTTTAATATTATATTATTGCTTTTTGAGCCTCTGGAGGATTCCTTACTGTTTTATCCAGAGAGACAGTACCACACCACAGTGTTTAGTTAAAGGGATAGTAATACTTCATTTTATCTTTATTTTATTTTGTAGGCATTAAAAAAACATGAAGGACGATATCAGTCTTATCTCCCAAACCTTTATGGTTTAAGAGATATTCACAAGCAAAGTTTCCCCCTCCCACCCCTTTTACCTAGTGTAAGCCATCTCTTCTCAGATGTGAATCTGGATGTAAGACCAGACAGATAACAGCAGGGGACAATCTTATTTGTATGAAAATAATGAAAGCCCTTCCCCCCTTGACAAGTTTTTCAGCTTTTTCCTTATCTTAATTGAAGATTGTCCCTCTCTGCAGTCTGCCTGGGTACCTCCCTTCTGATCTGGCTGAATGGGGGGGGGGGGGATACTTTGCTTGTGAATATCTCTTAAACCATAAAGGTTTGAGAGATAAGACTTATATCGTTCTTCATGTTTTTTAATGCCTACAAAATAAAATAAAGATAAAACGAAGTATTACTATCCCTTTAATGTTAGCATTGAATGTTAGCTTGAAGTAACGTTGTGCATATCTGTACTTAATTACAACTCTGTGTTACCTGTAAGTACAAACAGGTGAACAACATATGGTATACCAGGGGCTAGTAATCCCAAAAGACAAAAATAGAAAATGACACCAACTATGGACTACATAGAGAATTAGCTTTTTTTTTTTTTTTTTTTTTTTTTAAAGACATGAATGTATGTTCTATTCTATTTGCTATTGCTCACATTTTTTTGATGCAGGAAACATACTTACACCTTGATGCTGAATAGCAACTACTCCTAAATTAATAAGGGTACCGATAGCACATTGTCCTAAATTAAGAGCAATGTTAGCCATACATATGAAAATGTGTGTTGCTTTATTGAATTAGACACAATTGCTAATGCTCCGTAGAGTTGTAAAAGTCCATATTGGTGTAGTTTGATCGTAATTTTATTGTAAAGTTTCCCCCTCCCTCCCCATTTCCATAAAGCACTTCTCCCTTTCAGAGCAGAAACTGGTCCACACGGATCACAACGAGGAACAATTTTATGTCAGCATAAGGAAAATCCTGCTCACTTTCGTCAAGTGGGGCAGGGTTTTCCTTATGCAGACAGAGGCCAGATTGTCCCTCATTGTGATCTGTCCAGTCAAGCGACCAGATTTCAAATATTGAAAGGAAGAAGAGTGATGTATGGAAAGGGGAATTTTACAATAAAATTAAGATCAAACTATACAGATATGGACGTGTAGAACGCTATGGAGCATTATAAAAAGGTCGAGTGACACTGCATGCTGTGAAGTCTATCACCTATCAGTACTCCCAAATCTTTCTCTAAGGTGGATTTCCCAAATTGTTTCCCATTTAGTGTATATGTAGAATGTTTGTAAATCCATAACCTTACATTCATCTACATTAAAGGGATAGTAACACTAAAAATGTAAAAAAAAAAAAAAAAAAATGTTGTAGGGTTTATCTCCCCGAGTAAAACAAGGGTACTCCCACTGCTGAATGGTGTTTTATACAAAGGTTATTACAGCTCAAAGTTGAGTTTTTTTTTTTTTGTTTTTTTTAGGTGCAATATAACAGTGGCCTGAAATTATACAATGGCGCTGTTGCTACACCATCATATGGAGATTTATGGTCCCAGGACCAGAGCTGTCCATAGGATGGTGTAACAACAGCGCCACTGTACAATTTTAGCCTACTGTGATGTTGCACCTAAAAAATTCAACTTTGAGCTGTAATAACTTTTAAATAAAACATCTTTCAGCAGTGGGAGCACCCTTGTTTTAATCAGGGGGATAAACCCTACAACATTTTTTTTGTACATTTTAAATATTACCATCCCTTTAAACCTCTGCCACTTTTCTGTCCATTCACGACCTTTATCTAAATCCTTCTGGAGAGAAAAAACATCCTGCTCTGTATGCATTTCCTTATACAGCTTAAGATCATCATTGAGACATTACTCTAATTTGTTTATTAATGACTAGAAGTGGGAATTGAAACAAACATTGGGCCCAGGACTGAATCCTGTGGCACCCCACTTACAACTTTAGACTAACTTGAAAAGGTTCCATTTACAACAACCCTGCCATCATTTAACCAGTTCTCAATCCATGTACAGATATCACTGCCCAACCTGTTGTAAGACACAGTATCAAAGGCTTTTGCAAAATCCAAGTTTACTATATCAACATCAATATCCTTGTCCAAATTACTACTAACCCTTTCATAAAATGCAAGAAAGGTATTTTGACATGATTCATTCTTCATAAAAACCATGCTTGCTCCTATTAATATTGTTGACCTAGATACAGTTTTGAATACTGTCAGTTAGTAACCCTTGTAATATCTTACCCACTGTGGAATTCAAACTCACAGGTCTATAATTTCCTGGCTTGGATCTTGCCTCTTTTCTGAAAAATGGAACTACATCAGCTTTTCTCCATTCAAAGGGCACTGTGCCTGATGAAAGTGAATCAATAAATATTAAGTATAATGGTCTTGCTATTACCAAGTTCCTTCAAGGGGTGTTTTGTCAAATAATAAATCAATATTCCATTTACATTTTTATAACACACAGTATCTTTTTAAAATAATTTACCTGAATATTTTTCTTGCAAATCCAAATAAAAGATTCCGTCTCCCACCCCTTTCCATCACATCATGAAGAGTTCCCTCAGATCCAAAAGCCGGTCCGGACACATCACAAAGAGGATCAATATTGTGTCAGCATAAGGAAAACCCTGCCCCACTTCATCAAGGGTGACAGTTTTTTTACGTATTCTGATACATATAATATTGTCCCTTGACTGGCTTTCAAATCTGATGTAATGGAAAGGGGCAGGAGGAGAAATCGTTTAACTGGAGTTGCAAGAAGAATGTGCAGGTAATGATTTTAAAAATATACTATGCATTATAAAAAATTAAAAATTGGACAATTGTATATCGAATTATTATTTTACATTATTATACTTTTATGTACCCATGGTTGTATGCCATCAGGTCCAGGTGCTTTATTAGTCATAACCTTTTCCAGTCCCTTTTGGACTTTGTCCTCAGTAAGCCAAGTACATAATGGAGGAAATTATGTGGTTTTGTCTGTTTGCCTATAGCCTGATATTGTTGATTGCTTTGTATATACTGATAAAAAGAATGTGTTTACTGTGTCCGCCATAAACTTTCCTCACTAATCAATTAACCTGTGTGTCAGCCTTAAAAGGGATAGTAACACTTAAATGGAGGGAAAAAAAATACATACACACATATTTATACACACATATACATATATACACACACACACACACACTTACACATATATTATATATTATAGAGTTCATCCCCCTGAACAATCAAGGGTACTCCCACTGCAGAAAGGTGTTTTATTCAAGGGAATAAACCCCACAACATATTTTATTTTACATTAAGTATTACTACCCCTTTGAGAGGACAAATGTCAACCTTCAACTATTGCAAAGCAATGTATTAGGTACCTCTCAGGTACTCAAAGGGTTAAATCACAGGGGGGATTTGTCTACTATGTGCAGTTGGATTACTCCACAATTGCACCTGAGAGAGAGGGAGAGACAGAGAGAGAGAGAGAGAGAGAGAGAATATCAACAACATCTGACTTGCTGAGTAACGATAAAGATATGTTTTGGTTTCAAGACTTTCTGGGCTATTAACCCCTTAAGGAACGGGAAAATCTGAGGTGGATTTCACTTAAAGGGATAGTAATACTTCGTTTTAACTTTATTTTATTTTGTAGGCA
Source organism: Rhinophrynus dorsalis (assembly GCA_037306005.1). Classification (NCBI taxonomy): domain Eukaryota; kingdom Metazoa; phylum Chordata; class Amphibia; order Anura; family Rhinophrynidae; genus Rhinophrynus; species Rhinophrynus dorsalis. The sequence continues at coordinate 332,274,160 of CM074719.1, read as the reverse complement.
TTAAAAAATGATATAAGTCTTATCTCTCAAACCTTTATGGTTTATGAGATATTCACAAGCAAAGTTCCCCTCCCCGCCCCCTTTTACCTAGTGTAAGCCATCTCTTCTCAGATGTGAGTCTGGTTGTATGACAGTACAGATAACAGAAGGGGACAATTTTCTTTGTATGAAAACAATGAAAGCCCTTCCCCCCTTGACAAGTTTTTCAGCTTTTTCCATTATCTTAATTGAAGATTGTCCCTCTCTGCAGTCTACCTGGGCATCTCCCTTCTGATCTGGTTGAATGGGGGGGGGAATACTTTGTTTGTGAATATATCTTAAACCATAAAGGTTTCAGAGATAAGACTTATATCATTCTTCATGTTTTTTTAATGCCTACAAAATAAAATAAAGTTAAAATGAAGTATTACTATCCCTTTAAATGGATAGTAATACTTTAAAACAACTTTACGTAATATTTTAGCCCTTACAAATACAAATTAAATGAGCCCAACGGCATCTCTCAGACCTGTATGGTTTGAGAGATAGCCGCTTTCAAAGTTCCCACTTCCCTGAAGTCAGCATTCTAACTGACTGCAGGGGAATCCTGTCCCTGAACAAGCGCGGCTCTGCAGCAGAGCCAACATTGCATTATAGAAACAGAAATCCTCAACTGAAACAGTCTTCTACATGTGCCTACAAACCAAGCACACGTAGAAGACCATTTCAGTGAAGAATTTCTGTTTCTATAATGCAATCTTGGCTCTGCTGAAGACCCTCCGCTGGTCCCGGGACCAGATTCCCCTGCAGTCAGCTAGAACGCTGACGGGTGAAAATCTCCATGTCCCTCTTTCCCACCCTATTTTTACACTTTTTTATTGATGAGATTTGGTGGTGTGTATAAGTGTACTACATGGCTCCACAACAATCAAACTCCCATGATTGTTTGTTAAAACTGTTTTTTTTTTTTTTTTTTTTTAATAAAATCTGTTATTTTAAAAACAAATGTGTTTGTTGGTTTTTTTTTTAATTTTAAAAACATAAAAGTCTCTTAGCAGGTCAGAAATGGACCTGCATCCAGCCAACCTCCAGCAGTGAAGGGATTAATATCCCCAACTCATGCATGCTTTTTATTTAGTATGTGTCTGCCCTCTGTTCCTCTCTCCCTTACTTCAATAGTAAGGAAGAGAGAGGCACAGATCAGACACAAAGGCAGTGTGTTAAGCACACTGTCTTATTCATTCAAAATGCCGGTACATGTGATTGCTCCTGGAGCGATCACGTGAACCGGCAGACTAGACAAGGACCCGGAGTGCTCAGTTTCAGCCTGAAAAGAATGATAGCAGCATGCACGGAGGTGCACTGCTATCATTTAACACATGACGTGCCAGGACCATCATGGGTCCTTAAGGGAAGTTTACCCATGACGGTCCTGGCACGTCATGGGTCGTTAATGGGTTAACTACTTTTTTAAATTAACTCACTGGATGCTACAGCCATCTCCAATGTATTGAGATATGATGGCGTGTATTCACGAAGGTGTGATAAAGTGGAGATGACCTTTCCAGTGATATTACTTCTCCAGTTCCTATGTTATGCTATGGAGCCAATTCACTTAACATTTCTTATGTTTTGGAGATCTTAGTGCATAGGCTCCATAGAATAACATGGGAACTGGAGAAGTCATCAGCACTTTATCACGCCTTAGTGTATAAACCTTTATGTGAAGGAGACCAGTCTAGCATTCAAGGAGTTAAAAAGGAAAGGTCACTTTGAAAAATGTGTTACAAAAGGCTTTAAAATTATATCTACTATGTTAAGCTATGGCTTATAATAATTAAAAAAAAGAAGAAAATGATATACTTCATTTTCCTAAAGTAACATATAAATAACCCATTTACTACTGGCAGGTTAGGGGAAGCAGTTGGGATGGGTAGTACAGAGGAATGTTAATACCTAACTGGCATGCCTGAAAGTACTGTCTGCACACAAACTGACTAACAAAAATAAAGCTACAGATATCAAACTATTGGTATAACCCTTTGAGTGCCAGAAGGGGTATCCAACGCATTGCATACCATTGCAAAGGGTTAAAGGGATAGTAACACTTCATTTTAACTTTATTTTATTTTGTAGGCATTAAAAAAACATGAAGAATGATATAAGTCTTATCTCTGAAACCTTTATGGTTTAAGAGATATTCACAAGCAAAGTATCCCCCCCCCCCGTTCAACCAGATCAGAAGGGAGATGCCCAGGTAGACTGCAGAGAGGGACAATCTTCAATTAAGATAATGGAAAAAGCTGAAAAACTTGTCAAGGGGGGGAAGGGCTTTCATTGTTTTCATACAAAGAAAATTGTCCCCTTCTGTTATCTGTACTGTCATACAACCAGACTCACATCTGAGAAGAGATGGCTTACACTAGGTAAAAGGGGCGGGGAGGGGAACTTTGCTTGTGAATATCTCATAAACCATAACGGTTTGAGAGATAAGACTTATATCATTCTTCATGTTTTTTTAATGCCTACAAAATAAAATAAAGTTAAAACGAAGTGTTACTATCCCTTTAAAGAAAGAAACAACCTATTTCTTATGAAACGATAGTTCCACTTTAAAGACAATGGCCCAGATTTAGAAATGTAAACTGGAGTTATTCTGGAGTAAACCAACTGCACCAAAGGGGACAAATAAAAATTCCTTTTAAATTAATTTGGGCTTATAACCCCTTGAAGGCTGGAGAAGTCTCCATCTAGCATTCCAGAGGTTAAACATTTCCATTAAAGTGCATGAGAATTTAGAACATTTTATATGTCCCTATGGTGCAGTCAGACCACTCCAGTTGCTTTTTACTAACATGGGCCAATATCTCCTACCGGAAGTGCAGCTTCCTGGAACCTACATGTAAAAATCAACTGTGAACTGCAGGCACAAGAGTCTAACAAGACCAGTGTGATGGTTATATGGCATGATCTCCTCTACAAGGCAATGGACTAAAGCAAGAGTAGAAACAGTACAATAAAAACATTTCATAAAAAAGGTGTTAACCCTTTGAGTGCAAGAGGGGAACACAACGCATTGAAGAGCAATGCGTTGCGTACCCCTCTGGCACTCAAATGGCTAAAAAAATAACAGCGATATTTAAAGGAATGGTAGACCTTAAATATATATAATAAAAAGGTATATAATATATACCATGCCAAAAAATATATATGGAATAGAAGATAAGTACAAATAAGTAAATAAAAAACAACAATCTTCATTCCCAATCATCTGTGACTCGTGCAGCCTGACGGGGTACTAGCATTTAGACCAAATACCAGGGATAAATGGAATGCCCACAGCAGTGTTCCAATCACCTGTAATTTGGGAGCGCCACAGAGCACTAGCACTTACACTGTATCGGGGATGTTTGCCATGTGCTTTCTGATACTGAAAGTCTGTCTCTCTTGTGTCACCACTACAGACACTGGGGAAAGAGCAGAAGCCGAGACAGAGGTGTATGACATTCTCCATGCTAGCTGCATTTTTATTTTACTGTAAGTCTGTATCATGCCCAAAATGCATGTTTTAACCCTTTAAGGTCCAGGGAAGAGTGCAACACCCAATCCTTAAACCCTCTGAGCATCACACAGGTATCCAATGCATGGGATACCTCTCTGGCACTCAGTGTTAAAGGGTTATGAAACCTGTATTGGGGAATTGAAGCGCATTTGGGATAAAAGCTACAAACTTTTTTATTTCTTCAGGAGGCCGAAATACCAAGAAACTGGAGTAAGTTTAGGACTCGCCAACTGCACCACAGAGGACAAATATCCCTTTTAGTTAAATGGGCATATTAACCCATTGAACGCTGGAGATGCATTGCTAAGCAATTTGTTGGGAGACCTCTCTAGCATTCAAGTGGTGAATGTATTCCCTTTATCTGCAGATTGAGTGCTTTGTGTGCTTTGCTCCCCCCCCCCCCACACACACACACACATCTTGTTTGTATAATTATATATCTTATATTTTGTCTTAGTTCCATTTGTTCAGGGGTTAACATTTTGAGTACCAGGGGGAAGTGCTATGAGTGTTTGTGCAATGCATTACTCAGTAGCATGGTAAAGGGAGCTTGCTGTAATGTTAGCCCATATAAATATAACTACAAATGGAAGCGTAAACGCACTCCCTGGGGCAGCTGGGAAGTCCTGCTCCGTTGTGCCTCTCATACAGTGTGCAGCTCAACGCGAAAGTGGCACATTTCAGATCTCCGTAGCTTAAAAAGTGTTAGTAATGTCTAAAAAAACCTTTTTTGCATTTAGAAGAGCTTAAAAAGCTGATCTAAATGCAAAAAACCGTATCTCTCAAACCGCTATGGTTTAAGAGATACGGGCGTTTAAAGTTTGATCTCTCCTACTGACAGCTGTAAAGCTGTCAGCAGGAGATCAGTGTCGGTCGACATGCTGGAGCTGGAGAAGTGCCGGGATCTCGTTCCTTACACGGAATCCCTTCATTGGAATGGTCTAAAACGTGTGCCTAGTGTTCAGGCACACGTTTTAGACCATTCCAATGAAGGGATTCCGTGTAAGGAACGAGATCCCGGCACTTCTCCAGCGCCAGCGTGTCGACCGACACGGATCTCCTGCTGACAGCTTTACAGCTGTCAGTAGGAGAGATCAAACTTTAAACGCCTGTATCTCTTAAACCATATCGGTTTGAGAGATACGTTTTTTTTGCATTTAGATCAGCTTTTTAAGCTCTTCTAAATGCAAAAAAAGTTTTTTAGACATTACTAACACTTTAAATAGTAGGTAGGTTAAAGAAAAAAAAAAAAAAAAAAACAAACAGGGCTAATGTAGTTGGGCTAATTTAAGCCACTGGGCAAAACTTTTTCTGATATGAATGTTCCCCTTTAAAGAATGACAATGTCTGATTTGTCACCATTACATAATTAGTTCTGTGTAGTTCCAACTGAGTAACATCCATGGGGCAGCAAAAGAGAAGGGATCCTCTATTAAGTCAAAAGGGGAACAGTTCCCCTTAGAATAAGTGGCTTGTAACAGGTTTTATAGAAGGATTTTACTAGGTATGTGTCTTCATACAGTAATCTGGTATAACGGATTGTATTATTAATAGGCATCTGCAGTTGCCTGTATATAGTGATTTCTGTTGAAGTTGCTCTACACCAGTGATGGCGAATGTTTTTGGCCTTGAGTGCCCAGTTTGCAGCGGGGAGACAAGGTTGGCAATATCAGAGTGCCAGCACTGAAAATCTACCATGGAAAGGATTTTTTTTTTTTTTTTGGTGAATACATGTGAATAGACAGCTATATACAATTTTCTGTTCCCTAAAGTTTATCAGACAGATGTAATTTGTATTTTCTTCTTCTTCCTAAGAATAAAATCTTGTTAGGACTGGCATTAATGCTGTGAAGCAATGCAAGAGATACCACAAAACCTACAAATGAAATGGTTCTGCACTAGTTATATCAAAGAGCTTACAAATGAAATGGAGTTACACTAGCGATATCATAAGGCTTACCATTGAAATGGTGCTATACTTGTGATTCCACAGAGCTACACAACAGAGCTTACAGTTTAAATGGAGTTACACTAGTGATACCATTGAGCTTAAAAGTGAAATTAAAGGGATAGTAATACTTAAAATGTAAAAAAAAAAGAATATATGTTGTAGGGTTTATCCCCCTAAATAAAACAAGAGTACCCCCACTGCTGAAAGGTTTCATTCAAAAGTTATTAATTTTCAAAGTTGAATTTTTAGGTGCAATATCACAGTGGCCTGAAATTGTACAGTGGTGCTGTTGCGACACGATCCTGTGGACAGCTCTGAAAATTAATAACTTTTGAATGAAACACCTTTCAGCAGTGGGAGTACTCTTGTTTTACTCAGGGGGATAAACCCTACAACATTTTTTTTTACATTTTAAGTATTACTATCCCTTTAAGGTACATCAGTAATACCGAAGAGCCTACAACTGAAATAAAGCTACACTAGTGGTACCACTGGGCTTACAAATAAAATTAAGCTGCACTAGTTATACCACTGAGCTTGCAATTCTATGCCAAGTTGAAAGCTCTGGTATATAGAAAGCTTTCGTAGTTTTAGCATTGAAAGCTCTTTGGTATCACTAAATGTAGCTAAATTTCATCTGGGAAAAGAGAGAGAGGACAAAAGTGGAGAAAAAGTGCTAGCAATGTCCAGACATTTCTTTTAATCGATTTGTAGAGGCTAAAAAAAGATTATCATTGCCACAAACCCCATCTCTCAAACCACTATTGGCAATGAAAGTTCCCCCTTCCCTCCCCTTCTCTTGATGTCAGCTGTAAAGCTGACAGAAGGGGATCCGTGTCGGCCGACACAATGAGTCTTTTCAGCAGAGCCGAAATACCATTATTAGAAAAGAACTACTTCCCGGGAACAGTCTACAAAGTGTGTTTGCAAAAAAAGCACACTTTGTAGACCTTTCCAATGAAGTAATTATTTTCTACCGGGAGTTTAGCTCTGCTGCAGAGCCGCAGGCTGATCCCCGGACTAGGATCTCTTGCTGTTAGCTAGACACTGACGTCAGCAGAAGGGTAGGGAAGGGGGAACTTTCATTGCCAATATCTCTCAGACCATAGCGGTTTGAGAGATGGGGTTTGTGGCAATGAGATTCTTTTTTTGGCCTCTACAAATCTATTAAAAGACATTTCTGGATATTACTAACACTTTAAATTGGACTTACAACCTCATGAATGCTAAAGCAGCTTTTCCCAGCCTTCTCAATGACATGTACCCCAATAGTTGTAAACAAAAGTCATAATTGAATAATAAAGCACCTCCATGTGGCTGTAAAGTAGACAAACGATTATAAGAACAGACACTCATTCCAACACTCACACAAGCACATATCCTCACACCTCTCTCTACACAGCCCCTCTTGAACTCAGAGGTCTCTAAATCCCAGGCCAGGTCAGTCTCTACCCCTGCTCCATCTCTCTCGCAGCCAAGTCACTTTTCATCCCTCACTCCATATACACACATCTTTCTCCTCAACCCCAAAAAGTCTCTTTTCCTCCTACACTCATGGGTCTCTCAGTCTACCTCTCCTATACTTACACTTTCCCTCTTCCTGCGCACACATAATAAATATGTTTCTCCTTCTCACTAATCCTCCTCATGACCCATCCCATTTCACACACACAAGTGTATTCCTGTAAAGGTCTTCTCCTCCATGACCATGGCTATCACACACTCACAGGTGCACCCTTCCCTAGACCCCCCCAACTGTTTTTCCCACACACATACAAGGGCCCCCTACCGAATTGCTCCTTTGTCAAACAGAGGCACATAACTATCCTTCACTACATTTCTCTTGAAACCTCCTATGTGTTAAATCACTGCTGCTTCCCTTTCATTTTTAATTACTGCTGGTGAGGTGGATTCTTGGGACTATTCAGTACTGAAAAGTGGCATCTTGTGAGTTCACTTCCAGCTCCCCAGGCACCAAACATTTTGCCCTCATTGCTGTGTTTTAAACAGGAGGACCATTAGAACAGGAGGGAAGGAGTGGAGATCTGTGAACCACGTCCAGCTCCTCCTATTACTATATATGTCCTCTCTGTATGGCTGTATTGTGTGGCCATAGAGATGAGGTCTATGATAAGAGGGGGGATCTGGCCCGCATGTACAACACACAGTGTATAATGAGTTCCAGTGCAGTATGAGTCACTTAGGCCCAGCCATACTGAACCATGGCATTACTTAAAGACGTGGTCAGAATTTATTCTTTAGCAGTGGTTTGGTTCTCCATGGTTAGCCTAGGATGCCTTCTATATTACCCAGCTCTGCCCCCTCTACCACATGACAACAGTCCCCATCTCCTCTTAGTGGCAGCCCTGGGTTAAGTACCTGTGGGGAACTCTCGGCTTGTCTGCTTCTCTGCTGCTGCCTTCCACTGATCCAGCTGTGAACCACGTGGTAAGCACCATGACCTCATCTTGGTGCCTCTCATCACATGCTTTACTGCAGGCTCTGCCTCTTTCTCTCCTTCCTCACGCCCATCCTTTCCAAAGCCATAGCACAGTTACATATTAACACTACATACTAGAGGGATGCGTAATGCATTGAGAAGCATTGTATACCCCTCTGGTCCTTCCAAGTTTAATTTATTTAGTACATTAGGTAAAACACCCAGTCTGCCGACAAGACAGTGAAGCAACTATCTTGGCCGTGTGCCACCATAAAGGCCTGTGTGTGCCACTGGCGGCACACGTGCTATAGGTTTGCCATCGCTGCCCTACACACATACCTCGGAAAATCCTTATGATAAAAGGAGAACTAACACCTCATAGGATTAACCTGCCCACACACACACACACACACACACACACACACACACACACACACACACACACACACACACACACACACACTTACCATACTATACCAAGAAAATCCTAATGGCCTCAATGAATTTATCCCTTGTGCCTTTTTTTGAGTGAACATTTTCAATCAACCCTGGACATCACATACATGGAGGGGGACATGACAGTTGCTAGCAGGACCCCAGGACTCTAGACTTGGCTTACTGAACCTGATAATCTTAACTCTTTAAAGGACAACAAGGGTGTGCAACTTATTAATTTGCAAGTCCTGCTGAGTGCTCTTGTTTGGCTATTACTTTTGAGTGGAAATTTTGAGCCATATATGTGTGTGTGTGTGTATATATATATATATATATATACACACACATATATGGCTCAAAATTTCCACTCGCCACTAGCCAATGGCAAGTGAAAATTCAGCCCTGGTGAGTAGAAATCCAGCCCTGGTGGGTATGTTTTGGCTTGCAGTGGCAAGTAACTTTTCAGTTCTGGCTAGTAGCAAAGGATTTAAAATTATAAGCCCTGTATATATATATATATATATATATATATATATATATATATATATATATTAATATTATTATTATTATTTTTTTTTTTACACATATTAAATATTATTAAAAATTCCTCTCAATGGTGTAATAAAGGGTAGAAATAAATACTATATAGTTACTCTTACATCTCACAATCAGAATAACAAAAACAAGCATTTTGATTACCATAAATACACATTTGAAACTCAAAATTCCAATTTTTGTTAACCCCTTAACGACATTTGACGGTCCTGGCATGTAATGGGTAGATTTGCTTTAAGGACCCATGACGTGCCAGGACCATGCAGCCGCACAGGGATCTCTGAACCGGAAGCAACAGAAAAGAAAAAATTGTCCGTGGTACTCAAGGGACGGCCGCATGCATGATCACCCGTCCTGAAGGGGTTAAAGACTTTAGTGAAAACAAGGAGCACCCTAATCAGGTGTCTGTGGTTCACCAAAGCGCCATGGCACCCTGGTCGAGAACCACTGCTCTATCCCCACAGACTGTTAGTGACATAATACCTATTCTGACTACTGCAGTCCCTTAGGCTGTTCACACAAATAAGCCACAGACTTTCACATTTGTCCGCCCCCCACCCCAATACCCGAAGGAGTAAGTTTTCTTACAGCAGTCATTATGGAGATAAAAACCAAAACCTTGGGGCTGCAGTGTGTAAGTCTGCTCCCATAGGACCAGGCTTAATAAAAAATATATATATTTAATTTTTAAATATGCAGCAGTTATTCGGCTCAACCTTTTGTTAAGCTCTTACCTTTACACATATACCAATAAACTGCATTTTTAAATTGGATTATGTGAAATGTGCCATGTTCTGTTCCAAAGTGCACCACTCACAACTGCAATCATGGGAGAACTTATGTCCTGTCAGAAATGCACAGCAACTGTTTTTTTCTACTGTCTTTAATTAACATTATGAGTGCTAAAGAGGTATCCAATACATTGCAAGGCAATTAATACCTATCTGGCACTCAGATGGTTACTGGACACTAATTTGTACACTGGATGAAATACCTGGAGCACAATGCGATAGTTTGTTTTAACCCTCTAAGACCAAAGGGATGTCCAACACTATGATTTGCAATGCCTTGGACATCCCTCTGGCCCCAAATGTAATTGCAGTTATAATATCAAAACACTGCAAGTTTGCATCTCTTAGAAAGAAACAGTAGTTACACTGTGCTTGACATATTTACACTGTAAACTGAGCAAGGCATGCCATGACCCCACTGTTACATGAGCTTGTGAAACTTTAGTTTTCCTTGACAGTTAAATCAAGAAGCACAGTGCCCATGTACACTTGCCCATCCAACTGCTTTTTCCACTCACTAATTGAAGTAACATGACAGTGAAATTTTGGTGCTCTCCATATGAGAACATGATAACTCAAGACTGGGAAACGTGTGTCTCTACAGCGGATTCTGGACTACAACTCTCAATATGTTTCGCCAGCCATTAGCAGCAACCTGAGAATGATGGGGAACGTAGTAGTACAGGTGGTGGAGAGCCACGGTTTGCTCACATTAGGGTTAAACACTTACTATCCGATTACTCATTACTCTGCGAGCACTAAAGAAAGTGGAACAATGTTTGTTTGTTTCCTGTTACAGCTCCTTCCTGATTCTTTTGATGCCAATCGCAACGTACCAGAAACGTAAAACACTTAAGTGTAAATCATAACCAGTGTTATTGCATATAAACAATGTTTAAATTACTTTATCCACATTCACGTGACTTATGATCTATAACTAACAAAAAAAGTGTTGTACCACCACTAATCCCTGTGACACTTTCAAACCAGCTGGAAAGTTGTAGGAAACTATCAGCTTATATTGTAAATATTGTGTGTACCTTTCCTGTCCCTGGGGACCGCTGATATCCTCACTCTCTCCCCCGCCCCCGGGTGTCACCCACTCAGTTCTCCCAGTAGCAGCATGATCCGACCACCAACAATCAGGAAGAGCCACACTAAGAGACGAGCTGAACAATAATAAGGGCACGCCCCCTACAGCTAAGTCAGCCAATCATTGACCAGATTATGTAGTAGTTACAACCTCTTTAAAACGCCCAGAAACCTCCGCCCATTTTTTCAAATTTACGTCATACGAAATCCCACTCACAGGAATACACGTGACTAGCCGGGTTTGCACGTGACAAGTGAAGTCATAAAGTTTTGTTGGTTCTTAAAATCGTCAGCTGTAACTGTAGAGTGGGAAGGACAGGAGTTTCTTATAGTAATCTGGCTGTTGTCACGATTAGGTAGTAACCCACTGCCGCATTTATTGATTGAATGTACGGGTATGGGAAACTAGTAGCCATGTTTTTGTATACTGTAGGCCACATTTACAGCATTTTGGTATCCATCCATTTAGGCTTAATTTCCACTGGCAACTTTCTTGTTACATATGGAAAATTATATATCTGTTTTTTTTTACAACTAGCTGAGCTTTTGCATGGTGCCTCACATGACGTAAATGTTGCATTGTGCAAAAAGCTTATTTTGCTAAAATCATGTATTATATATCAAAAATCTTGATTTTGAAAGTTTGAATTTTTTTGAAAAAGTCCTGACTCCCCAAGTACAACAATACCAAATATAGCTGGTTGTGGCCAGAGCTGGATTTATCATAAGGCAGAGTAGGCATCTGCCTATAGGCACACCCCACAGAGGGGCACCTGTCATTGGGACCCATTTAAAAAAAAAATGGCTCACCCCCCACACTAACCCCCCAATGCCCGGTGAGGTCTGTGCCTCCTTCTGCACAGACCTGTAGCTGCAGAGCTCCCTTGTCGGCTCTTTAGTAATGCAGAGCGCTGGGAGATGACATCATCTACCAGCGCTCTGCATTACTGAAGAGAAGACCGCGCGGAAGCTCCAGCAGTTACAGGTCTGTGCCAAAGGAGGCACAGACAGACCTGTCCTGCTGCTGGACCACCAGGGAAAAGGTAGGAAACTGACACTGGGGTGGCAATGTGAGGGCAATATGGAGCTGATGGGGGGCAATGTGAGGGCAATATGGAGATGATGGGGCAATGTGTTGGTAAGTTGGAGCTGAAGGGGCATTATGGACTTGATGGGGGCAATATGAGGGTAAGTTGGAGCTGATGGGGTGATATGGAGCTGATGGGGGCAATATGGAGCTGATGGGGGCAATATGGGGATGACGGCAATGTGGAGATGATGGGGGGCAATATGGAGATGATGGGGGCAATGTGAGGGTAAGTTGGAGCTGACGGGGGGAAGTTGGAGATGGTGAGGCCAATGTGGAAATGATTGGGGGCAATATGGAGATGATGGCAATGTGGAGATGATGGGGGCAATGTGAGGGTAAGTTGGAGCTGATGGGGGGCAAGTTGGAGATGATGGGGGCAATGTGAGGGCAATATGGAGCTGATGGGGCAATGTGAGGGCAAGTTGGAGCTAATGGGGGTAATATGGAGATGATGGGGGGCAATGTGAAGGTGTCCAGTGGAGACGGCCAGTGGGGGGGGGGCGCTTCAGATTTCTGTGCCTACAGGCTCCTGAGATGTAAATCCGGCCCTGGTTGTGGCTAGTGCAGAGCCCTGTTAACCAGGAGTGCAAATGAGGTTTTGCCTAGCGTGGCAACAATCTTTGCACCAGCCCTGATTATTGAGATTTTTTTAGGTTATTTCAGGACCTATTGACACCTCTTTGTGTAACTACACAACTTAGAGCAAGACCAGGGCCGGTGCAAGGATTTTTGTATGCTCCCCCCCGACCATGCCACAATCCCCTGCCCCCGCCCACATATTCATCTCCACACTCTGCCCACCCCATCCTCCTCCACATTGCCCACACTGTCCACTTATACACACGGCCCAACTCACCCTAAGCACACACTCTCTCTGACAGACTAAGCACACACACACACACACTCTGTCTCAGACTAAACACACACACTCTGTCTCTCAGACTAAGCACACACTTTCTCTCTCTCTCTTAGACTAAGCACACACACTCTCTCTCTCTTAGACTAAACACACACACACACTCTCTCTCTTAGACTAAGCACACACACTCTCTCTCAGACTAAGCACACACTCTCTGTCTCTCAGAGTAAGCACACACTTTCTCTCTCTCTCTCTCTCTGACTAAGCACACACTTCTCTCTCTCTCTCTGACTAAGCACACTCTCTCAGACTAAGGGGATTTGACCTGCCAGACTTCTAGAAATATTAAGCGGCCTCCAGTCTGACTGCTTTGACAGCTCTAGTGTCAACCCATTCACCCACTGACTGGGCATTGATTGACTCCTCACATAGAATAGTGGAACCAAAACATTGCCTGCCAGAACACTTAAAACCTTTGCTGTAGTGTACACTCATCGGACACTTATTTGCTCGCCCAGGGCACCTCTATATCCACATACAGCTACCCCATGGATTTAAAAGATACTTTGACAGTATACAGTTCTCCCATGTATTGTACGCCGGCCTACACATCCCATAATATTCAGCCAGCCAATCGGAAAGAATTTTCCCTATCTGAAAGTACATAGGTTTACCATCCATCACACCAAGAGAACAACATGTTTTCCCCTTTCTCCTGACTGTAGGTGGGGTCTGGTCCATAGACATCACTTTACGCATCATCCTAAATGCCTCTAAGGTTAAAATTAAAAGACTTACTGTTTTCACTGCCCCATTCTGCCAGATCTGTCAGAGACCCCAGCTCTCTAGCCAGGGCGGTTCAAGGCATTATGCTGCCTGGGTCCATGGATGAAATGCTGCCCTCACCCCAAAAAATACCCATTCAAAATTTAAAAAGGGGAAAAAACCATCTTGATCAGGGCTGAGCAATCATAATCTAATTTCTGCACTAACATAATATTAGTGCAGAGATGATATTTTTATGATGCCCAAGCGTAACCACAGTTTTTTCCATTTTAACTAATACAAAAATAAGCTTAACAGGATACACACATTGCCCCCATATATCCACAATTCCCCCTCCATCTCCACAATACCCCCTTCATCTCCACAATGCCCCTTCCACAATGCTCCCTTCATCTCCACATTGCCCCTTCCACAATGCTACCTTCATCTCCACATTGTCCATTCCACAATGCCACTTCATCTCCACAATGCCCCTTTCACAATACCCCCTTCATCTCCACAATGCCACCTTCATCTCCACAATGCCCCTTCCACAATGCTCCCTTCATCTCCACATTGCCCCTTCCACAATGCCCCCTTCATCTCCACATTGCTCCCTTCATCTCCACATTGCCCCTTCCACAATGCTCCCTTCATCTCCACAATGCCCCCTTCATCTCCACATTGCTCCCTTCATCTCCACATTGCCCCTTCCACAATGCTCCCTTCATCTCCACAATGCCCCCTTCATCTCCACATTGCTCCCTTCATCTCCACATTGCTCCCTTCCACAATGCCCCCTTCATCTCCACAATTCTCCTTCCACAATGCGCCCTTCATCTCCACGATGCCCCTTCCACAAAGCTCCCTTCCATAATGCCCCTTCATCTCCACATTGCCCGTTCCACAAAGCCACTTCATCTCCACATTGCCTCCTCCACAATACCCCCTTCATCTCCACAATGCTCCCTTCATCTCCACATTGCCCCTTCCATAATGCCCTTTCATCTCCACATTGCCTCTTCCACAATCCTCCCTTCATCTCCACAATGCCCCCTTCATCTCCACATAGCTCCCTTCATCTCCACATTGCCCCTTCCACAATGCTCCCTTCATCTCCACATTGCTCCCTTCCACAATGCCCCCTTCATCTCCACAATGCCCCTTCCACAATGCTCCCTTCATCTCCACAATGCCCCTTCCGCAATGCTCCCTTCCATAATGCCCCTTCATCTCCACATTGCCCGTTCCACAATGCCACTTCATCTCCACATTGCCTCCTCCACAATACCCCTTCATCTCCACAATGCTCCCTTCATCTCCACAATACCCCCTTCATCTCCACATTGCTCCCTTCATCTCCACATTGCTCCCTTTATCTCCACATTGCCCCTTCCACAATGCCCCCTTCATCTCCACATTGCTCCCTTCCACAATGCCCCCTTTATCTCCACAATACCCCTTCCACAATGCTCCCTTCACCTCCACAATGCTCCCTTCCATAATGCCCCTTCATCTCCACATTGCCCGTTCCACAATGCCACTTCATCTCCACATTGCCTCCTCCACAATACCCCCTTCATCTCCACAATGCTCCCTTCATCTCCACATTGCCCCTTCCACAATGCCCCTTCATCTCCACATTGCCCCTTCAGCTCCACATTGCCCCTTGATGCCCTACCTTGAGTCCCTGGTGGTCTAGCGGTGTAGCAAGTGATCTGTGCCCCCTCCGGCATAGAGATGAAGCTCCTGCGCCCGGTGCTCAGTAATGCAGAGTGCTGGGAGATGATGTCATCTCCCAGCGCTCTGTATTACTAGAACGCCTGCCACCGGGAGATCAGCTGGATTGCTACCCTGGCTGTCAGAGTCTGCAGACGGTGTGTCACATCATGGACGCCACGAGGGAGCGCTTGATAGCGTAAATCAGTGCTCCCTCACGGCAGATATATAGCTAATGGAAAAAAAAAATTCCTGGCTCCCCCCTTTTCTGCGCCCCTCCGCCTCGGCACCCTAAGGCAGCCGCCTATCCTGCCTTATGCTAGTGCCGGCCCTGGCAAGACCAAAGTATTTTATTTACACAGACTAATTTATAAACATACTAGTTGAACAGCCCGTTACACGGGCCAGAGTGCCACTGCCATACTTTATACTAAAAAAATATATATTGTAGTGTTTATCCCCTGAGTAAAAAAGGGTACTCTCACTGCTGAAAGGTGTTTTATTCAAAAGTTATTACAGCTTAAACTTTAATTTTTTAGGTGCAATATCATAGTGGCTTGAAATTGTACAGTTGCGCTGTTGCTACACCATCCTATGGACAGCTCTGGTCCATAGATCATAAATCTCCATAGGATGGTGTAACAACAGCGCCACTGTACAATTTCAGGCCACAATTTGAGCTGTAATAACTTTTGAATAAAACACCATCCAGCAGTGGAAGTACCCTTGTTTTACTCAGGGGGATAAACACTACAATATATATTTTTTTAGTATAAAGTATGAATATTTCTTTAAATAAATGCAGTTGTTAGGGGTTTCCAGGGAGTGAATACCACCAATATGAGCCACACTGTTGCATTTCTCATTAACCCATTGAGAGCCAAGGGGTATTATAGAGTATTACACACTCTCTGATACCCCAGAAGCCATCGATCACAGATTGTTAAGAGCTTGGATTTAATAATGGAAAAAAATAAAAAGCACAAAAAATAAAAAAAATGGAAAAAAAATAAAAAGCACAAAAAATAAAAAAATGGTTCAGGAGGATTCGTTCTCTTTAATATTAGAGATGTAGCATTGTTACAATACACATTTTATATATATATATACAGTATCTCACATAAGTGAGTACACCCCTCACATTTTTGTAAATGTGTTTTGTAAATGTGTTGTCACATGAGAGATAAAATAAAAATATTTACAAAAATATGAGGGGTGTACTCACTTATGTGAGATACTGTGTATATATATATATATATATATATATATATATATATATATATATATATATATATATATATATATACTAGCACCGCAGCACTATTCTGTATATTGTAATTATGAGATAATATCTTTTCTTTAGCCCTTTGAGTGCCAGAGAGATATTTAACGCATTGCAATGCGTTGGACACCTCTTTGGCACTCAAAAGGTTAAGTGTGAATTTTAAACTGCTTCACAAAAACAGTCACTGTACTGTGCCTACCTGTGGATGGGATCTGTTTCACTGTGACCATTCCACCATACATTCCTCAACTTCGGTGGGTCACGTGTGTATCAACAATGGATATGTGCAATCTCCCAAGTCTGGTGCAGCTCCCATCGCCCTACAGGGGTCTCTGCTCTGCTTGGTGGTCCCCTTATCTGTGGTTGAATGTCCTATAGGTCAGTCCATCCCTGCTCTGTGGTGCTGCTATCAAATCATCAAGGTCTGGGGAAGGCAGGAGGAGGCTTTTTAGGCACTCACTCTATTCAGATCTCCATGTCTCTCCTCAGTTTTCTTCACGCAGTCGCCAAGGTGCGTGCGGCTTTGCTCTGTGCCCCCAGTAGATGTGCACACTAGGCTGGCGCCTACCTTGCCTTTAGGTGTCACTGGCCCTGTCTGCCATCATCATGTCTCTGGTTATGAAATTCACAATCCAGCCATCTCTGCTGAAGACCTGTTACTCTCTCACCATTGAAACCTTTTCATTTCACAATGTGTTGTTCAGCCCTCTGTTCCTCAGAGGATTAACAACTGTAAATAAAAATAAGTGTTTGTTCTTAGGAGGACACCTAACTAGGTCTGTGCTTCTGATTAAGTAAGATCCATATATTCTTACTGTATAGTAATTATGTCTTGACTTGATCTATTGTATCTGCCATCATCATACCAGCTGGAAGTGAATTACACAATCTAGCCAACTTTAAACATTTGAGTGCCTGAGGGGTACGCAACACATGCATAGCAATGCTTTGGATACCTCTCTGGCACTCAAAGGGTTAATATAAAGAATTCCTTTCTCTGCTGAAGACCTGTTACTCTCTCACATTGGACCCATTGCATTTCATAATATACTGGACAACACAATTAAACTTTGTAAGACCAAACATCTGGTAGCAGATGGAAAGTTCACCTGTGTCAGAGCTAAGCCAACACAGACAGGTTCTGCTGTTAGACAGGAAAAAGGTGTGTGTGTGGTGGGGGTGCAATTTGTGGCCTTCCAGCTGGTGCTGGATTATAAATCCCATCATCCTCATCTGAGTGTTGGGGGTATGGAGGGCTGAAGATTGCCCACCCCCTGTGCTAGAGACATAAGTGTGCACTTATCCATAGATTGTTTTAACCCTTTGAGTGTCAGAGAGCTAGCTAACACACCCTTCTGTCACATGAGGATTCCTTCTCCCCTTATGTTTAAATGAAGAACAGTTTTCCCAGCAAAAATGAACTTGTACATTATTTTATGTGATTTTTGCCATAAAATAATCACAGAACTAAACTTGCATAATTCTAAGTGAAAATAGAGCTATACCCTTAGATATAAATAAGATCATGTAGCCTGACCAGATAATTATAATAGAAATCATAGTTAAATAATTCAAAGTCTAACAAGGAAAATATTTAAATTATACAAGAAGTTCCACAGTACGAGGCATACTGCACTCCATCCTGTCACTTAAAATAAATATATATTCCAATATAAACATGCATACAGAGTATACATGACCTTGCTTATATCTGATTATTGCCCTTTAGGGCTGGACTATCAGTGTCACTCTGAGCAATTAAAATAATGTTTGAACAGAGTCAAATGTCACAGTTAATATAATCTTTATTTCAGTGATGTTCTCATTGTCGTCTATGCATGATGTTTCATTGCATGATGTCCAGGGGCCGGTGTTTTTGATTGCTCTTTTAAATATCATTCTGAGGGAATTCAGTGTTGGGCAGGTCCATTGAATCCACTCTATAGTATGTAAAAGAGACCCCCAGATAGGTTAAAGGATGAAGGAATCTTGCGATTTTGTACAGTGAACTGCTGTTGGGCACAGTCTCTCGCTCTTTTGTTGGATCCTCCGGAATTTCAATCATGACATGAGCGTCTTGAGGTGTCTGTCCTTCTGGAAAAACACCCTGAATGTCACTGTCCTTAAACATTTGAGCCAGTTCATACTCCTCTGCAGAACTCTCTGAAATATCAGTTTCTGCAACGGTTAGTGTTCTCTCCTGCTCTGCTGTAGGACTGTCAGCAACAGGTACAAGAAATGGTGCTTCTGAAGGATCCTTAACAAAGTCTTCAGGATCTGCTGCTGGCTTACTCTCTGCTGCTGGATCCTTGGCGATGTCTGTTAGGGCAGGTGCAGTTTCCTGCTGTGCTGAGAGATCCTCAGCAACTTCTACAGAGGCTGGTGGTTTATCTTCCATCTCTGCAGGATCTTCTAGAATGTTCTCATATCCTTATTCATATTCCAGTTCTTTTGAAGGAGCCTCTAAAATATCTTCATATGCTGGCTCCAATTCCTGTTCTACTGAAATAGTTAGGATAACTTCATGTTTTCGTTCAGATATCTGCTCATTTGAACAACCCATGTTGGTTTCAATATCTGAATGTTTCGTCCCTCTCTTTTTATGACATAAATTACACAGCATGATTATAATGCTTGTAAGTATGATACTAATAATAAGCATCATGAAAGGTAAATAAAGAAATACCAGACCAAATCCGTTAACGACAGTTGATTTGTCTGCAAGTGCTGGATTATACACCATCAACAGAAATAAGTAAAAACACATCATTCTCCCTGAAGAAGTCATTGTGCTGTCCTTGTATTCTATATCAGACGTCAGTTGGGAATGATACTTGGCACTGCCTTATATTCAGGATTCCATAAAGATGCATTACATACCCACTGTGATGTACTAAACTCACTTCAGCAAAAATGTATTAATTGTACAGAGCAACACCACAAACCCACTGTGCCACTTCAGCATATGTGCTTATTTGACCAAGCTACATCTCTTGTACATGGAGATATTATAGTCTCACTTCAGTACATATTTATTGGTACAGAGGATAAATGGCAGTTTGCCTCCAGATTTCATAGAAAACAACATATCAGCTGTTTAAGTGTAGTATAATGACAACTGCATTCTCCTGAAAAAATGCTATAAAGCTAAGGTTGCCTAACCATATTTTAGAGAGCAAAACTGTTAAATATCAAGCTATCATCTGTTTAACAAAACAATATAATCTCTATTTCCATCTGTAATGTGAAACAGAATGTACGTATATCCAAGGCTTTGGGAATAAATACTTCATTTCTTGCAAAATGGCCTGTGATTTAAAGTCATTGCAAGTGGTAACAAACCCTAAGACAGCAACATTAAAGAGGACCTATCACCCCTCTACAAGTGTGGCTTAAATGATCGCTTACAAAGCAAATATGAGATTTTATATATTATTTCCAGTTTTTAAAACTCTATTTGGGTGAAAATTAACGTTTCAAGAGTGCCCTGCACCCTACTTCTGGATACACTGTGGGTACAGTTCTCTACCCGCAATCTATCACTCTTTTTTAAAAACTGTAAATAATAATGAAATCGTCATATTCTCTATATAAGCTATCATTTAAGCCACACTTGTACAGGGGTGATAGGTCCCCTTTAAGGACTAAAACGGAAATAAACAGAAAAAAACAGCCTATTTAACATTAAATATAAATAACTGACTGTTCTTAGAAGGACGCCTTGGGTTATGCACTAAGGCGTCATAAAGAGGTGATAAAGTGAAAATGTCTTCTCCAATGATATCCCTTCTCCAGTGTGTTTCTCCAGAAACACACAGGCACACAGAGACACACACACACACAGAAGTGAGTCATAAGGGGGTGATTATGTGTCATTGTAATGAGTTTGTGTTTGTACTTATGCCTTCACTGTGGCATTCATTCATATAGTTGAAATGCATGTGGTAATTGCACATACTATGGTGGAAGGTGGATCGTGCTGGTTCCCAGGGTGTAAGTGAGTGTGTGTGAGAGTGAGTGGCATTCATTCATGTAATTGAAATGCATGTGGTATTTGCAAATACTATGGTGGAAGGTGGATCGTGCTGGCTCCCAGGGTGTGAGCGAGTGTGTGTGTGAGTGAGTGGCATTCCTTCATGTAGTTGAAATGCATGTGGTAATTGCACATACTCTGGTGGAAGGTGGATCGTGCTGGCTCCCGGGGTGTGAGTGAGTGTGAGTGAGAATATGGTGGAAGATGGATCGTGCTGGCTCCCGGGGTGTGAGTGTGAGTGAGTGTGTAAGTGTGAGTGAGTGCGTGTGAGTGCGAGAGTGATTGCATGTGAGTGATTGCGTGTGTGTGTGACTGTGATTGAGTGAGAGTGTGTGAGTGAGAGGGTGTATGAGTGTGAGTGAGATAGTGTGTGTGAGTGAGAGTGTGTGAGCGAGAGTGTGTGTGAATGTGAGTGTGTGTGATTGAGTGTGAGTGAGAGAGTGTGTGATTGAGTGTGCATGATTGAGTGTGAGAGTGTGAGTGAGTGTGTGTGTGTGATTGTGTTAGTGTGTGTGATTGAGTGTGTGTGTTTGTGTCTGATATGTTTGTGTTTTTGGTGTAGGAGAGAGTGGCAGCCATTTTGTTTTTTCAGTCACTTGGATAGTGGTGGGCGGGCTGGATAGTGAGGGCAGGCCAACTCCCTGCATGATTTAAATCACTCCCCCATTGAATCACCCAATGGGAGGAGTAACTCCTCCTTACTTAAGCTGAGGTAACATAGCAATATAACACACGGTGGCTCTTCAGTTGAGGCAACGTAGCAATATGCTGAGGGAACAAATAGAAAGTGTTGTTTGAGGCTTGCCCTCTGTAACATACAGCAAAGCATCTCTGTCCCTTTAAGGAGAAAGGGCAGGAAGCAGGATGTGGAGGAGTGACACTTGAAAACAGACAGTTAGTGAGGTGACTGAAGAGATGAAGAGTTAAATAAAAGAGTTGCTATTAAGTCTATCCCTGAGTTTATATTTTATGGAAACATTAAACCCTCATACTGAAACAGAGTGTATGGAGGGTTACAATTATCTGTGGGAGGTGAAGCAGTATGTTTGTGGGGTCATGATCCTAAGTGAGAGTGTGTGTGGACCCGGAGAAGTTATTGATATCCTCTACTTCAGGAGAGAGTGGCAGCTATATATTTTTTTGTCAGTTGAATAGTGGTGGGCGGGCCAACTCCCTGTATGATAAACATGCCCCCATTGAATCACCCAATGAGAGCAGTAACGTCCCCACTGAATCACCCAATGGGAGTTGTGTCTCCTGATACATAAATTATGTAATGAGGCATTCTGTGCAATGTGTGTGTGTTTTCTGAGGAGGCATAAATTATGTTCTGTGTGTGTGAGGAACCATAAATTATGCAATGAGGCTTTCTCTTTTATATATATAACTAGCATAAAGAGCGACACAGTCATACACACATACATGCAGTGCACAACATGCAGACTCATAGAGTGTGATACAGGCATGCAACACACACAGTGAGGAACACACAAGCACACAGAGACACACACACACACACAGAAGTGAGTCATAAGGGGGTGACTTATGTGTCATTGTAATGAGTTTGTGTTTGTACTTATGCTTCCACTGTGGCATTCATTCATATAGTTGAAATGCATGTGGTAATTGCACATACTATGGTGGAAGGTGGATCGTGCTTGTTCCTGGGGTGTAAGTGAGTGAGTGTGCGTGAGTGAGTGGCATTCATTCACGTAGTTGAAATGCATGTGGTAATTGCACATACTAGGGTGGAACGTGGATCATGCTGGCTCCCGGGGTGTGAGTGAGTGTGAGTGAGACTATGGGTGGAAGGTGGATCGTGCTGGCTCCTGGGGTGTGAGTCTGAGTGAGTGCGTGTGAGTGCGAGAGTGAGTGATTGCATGTGAGTGATTGCGTGAGTGTGTGTGTGAGTGTGTGTGATTGAGTGAGAGTGTGTGAGTGTGAAAGAGTGTGCGTGAGTGTGAGAGTGCATGTGTGAGAGGGTGTATGAGTGAGAGTGTGAGTGTGTGAGTGTGTGATTGAGAGTGTGTGTGACTGAGTGTGAGTGTGAATGAAAGAGTGAGTGAGAGAGTGTGTGTGTGATTGAGTGTGTGTGTGTAATTGAGTATGTGTGATTGAGTGTGTGAGAGTGTGAGTGAGAGTGTGTGAGTGAGAGATTGTGAGTGTGTATGATTGAGTGTGTATGATTGAGTGTGTGATTGAGTGTGAGTGTGTTTTTTGTCTGATGTGTTTGTGTCTGTGGTGTAGGAGCGAGTGGCAGCCATTTTATTTTTTCAGTCACTTGGATAGTGGTGGGCGGGCTGTATAGTGGGGGCAGGCCAACTCCCTGTATGATTTAAATCACTCCCCCACTGAATCACCCAATGGGAGCAGTAACTCCTCCTTACTTATGCTGAGGTAACATAGCAATATAACACACATATACTGTATGGAGGGTTACAATTATCTGTGGGAGGTGAAAAAGTGTGTTTGTGGGGTCATGATCCTGAGTGAGAGTGTGTGTGGACCGGGAGAAGTTACTGATATCCTCTACTTCAGGAGCGAGTGGCAGCTATATTTTTTTTTGTTGGATAGTGGTGGGAGGGCTGGAGGGGGCGGGCCAACTCCCTGTATGATCACCCAATGGGAGCAGTAAAGTCCCTATTGAATCACCCAATAGGAGTTGTGTCTCCTAATGAGACATAAATTATGTAATGAGGCATTCTGTTCGATGTGTGTTTGTTTTCTGAGGAGACATAAATTATGTTCTGTGTGTGAGGTACCATAAATTATGCAATGAGGCGTATTCTTTTATATATATATATATATATATATATATATATATATATATATATACTAGCAATGTGGGACGACGTTGCCCGTCAGGATATATAGGGAATTAATGCACACACACGGATGCGAGACAAACACAGAGACACACACGCAAATGCACACGCATGCACTGAGATGCTTAAAGAGCGACAGTCATAAACACATACATGCAGACACATAGAGTGTGATACAGACATGCAACACACACAGTGAGAAACACACAGGCACACACAGAGACACACACACACATACACACACAAGTGTGTCATAAGGGGGTGACTTATGTGTCATTGTAATGAGTTTGTGTTTGTACTTATGCCTCCACTGTGGCATTCATTCATATAGTTGAAATGCATGTGGTAATTGCACATACTATGGTGGAAGGTGGATCGTGCTGGCTCCCGGGATGTGAGTGACTGGCATTCATTCATGTAATTGAAATGTGTGTGGTAATTGCACATACTATGGTGGAAGGTGGATCGTGCTGGCTCCTGGGGTGTGATTACGTGTGAGTGATTGAGTGAGTGTGTTAGTGAGTGTGTGTGATTGAGTGAGTGTGTTAGTGAGTGTGTGTGATTGAGAATGTGTGAGTGAGAGTGTGTATGATAGTGAGAGGGTGTGAGTGAGAGGGTGTGAATGATTGAGGGTGTGAGTGATTGAGGGTGTGAGTGTGATTGAGGGTGTGAGTGTGATTGAGTGTGAGTGTGATTGAGTGTAAGAGTGTGATTGTGATTGAGTGTGACTGCGAGACTGTAAGTGTGAGAGTGTGATTGAGTGTGAGAGTGAGACTGTGAGAGTGTGATTGAGTGAGACTGTGAGAGTGTGATTGAGTGTGTGAGTGATTGGGTGAGAGAGTGAGTGAGACTGTGTGAGACTGAGAGTGAGAGAATGTGAGTGTGAGAGAGTGTGTGAGACTGTGAGAGTGTGAGAGACTGTGAGAGTGTGAGAGAGACTTTGAGAGTGTGAGAAAGAGTGTGAGAGACTGTGAGACTGAGAGTGTGAGAGACTGTGAGACTGTGTGAGACTGAGTGTGAGAGAGTGAGAGAGACTGAGACTGAGAGTGTGAGAGAGTGAGAGAGATTGGGACTGAGAGTGTGAGAGAGTGAGAGAGACTGAGACTGAGAGTGTGAGACTGTGAGAGTGTGAGAGAGTGTGAGACTGTGAGAGTGTGAGAGAGAGTGTGAGAGAGACTGTGTGTGTGAGACTGTGTGTGTGAGACTGAGTGAGACAGTGTGAGAGTGAGAGAGAGAGACTGAGTGAGACAGTGTGAGAGTGAGAGAGAGAGACTGTGAGAGAGAGAGAGACTGTGAGAGTGTGAGACTGTGAGAGTGTGAGAGTGCGAGACTGTGAGAGTGCGAGACTGTGAGTGCGAGACTGAGTGAGACAGTGTGAGAGTGAGACTGAGAGTGTGTGAGACAGAGTGTGTGAGACAGAGTGTGAGAGACAGAGTGTGAGAGACAGAGTGTGAGAGACTGAGAGTGTGAGACTGAGACAGTGTGAGACTGTGTGAGACTGTGTGTGAGAGTGTGAGACTGTGTGAGTGTGAGACTGTGTGAGTGTGAGACTGTGTGAGACTCTGTGAGACCGTGAGAGTGAGAGTGAGAGTGAGACTGAGAGAGTGTGAGACTGTGTGTGAGAGTGCGAGACTGTGAGTATGTGAGTGTGTGAGACTGAGAGTGTCAGACTGTGTTAGAGTGTGAGAGTGAGAGAGAGAGAGACTGTGAGAGTGTGAGAGTGTGTGAGTGTGAGACTGTGTGTGAGAGTGAGACTGTGTGTGAGCCTGAGTGTGTGAGACTGAGCGTGTGAGACTGTGTGTGAGACTGTGAGAGACCGTGAGAGACTGTGAGAGAGTGTGAGAGAGTGTGAGACTGTGAGAGAGTGTGAGAGTGTGAGACTGTGTGTGAGAGTGTGAGACTGTGTGTGAGACTGTGTGTGAGACTGTGTGTGAGACTGTGAGTGTGTGAGACCGTGAGAGACCGTGAGAGTGTGAGACTGTGAGAGAGTGTGAGACTGTGTGTGTGAGAGACTGTGAGAGTGTGAGAGACTGAGTGTGTGAGACTGAGAGTGTGAGACTGTGTGAGACTGTGACTGTGAGACTGTGACTGTGTGAGAGACTGTGTGAGACTGTGTGAGAGACTGTGTGAGACTGTGAGACGGTGTGTGTGAGAGTGTGAGAGTGTAAGAGACTGTGAGAGTGTGAGGGACTGTGAGAGTGTGAGGGACTGTGTGAGACTGCAAGAGAGACTGTGTGAGACTGCGAGAGAGACTGTGTGAGACTGCGAGAGAGACTGTGTGAGACTGCGAGACTGTGTGAGAGTGCGAGACTGTGTGAGAGTGCGAGACTGTGAGACTGCGAGAGAGACTGTGAGAGACTGAGAGTGTGTGAGACTGTGAGACTGCGAGAGAGACTGTGTGAGACTGCGAGAGAGACTGTGTGAGACTGCGAGAGAGACTGTGAGAGACTGCGAGAGTGTGAGACTGAGAGTGTGTGAGACTGAGAGTGAGACTGTGTGAGACTGCGAGAGAGACTGTGAGAGTGTGAGACTGTGTGAAAGTGTGAGACTGTGAGAGTGTGAGAGACTGTGTGAGACTGTGAGTGTAAGAGACTGTGAGAGTGTGAGGGACTGTGAGAGACTGCGAGAGAGACTGTGTGAGACTGCGAGAGAGACTGTGAGAGTGTGAGACTGAGAGTGTGAGACTGTGTGAGACTGCAAAAGAGACTGTGAGAGTGTGAGACTGAGAGTGTGAGACTGTGTGAGACTGCGAGAAAGACTGTGAGAGTGTGAGACAGAGTGTGAGACTGTGTGAAAGTGTGAGACTGTGAGAGACTGTGTGAGACTGTGAGACTGAGAGTGTAAGAGACTGTGAGAGTGTGAGGGACTGTGAGAGACTGCGAGAGAGACTGTGTGAGACTGCGAGAGAGACTGTGAGAGACTGTGAGAGTGTGAGACTGAGAGTGTGAGACTGTGTGAAAGTGTGAGACTGTGAGAGTGTGAGAGACTGTGAGAGTGTGAGACTGAGAGTGTGAGACTGTGAGAGTGTGAGACTGTGTGAAAGTGTGAGACTGTGAGAGTGTGAGAGACTGTGTGAGACTGTGAGACTGAGAGTGTAAGAGACTGTGAGAGTGTGAGGGACTGTGAGAGACTGCAAGAGAGACTGTGTGAGACTGCGAGAGAGACTGTGAGAGTGTGAGACTGAGAGTGTGTGAGGGACTGAGAGTGTGAGGGACTGTGAGAGTGTGAGGGACTGTGAGAGAGACTGCGAGAGAGACTGTGAGAGACTGTGAGAGAGACTGTGTGAAAGTGTGAGACTGTGAGAGTGTGAGAGACTGTGTGAGACTGAGAGTGTAAGAGACTGTGTGAGACTGAGACTGAGAGTGTAAGAGACTGTGAGAGTGTGAGGGACTGTGAGAGTGAGGGACTGTGTGAGACTGCGAGAGAGACTGTGTGAGACTGCGAGAGTGTGAGACTGAGAGTGTGAGACTGTGTGAAAGTGTGAGACTGTGAGAGTGTGAGAGACTGTGAGAGTGTGAGACTGAGAGTGTGAGACTGAGAGTGTGAGACTGTGTGAAAGTGTGAGACTGTGAGAGACTGTGAGAGTGTGAGAGACTGTGAAACTGCGAGAGAGACTGTGAGAGACTGTGAGAGTGTGAGACTGAGAGTGTGAGACAGAGTGTGAGACAGAGTGTGAGGGACTGTGTGAGACTGCGAGAGAGACTGTGTGAGACTGCGAGAGAGACTGTGTGAGACTATGAGAGTGTGAGATTGAGAGTGTGTGAGACAGAGTGTGTGAGACTGCGAGAGAGACTGTGTGAGACTGTGAGAGACTGAGAGTGTGAGACAGAGAGAGACTGTGTGAGACTGCGAGAGAGACTGTGTGAGACTGCGAGAAAGACTGTGAGAGTGTGAGACTGTGTGAAAGTGTGAGACTGTGAGAGACTGTGTGAGACTTTGAGACTGAGAGTGTAAGAGACTGTGAGAGTGTAAGAGACTGTGAGAGTGTGAGGGACTGTGAGAGACTGCGAGAGAGACTGTGTGAGACTGCAAGAGAGACTGTGAGAGTGTGAGACTGAGAGTGTGAGGGACTGAGAGTGTGAGGGACTGAGAGAGTGTGAGGAACTGAGAGAGTGTGAGGGACTGAGAGTGTAAGAGACAGTGAGAGTGTGAGGGACTGTGTGAGACTGCGAGAGAGACTGTGTGAGACTGCGAGAGAGACTGTGAGAGTGTGAGACTGTGTGAAAGTGTGAGACTGTGAGAGACTGTGTGAGACTGAGACTGAGAGTGTAAGAGACTGTCAGAGTGTAAGAGACTGTGAGACTGTGAGAGTGTGAGGGACTGTGTGAGACTGCGAGAGAGACTGAGAGACTGTGAGAGTGTGAGGGACTGTGTGAGACTGCGAGAGAGACTGTGAGAGTGTGAGGGACTGTGTGAGACTGCGAGAGAGACTGTGAGAGACTGAGAGTGTGAGGGACTGTGTGAGACTGCGAGAGAGACTGTGAGAGTGTGAGGGACTGTGTGAGACTGCGAGAGAGATTGTGAGAGTGTGAGGGACTGTGTGAGACTGCGAGAGAGACTGTGAGAGACTGTGAGAGTGTGAGACTGAGAGTGTGAGACTGTGAGAGAGACTGTGTGAGACTGCGAGAGAGACTGTGTGAGACTGTGAGAGAGACTGTGTGAGACTGTGAGAGTGTGAGACTGTGTGAGACTGTGAGAGTGTGAGACTGTGTGAAAGTGTGAGACTGTGTGAAAGTGTGAGACTGTGAGAGACTGTGTGAGACTGTGAGACTGAGAGTGTAAGAGACTGTGAGAGTGTAAGAGACTGTGTGAGACTGCGAGAGAGACTGTGTGAGACTGCGAGAGTGTGAGACTGTGTGAGACTGCGAGACTGAGAGTGTAAGAGACTGTGAGAGTGTAAGAGACTGTGAGAGTGTGAGAGACTGTGAGAGACTGTGTGAGACTGCGAGAGAGACTGTGAGAGACTGTGAGAGTGTGAGGGACTGTGTGAGACTGCGAGAGAGACTGTGAGAGTGTGAGGGACTGTGTGAGACTGCGAGAGAGACTGCGAGAGACTGTGAGAGTGTGAGGGACTGTGTGAGACTGCGAGAGAGACTGTGAGAGACTGTGAGTGTGAGACTGAGAGTGTGAGACTGAGAGTGTGAGACTGAGTGTGAGACTGAGAGTGTGAGACTGAGTGTGAGACTGAGTGTGAGACTGTGAGACTGCGAGAGACACTGTGTGAGACTGTGAGAGTGTGAGACTATGTGAGACTGTGAGAGTGTGAGACTGTGTGAATGTGTGAGAGTGTGAGAGACTGTGTGAGACTGTGAGACTGAGAGTGTGAGAGACTGTGAGAGTGTAAGAGACTGTGAGAGTGTAAGAGACTGTGTGAGACTGCGAGAGAGACTGTGTGAGACTGCGAGAGTGTGAGACTGTGTGAGACTGCGAGAGACACTGTGTGAGACTGCGAGAGAGACTGTGTGAGACTGTGAGAGTGTGAGACTATGTGAGACTGTGAGAGTGTGAGACTGTGTGAATGTGTGAGACTGTGAGAGTGTGAGAGACTGTGTGAGACTGTGAGACTGAGAGTGTGAGAGACTGTGAGAGTGTAAGAGACTGTGAGAGTGTAAGAGACTGTGTGAGACTGCGAGAGAGACTGTGTGAGACTGCGAGAGTGTGAGACTGTGTGAGACTGCGAGAGTGTGAGACTGTGTGAGACTGTGAGAGTGTGAGAGACTGTGTGAGACTGCGAGACTGAGAGTGTAAGAGACTGTGAGAGTGTAAGAGAGTGTGAGAGACTGTGAGAGTGTGAGAGACTGTGTGAGACTGCGAGAAAGACTGTGAGAGTGGGAGGGACTGTGTGAGACTGCGAGAGAGACTGTGAGAGTGTGAGGGACTGTGTGAGACTGCGAGAGAGACTGTGAGAGACTGTGAGAGTGTGAGGGACTGTGTGAGACTGCGAGAGAGACTGTGAGAGACTGTGAGTGTGAGACTGAGAGTGTGAGACTGAGAGTGTGAGACTGTGTGTGAGACTGTGTGTGAGACTGTGAGACTGCGAGAGAGATTGTGTGAGACTGCGAGAGACTGTGAGAGTGTGAGACTATGTGAAAGTGTGAGAGTGTGAGAGACTGTGTGAGACTGTGAGACTGAGAGTGTAAGAGACTGTGAGAGTGTAAATGACTGTGTGAGACTGCGAGAGAGACTGTGTGAGACTGCGAGAGTGTGAGACTGTGTGAGACTGCGAGAGTGTGAGACTGTGAGAGACTGTGTGAGACTGCGAGACTGAGTGTAAGAGACTGTGAGAGTGTAAGAGACTGTGAGAGTGTGAGAGACTGTGTGAGACTGCGAGAGAGACTGTGTGAGACTGTGAGACTGAGAGTGTGAGACTGAGAGTGTGAGACTGAGAGTGTGTGCGACTGAGTGTGCGTGCGACTGAGAGTGTGTGTGACTGTGAGACTGCGACTGTGTGAGACAGACTGTGTGAGACAGACTGTGTGAGAGACTGTGAGAGTGTGAGACAGAATGTGTGCTTTGCAATGCATTGCTTACCCCTCTGGCACTCAAAGGGTTAAGTTGAGCTAACATAGCAATATAACACACGGTGGCTCTTCAGTTGAGGCAATGTAGCAATATGCTGAGGTATCAAATAGAAAGTGGTGTTTGAGGCTTGCCCCTCTGTAACATACAGCAAAGCATCTCTCTCCCTTTAAGGAGAAAGGGTGGGAATCAGGAAGCAGGAAGTGGAGGAGTGACAGTTGAGACAGTGAGGTGACTGAAGAGATGATGAGTTAAAGGGATAGTAACACTTCGTTTTAACTTTATTTTATTTTGTAGGCATTAAAAAAACATGAAGAATGATATAAGTCTTATCGCTCAAACCTTTATGGTTTATGAGATATTCACAAGCAAAGTTCCCCTCCCCGCCCCTTTTACCTAGTGTAAACAATCTCTTCTCAGATGTGAGTCTGGTTGTATGACAGTACAGATAACAGAAGGGGACAATTTTCTTTGTATGAAAACAATGAAAGCCCTTCCCCCCTTGATAAGTTTTTCAGCTTTTTCCATTATCTTAATTGAAGATTGTCCCTCTCTGCAGTCTACCTGGGCATCTCCCTTCTGATTTGGTTGAACAGGGGGGGGATACTTTGTTTGTGAATATCTCTTAAACCATAAAGGTTTCAGAGATAAGACTTATATCATTCTTCATGTTTTTTTAATGCCTACAAAATAAAATAAAGTTAAAATGAAGTATTACTATCCCTTTAAATAAGAGTTGCTATTAAGTTTGTATTTTATGGGAACATTACACCCTCATACTGAAACAGAGTGTATGGAGGGTTACAGTTATCTGTGGGAGGTGAAACAGTGTGTTTGTGGGGTCATGATCCTGAGTGAGAGTGTGAGTGGACTGGGAGAAGTTACTGATATCCCTACCTCAGGAGCGAGTGGCAGTTATATTTTTTGTCAGTTGGATAGTGGTGGGCGGGCTGGAGGGGGCGGGCCAACTCCCTGTATGATAAACACGCCCCCATTGAATCACCCAATGAGAGCAGTAAAGTCCCCATTCAATCACCCAGTAGGAGTTGTGTCTCCTAATGAGACATAAATTATGTAATTAGACATTCTGTTCAAAGCAAGTTTCTTTTCTGAGGAGACATAAATTATGTTCTGTGTGTGGGGTACCATAAATTATGCAATGAGGCTTATTCTTTTATATATATAGATATAAATTTATTTATTTAATCATTTAGTGAATCCAAACCGATGTAAAGGCAAAATACACCAATTGTATGAAAGACATAATAAATGGAGATTAAACACAAATTGGTGCTATAAATAAAGGACAGAAGTGTATCAATTCTTGGTCAGACCACCAACACCAAATGTAACAAATAAAAGTTCCCGTTGGTTTTAACCCCAGATGAATATCGTTATGTAGTTTTTCCCTAAATATGCCCCAATTATTGTAGATTTAATACCACCCCAAATATTGGTGGCACACACACAACAGCACTTTTGCTTCTCAGTGTGTTGCACTTCCTGGTCCCTCTGGTGTGTAATCAAAGGGGTTAATTTCATTCATTTCTGTTTTGGAAGGTGAATATTTTTTCTGTTAGTTTCATAAATACCATTTTTTTTTAATCCTTTGAGTGCCAGAGGGTATGTGATGCAATGCATTGCATAACCCATTGGCACTGAAATGGTTATAGCTCTGTTTAAAAACAAACACACACACACACAGGCTTTGAGTTTGAGATATTAAACTTGTCCAAAAGTGTATGCTACTATGCTTATTATTATTATATCAGTAAATTTACAGTAGTAATATTTTTCTTCTGTTTTGATGACTTACTCTCAGACACAACAGGAGTTCAGGAGGACTCCCTGAATTTGGAGAGAGGTGTTCTTTGTGACTGCACCCAAAGACACTGCCTCCTGTGGCACTCACTGTCACTCACATTATCCATGCGTAGGAGTTGCAGCGCCAGTGTACATACCACTGTCCCCGAGTAAGCAATGACTCAGAGCAATGTCAAGCTGAGCGAGCCCCCAGAGCAGCCAAGTAGAAGTTGATACTTCTGCTCCCACAGTAGATGTGCACCTTAGGCCGGCGCCTACCTCGCCTATAGGTGGAAGCGGCCCTGGTGATAATGCCCCTCTCACCACTATACCCCAGAAAACAAAAGTGTCCCTTTTTTAACCATTTGAAACGTTGGAAGGTGTATTTCCAGAAAGTAGATCTCCTACTGCATCAATTGAGGGTCACTTGCCTTTCTGTCCCTAACCTGGTGAACACAAATGTTTCCAGAAGGTGGCACTAAAGGAAAAAAATAGTATTTTTTTTACATTTCTACACCTTCAAATGTACTGAAATCTATGAAAACTATGGTATTTCCAACTGTATTCATTAGCTAGTGCTCATAGGAGAAAAATGGCATCCCATTGGTATGAGCTGACATACCGTAGGGATGCCAGAAGCACAAAACTACACTTACTACAAACTTTTTTTTTATTACAAATTTTCAAACATGACTTGCCTGTAGAAAATGGTTATAACAGCTACAGATGTGAAGAAAAGGTAGACAAAGCATAATATTCTGGAAAGAAGATAACCTATCACATCAAATGAGGGATAACCTTCCTACCCCTAGCCTGGTGTGCACACATGTTTCCAGAAGGTGGCTCAAGGACAAAACTTGAATTTTTTACATTTCAGTATATTTGAAGGGTAGAAAGCTATGAAAACTATGGAATTTCATCTGTATTCACTAGCTAGTGCTCTTAGGAGAAAAACGACACCCCATTGGTATGCATTAACATACCATAGGGGGTGCCAAGAGCTCAAAACTACGCCTACCTGTTTTCTTTTTTGAAAATGACTTCCTGTGCTAAAATGGTAACAACTATTAGATTAGAGTGAACACTGCTACACAGATCAACGATGCATAGATGGTTCAAATGAGGACAGGGTGACTCTTTGAGCAGATATGAAGAGCTAGTAGGCGGTCCCAAAATCAGGTGCCCCGCTGGGGCAATGGGACTGTCAGTGGGCTGTGGAACCAGGTATCACAGTGCCCGTGATTGCTGACAGCACCGGTAGTGTCATTGTGTGAGTCCAGTACGCAGGTACTGGTTTGCTCCTAAATTCACCGGCTGCTCGCTGACACCTATATAGCACCGGTAGGCCTCTCTGTAGTCCAGAACGTGCGACTGGTTTGCTCCACCACTTCTCAGTCTCTGAGGCCACTTACGCTACTGCATCAGTACTTGTGGCCTCTGGACGCAAGGCTGCCTTGCCCGGTATATTGGCAGGGCCGGTAGAGCCTTCTCTCTCGTTGTACCAGTCTCCAGGCTGCCTTGCCTGGTATATTGGCAGGGCCGGTAGAGCCTTCTCTCTCGTTGTACCAGTCTCCAGGCTGCCTTGCCTGGTATATTGGCAGGGCCGGTACAGCCTTCTTTCTCATTGTATCAGTCTCCAGGCTGCCTTGCCCGGTATATTGGCAGGGCCGGTAGAGCCTTCACTCTCGTTGTGCCAGTCTCCAGGCTGCCTTGCCTGGTATATTGGTAAGGCCGGTAGAGCCTATTTCCATATTGTGCCTATCCTAAGGCTGCCTTACCCAGTATTGGCAAGGCCGGTAGAGCCTCTCTGTTATTATTCACTGTACCATTGATCACCATTGCATTGTACTATTACGTGTTGAGATATATGTGTAATGTCAAACCCGTGAGAGTTTTCTTTAAATTTTCAATAAAGTTGTGTTTTTATCTTAACTGTGTCTGAGAGTCAAAACAAACCATGACACCAGGCTGGAGGGTTGAGGCATTTTTTGTGTGCATGCTAGAGGGGTGTCCAGTGCATTGCAAGGCAATGTATCGGACCCCCTGTGGCACACAGAAGGTTTTTTTCTGATGCCCCCCCCAACAGGGTCAATTTCTCGAATGCTTCAATAGCCTCCTGTGACCATTCCATAGTTTTGGCCCCTTTACAAGTCATTTCAGTGAGAGGTTTGACAATGGAAGAAAAGTTGTTAATAAATTTCCAATAATAATTAGCAAATCCTAGGAATCTTGCCCCTTACTGGGTCGAAAATTTGAGCTTCTCTCTGGTCGTGCTGGACAGGAATGCAACAAGTGTCCAGCTATCCTAGCTGGTGCTGACCTATGACTCTGTCTGTTCACTCTGCTGTGTGGCTCCGTTCCCCACAGACATCCATCCTGGTGTAGACCTGGGGCTCTGGCAGACTTTGACCTTATTGACTGCAGGCGTGAGCCAGTAGTCTCCATTGTTGCCATCCGTAGTGGAGACAAGCTCTTCCTTACTGACTGCAGGCATGAGTCAGTAGTCTCCCTTGTTGCTACATTACGGGAGACTGTAGGTTGTGTGTGCGCTCCACCTACTACCCTGAGACTACCAGTTGGCTACGGCCTAGTCTCCAGCAGACGTGGTTGACCCGTCGGCAGGCTCCTATTTCTGATAGAGTCGCTAGCCTCTCCAGTCACCCTCTGCTTATAGTATATTCACTTATTACCAATTGTTTATTATCCTAATAAAGGTGAATTTAACTATATCGTCAAACGCCTTGTCTTGCTTGAGAACTGTAACAAATTTTTAATAAATCGTTTATAAGTGAAGCCTCTGTCTGTTCAATTTGACAATCCGGGAAGTGTCTTGGTGAAACCGTGAGTTGCCTGAATGGAGACAGGCCATATCTCTCAGAATGCCTAACTGTCAGATAACTTTGATAACAAAGGTCTGACCAATAGCTAATGTGAGTAGATTTCTTGTTGATCTGTGAATAGAGTATGAATTTATTACACTATTTAGCGTTTTCTTTATCTTTTATTTTGTTCTTTGGATTATTTCACTG
The DNA here is from genome assembly GCA_037306005.1 of Rhinophrynus dorsalis. Lineage (NCBI taxonomy): Eukaryota > Metazoa > Chordata > Amphibia > Anura > Rhinophrynidae > Rhinophrynus > Rhinophrynus dorsalis. Next base: position 332,239,428 of record CM074719.1, on the reverse strand, counting down.
CTGTGGGAGAGGGTGTCTTCTGAAGAGAGAGCAGCCGAATGCACCAAATCCCCATAAGAGGTAGACCCTGCTTCTGGAGACAGTTTTAATTCTCCAGCTGTCTGATGTTGTTGGATGCAGCATACACCGCCTCCAACACTCTAACATTGTGAGTGCACACCATTAGGTGTTTGGTAGTGGTCCATTCCAGTTTGAATGATACACAAAGGGGCGCCCCTGGTCTGTTCTCCCTTTCTTTTTTTCTAGTATTGAATAAGCCACCTTGCTGGTTAGTTTTGCTACTGCAGGAATCAGTGAGATACTTGCATTAATATGTTTATTACAGAAAACAATGAAAAGCATGGCCGATGATTCATGCAAGGATAACAACAAAGTCATGAGCCAGATATTGCATTACATGTTAACATGCTTTGAGCAGGATCCTTACATAGTCTCCATTAAAAGCAATAAGAAATACATTCAATCTACGTTTCTGGATCCCCACTTTAAAAGTAACATTTCTGTATTTAAGCCAACACATGAACAGCAATACTCTAAGGAATTGGATTTTGTGAAACATATAAATAAATCCTATAGATCCCATTGAATATTGCATTATGGAAGATGAGAGAGAGAGAAAACTACTAGAGAGAAAACTACTAGAAATCATAGTGATAAAGGAAGTAAGCAAAGTTATTATATTTTCAGCAGCATCAGCAACAACTTTACAACATTTAGCAGCAAATGCCATCATCACGGAAAGCAATTAATGTGTCTCACGGTAGACAGGCTAACATTTGCACTATTGGAGGCAATGGCACATCTCTATGGAACGTTCCTCGAGAATATGGGTTGGTAACTGATGCACATGAAAATCATCTTTCTCCAAAGAGTGGCCCTACTGCTTATCAAATGTTTTCACCAAACTTGTGAGATAACTATGCTCTAGGCCAGAACAGTGACTCACCTGAGTACTGGCAAACAAAACAGTAGGTGTGGCTGGAATTCATGTGTACTGCTATGATAACCCTTAGATGCCCACTAGCAAGCATGCAGTTAGAGCTGGTTTTCAGTACAGCTTGTTTATATCGTTAATGACTGTAGGACATACATATCCAGCAACATTGTTGTTTGACACATTTTTAAAAATTAACCAGCACCTAATATGAGTATATCATGTAGCAGAAGTGGTAAAACACAACTCACAAGACAGAGACGAATATGGCACATGTAGTAACAGTATCACAGAAGAGGGATATGCAAAGTTATCACCATGTATGACAGTTGGGACTAGTGCTACTGTGAACATTGATGGATGATTGACACATAATAATACAATGTTATATTAGAATCAGACGTGATACTGCACATATTTTGTCTAGCATTCCTTCCATCAACATCATCATCTATTCACTTCCCCTATCTACATCTACTACATTTAAGTTCAGGCTCTCTTTTTCAGTTATGTTTATGTTGTGAAATGATGATTAGAATTTAAGGTTATCGTATGTATATGTTTATGAATTTGATTTGAATATAATTTTAATTTTCAAATATCATAGTTTTATTATTCAGATAGCAATATTAACTGGTCATCCTCAATTATTAACAGGCCTACTATAGCAGCAGAGTATCACGGTGCCCGTGATCCCTCTCTGTCACTCTCGCTTGTGGTGCTCTCTGATTGGCTGAGTCTGTTTGGCCCGCCCCTGGTGACCTTTTTATGCTTGGCCATTGACACCTGTCAGGTGCCCTTTCGTGGTGTTCCAGAGCCAGTGTTGCTGTTGCTGTGTTCGTGCTTTCCTGATTCCTGTGTACTGATTTGGCCTGTCTTGACTAAGCTCCTGTGTTCCTGCTCCGTGATCCGACCTGGCTTGGCTGACGTTCCTGTTCGTGACTGATCTGGCTTGTCTGAGAACCACCTCCATGTACCGACCGGCCTGGCTGACTTCCTGCTCAGTGACCTGAACCGGCTTGTTCCAGTGACCTGCTTGCTCCAGCTTCCGGCTGCTAGTGTCGCCATGGAGACATTCTGACTTCCGCTGAGCTCGTTTACCGGGCTGATCGTGTTGCCTCTTTAACTCTTGCAGAGCTGTGCTTCCGTTGCTGAGCCTTCCCTGACACTTGCAGAGCACTATCCACAATTGCTGAGCCTTCGATCCTTGAGCTGCTTAACCCTTGCAGTGCTGCCATTTTGTGATCTGAGCCTTCACGTACACTTGCTGAGCCTATGCTGTTTGGTCGCTACTTCTGCAGAGCTGGCCGCTTTACAAGCCTGGTCTAAACGGCGGCTCATCCTTCCATCAGCAGAGTAGTCGGTTTACGTTACCGTGCCCGTTAGAGGCGCTATTGGCTCTTGCAGGTTGTCTCCGGTATACGCCCGTGGGGGCTATTGACTCATATACTTGCAGCACAGAGTGGTCTCCGTTATTACGCCCGTGGGGGCTATTGGCTAGCTCTTGCATTATAGCAGTCTCAGTTGTTACGCCCGTGGGGCTACTGGCTCAAGCTCTTGCAGGTTGTCTCCGGTACACGTCCAGTGGGGGCTATTGGCTCACGTTTGTCCTGTGCAGTTGGTCTCCGTTAATATACCCGTGGGGGCTATTGGCAAGCTCTTGCATTGAAGCAGTCTCCATTGTTACGCCCGTGGGGGCTATCGACTCAAGCACTTGCAGATTAAGTTGTCTCCGTTGTTACGCCCGTGGGGGCTATTCACTTCAACTTCTCTGCAGACTCTACCACTATTCCAGTACTGCCTGCAGCATTCTGCCTTAAGAACTTTCGGTGGGGCATTATCTACTCCTATAGCTGCCTGATCACCATCTTGGGCGTGCCAAATACCACAACAGAGACTGACTGAGTATTGTATTTAACCATTGAGTATCCTAGCTACTGTGTGCCTGTCCTGAGATAGTATATGTGATACTTATGCTTCTGTATACTTCACCTGTGAAGGCATTTCTGTCATTATATCGCTATTATTTTGTGTTGCCTGTAGAGGGCGTCCTTTACTTTTTATTTTTTTTTAATAAAACTCTGTTTTATTCTAACCAGTTGGTCTGAGTGTCTTAAAAAACCGTTACACAGAGTAGTGGAAGTAGAATAGGTGAAATGAAGAAGTTATACTTGAAAGCAGTCACTTACCTGGTAAGCATTTAGAATAAACATTTTTTGAACTGGGCTTATACCTTTTATAAAAACTGCAACTTCAGAAAAGGCCTTTACAGAAGGCTTAGCCAGCAGACCTTTCTAAGCTTTCTTACAGCTGGTTTTCATGCTATTAAACCATCCTTTAAAAAAATGATAGTAGGTTTACAGCAAGAGTGGCACTGAAAATTGTTAGCACTTCTATGGCAAAGCAAGCTACCACCTGTCTAGAACACTATGCCACCAATGACTTTATGATATTTTCTAAATTATTTCCTGGTGCAGAGTCGTCTGAGTATTAAATGTCACATGATCAGGCTCCTGTATCTACCGTGCCTTTGGGTAGTAATAGTAGTAGTAGTGGTGGTGGTAAGAGTGGGACTGGGATCATCATCCTCTTAGACTATGGTGGCAGAACCAGCAACACCAATTTGACATGAGAGTGCTAATAGTTCCTGCTAGATCCCACCTATGGTGTAAGAGGTACACCACATGTCACACTTACAACAGCAAACTCAGGGTCAGGCTGATGTGAAGGAATCTGTTAGCAATAGCACAAGCAGCAGTAAGGCTAAGAACACAGCAGTACCACCATTAGACTGTGCTGCCACCCCCACCACTACTACCACATGCTCAGGGCTTTGTTTTTAATAAAGGGAACATTAGTTTTTCCTCTTTTTGAGAGTAGCAATGGCATAATACTTGAAGCTGCCTCAGTCTTTCCCTGACCCTGTTGCTGTGAGTTTTGACTTCATTTAGGTGCACCACCAACACTTATATCACTCTCACCATCTTCCCCAGTGGTGAAAACCTGTGCCACACCTACACCTGTCACAAGCGCATCATCATTGGTGCCACCACCACAATCAAGAAAGGAGGGAGACTCTGTTAATGGTGTTGTTGCTAATGAGGGTAACACTAGTGGTTATGCATCGGGGATAGTAATGACAGCTTTCATAGCTGAGACAGTCAAGAGAGAGAGAGAGAGAAATAATGGTCACTAACATCATTGCTAACTTTGTGTTGTGTGCTGATGTTGTAATCATCAGCACCAGCAGTCCTCCAAGTATATTTCTCATATCTGGACAGAATGTTTCAATATACGCATTGCAGAGTGAAGTAGGCAACTACAGCAATATAGAATACAATAGGCATTAAAAAAATCTGTAGCTCTCAGTCCTCCATTTCTGATTTCTTCACACTGCTTACTTATTTTCTACTAGTTGAACAGCCCGTTACACGGGCCACAGTGCCTGTGGCAGCCGGTCGCGGGACAGTCGCGCGCAGCCGAGACTGCACGCGCCACTGCTGATACAGAGCTGGACGCTCTCTGTATCACCTGCGGCGCGGGCAGTCTGTACTGCGCATGAGTGCCGCACGCGCAGCAGTGTCTACTGCGCATGTCCGGCGTTACACACAACTTAGCGAATTATTATATAGGATAGGATAGGATGTGTGGGAATGTATTCTATAAAAGCAGCAAATTGTGTATTTTGCGCAAAAATTCCTGTAGCAAGCAACTTTTCACCCATCCCTACCCTACACACACATGATTTGGCTAAGAATTAGCTATCTCAGCCCAGAAAATTCAATTAGTCACTAATTGGACACTACTAAAAAAAAATATTTTGAACTCAGCAGGAGCCTGTATGTTACATATTTTTTTTAATGCATTTTGGGAGGCTTTGGGTCTTCCTTTCTTGGTTGGTAGCTCCCTGTCCAGTTGATAGCAGTGCAATGCGTTGGATACCCCTCTGGCACTCAATGGGTTAAAAGTCAAACTGGATGCCATTTCTAAAGACATACTCGCTCTTCGTTTTTCATCTGTGCTGGTTCTGCCCATAACATACATTTATTATTTAGAGTCAGGGGCCTATAATCTTCTTTTATCATTTTCTCTTGATCATATTCACTCTCAAGTCCTAAAGCCACCCTCTATTCTACTTGTTTCTACTGTATCCCATATGCTTAACTACTTACTCCTTACCTTCCTGTCCTCATTAAGCCAATTCTCAAAAATGCAAACCTTGACTTATCTATCTAAGTATTTCTTTTTCCTCTTAATTATAGTCTCTAATCTTCTAGAAGTCTTATCTTCTCCCTCATTACCTACTACCTCATCACCCTCAAAATTTTGAACCATTTGCAGTCGGCATTAACTTTCAGCATGCTCAAATGAGATAACCCAATTAAAGTACCTATAATCCATAGCGTAGTCTTCTATGCTTATTATGCTTTTAAATTTCTGCTGCTTTTAGTACTAATGAAGCTCTTTTTTTTTTTTTTTTTAAGACACTAATCCTCTCCATTCTCTTTCATAATAAGGCTGCTTTGCATTGGTCCTCATATTTCTTTAATCATCTCTTTTTCTTTTTTTTGTCTTTCAATTCAGCACTTATTTCCCATTTTTTATTTTGTCTTTTGTGGTGCCTCGTGTCTTTGTTGTGGATCCTGTAATTTTCTCCTTCTACATACTTTCTCTGTGAGAGCACATTACCTCATCTGGCTTTAAGCATAATCTGAACACAGATTAAATTCATATGCACCGTGACCCTACCACCTAAAATTCTGAATGTCACCTTGAAATATCCTGGTTGGTGGTCTCTCACTTTCTTAAAGCGGAACTACCTCATCTAAGCAACTTTAGCTTCAATAAGTCCCCATCTGGCGACTAGCTGCTTAGTAGCGCTACTCGCCAGAATGATTACCTTGTTAGGGAGAAATAGCCATTCTTCACAGGTTGACAGGCAGGACAGAGCGCAGACATCTTGCCATAGTGACGTCTGTGCATCTGATCTGTCAGTCCCTTCCTGAGCCGAACATCTCCTAGCAATGCCTCCTAGAGCCGGCCGGGCAGATATCACTATGGCAAGATGTCTGTGATCCATCCTGCCTGTCAGTCCGTGAAGAATGGCTATTTCTCTTTAACAAGGTAATCATTCTGGCGACTAGCGCTACTAAGCAGCTAGTTGCCAGATGGGGACTTATTGAAGCTAAAGTTGCTTAGATGTGGTAGTTCTGCTTTAAAAATAATTTGTTCAAAACTGACTAAAACTGAGCCTATACAAAACCCAAACTTCCATTATGTAGCCCTCACAAGTGACAATTTTTATACACCAGTATTATCTATTATCTTACCCAATACCTGCGTGCAAACCCAGTAAACAGCAAGATAGACATCCCCCACGGTTCCACTGATCTTAGTATGTCTGATCTCATCTCTGAATTGCTGGGGATCATGTAATTATTATTCCTCCATCAGTTGATAACAAGGTGATGCTGACTCATAAGTCAGACTCATAGGTCAACATACTCTGTCACGTCCAGGATATTTTCATTACATGGCAATGTGTTGACTGTCAGTACATTTGCTGACAGTTGGTAACCCTGGTGAGAAGTTTCAAATTCACTTTAACAAAAGATTTGTTCTTTTCAAGGGTGATTTATATCCCAGCAGTATAAAACTAATGGATTACAGTGGCTCCTTGTTTCTATTTAGATTTATTGTTAACCAGGGGCGTGTTGTTCTAATCATATGAGAACAGCAAAGAAGACAAGAACAAGCTAAAGATGAGCAATGCTGGAGTAAACCAAGTGCAACATAGAGGAACAACTTAAAATTATAAATGATTTAAATAACCCATTGAATGCCTGAGAGGCCTCTAATGCATTGCAAAGGAATGTGTTGGAGACGCCCTCACAATCAAGGATTTAAAACTCCCATTTAAATTAGTGGGGATTTTGAGCTGATTTGTCAGCTATTGTGTGGTTGGTTTGCCCCATAAATGCATTTTTCTTAGTTTCCTGAAAACAACCCTATCAGCAATTGAGTAAGCGCTATTTGGCTCCTGCAGCTTGGCTAATTTTTTTTCTTCTTAATTACTCCTTAATCCCTTAAGGACTCATGAAGTTCCGGGACTGTCATAGGTAAAGTTGCCATAAGGACCAGTGACTATCCTGGCACTTCATGGAATTCAGGGCTCCTTTCATGGCTGCACGCCGTTCAGGGAGCCCTGAATCGATTGCTGGAAAAAAAAAATACCCTGTGGTCCTTAACTGCCGGCTGCGCGGCCTTAAGCTGTTAAAACTATTCTTTAAAGCAGAACTTTTGTCATATTAATATAGTGCCCCAAATCATAATTACATTAGCGATATGCACAGTCGTAGTTTTTATTTTCAAGAATAATTGCTGTATTAAAGAAAAATAGAACTTTAATGCAGACAGGCAGCGGGGAACAGCAAAGACATCTTGCAGAGCCGGTATCTCTGCATCTGTGCTGTCCGTCCTCTTCTCCTCCACGATTGGTGAGCTGGAAGCCTTTGTGCCTTAAGGCACCGGAATTTACTGACAGCGTAGGTGAAGAGAGCGCCTACTGCAAGATCCCAGCCGGTCCCTGTCTGCAAAAAAGGTTCTATTTTTCTTTAATACAATTATTCTTGAAAATAAAATTACGTCTGTGCATATCGCTAATGTAATTATGACTTGGGGCACTACATTATTATGATGATGAAAGTTCCACTTTAAATAAGCAATCTTCAGAGCCCTGGCAAATTGATTTAAAGAGGAACTATTATGTTAAATACATTGCCCCCCAATATATTACTAAGCTAGCGATATGCAAAATCTTACTATCCTTAAGCTCCATAAGTCCATATTATTCCAGTAAAAAAAAACATCTTCAGCAGGAACCAGAGGACAGACAGAGCAAACATCTTGGAGGAACTGTACCTCTGAGTCTGCGCTACCTGTCCAGTTCACTGCCAGCACTGGTGGTGACGTAAGTTGGTTATCTTAGGGTAATGGAAGTTCCTGACCCCATAGGCGCACAGAACTTCTCTTGTAAGCTCTGTGCAGCCCGATGCCTGCCGAAAATGATTTTTTACTGGAATAAAGCGGATTTATGGAGCTTAAGGATAGTAAGAATTTGCATATCGCTAGTTTAGTTCCACTTTAACTAGACTGCACATGTTACTGCACATCAGCGCAATTACTGCACATCAGTACAATGACTAGAGTGATTGACACCAATAGGCCAGCTTTTCCCCATTTAAACACAAGTGAGTAATCAGTATTTCAGCCATTTTGATTGACTGGCCTGCTCTTAATTGGGGAGATTCTGAAAACCTGACCTATTGGTGTGCCCCAAGGGCTGGAATTGAGAATCACTGTTTAAGGCTATAGATAGTCTATTTTTATCCCATTAAGACAATTTCTGTTGTCATAGTACAAACCTGATAAAACAAATCAATATTAAACTGACCAGTTCACCTCAGTCTGAAAATTAGGGGGGATTCACTAAGGAGTGATACAATGGCTAAGCACATCGCCTTGGCAGTACAGACACACTTAGCCATATGAACTAAGATTTAGGGATGCAAGGGGAGGGGGAGACTGTGATCATTAGTGTCTCATTCTGGTGTAAAGGTGTCTGTGAAGGGGAGGGCAGGAGAGAGAAGAGAGGATAGGGAGAGACTTCAGAACCAGGAATAGCAGCTGTCGTCATGCAACCCTTTGAGTGCCAGTGGGGTAATCAAGACATTGTAGATCAATGCGATACTCACCCCGTTTGCACTCAAAGGGTCATACATTTTGCACTTTATTTCCCTGCCTGTAGTGTAGTGAGGCTTTAACTGTGTAGCAGGGAAACATGACTTAATTATAACTGAGCGCTGCTTGCCATGTCAGACTTGGCTCTGCTCTTTAGTATGAGGTGGCCAGCATTTCTGCCTGGCGAAGTAACTGGGAGAAAGCTCACAGCTATAAAATATGGCAAATTAAATGAAGAGAACCTACTTAGCGATTACAAAGGTATAAAACCACAAATCCCTGCTTCCCCCCTCACACAACTTATGACACAGCACAACCACCTCCCTCTTCTTTATATTAAAACTAAGAGATTGCGCTATATTTAAGTGCTTACTTTGGTGTACTTTAAAAGTTATGCGAAGATAAATATCCTCCTCCTGACCCTTTCTGGCCACCTGCCATGGATTCTCTATTTGTGTCATGCAACTCGATGGCTGCAGTGAGGGACAAATTTCACTCACTGAAGTTTGTCCCTCGCTGTAGCTGTCCGGACCATAGAGAGCTGCAGCAGTGACGTGCAAAAAAGCAGTGACGGGCAGTAGATCTTTATCTCTGAGTAACGTTTAAACTATATGAAAGAAAGCACTTAAATATAGCACAATCTCTTAGTTTTAATATAAAGAAGACTCAACCAAATACTTTTAAGTAGACATTACTAACGTCACTGCTTTATGCCACATTCATTCATACTCCCAGTATATTTTTGACAACGACACCACTTTCTATATATCTTTCACCCACAATCTTTCACAGTTCAGCTGGTTTGGTTTCAACATTGACTACCTCTTGTAGTTTAACTTTGCAGAAGCTGTCATCCTTTGGTTTTGTTGTTTTTAAGCAAGTAGTTGAAATAAAAGCGTTTAAGGTTGTCCTTGTGACGTCAGCTGCTCACAGGCTGTGGGTACAGCTCCAGCCCTCAGCCTGTCAATTTAGATCTTTATCCCCCCCCCTTGTAGCGGCTCTTCTCCTCCTCCAGTGACGGAGGAGGACTGCATATGGCCTGGCACGCTCTCATGCATAAGCGCATCCAGGTCAATGTGTATGCATAGACGGAGCGCATCCTTTATAATCAGCGTCAGTCCGCTTGCCTAAGTCAGAACAACAAAACCAAAGCATTACAGCTTCTACAAAGTTAAACTACAAGAGGATGTCAGTATTGAAGAAGGTGAGAGATCCCTTTAACCCCTTAAGGACCGGCTGCGCACGCACGGTGCGGTCACTTAAGGACCAGGGACCTTTTTTTTTTGCGGAATCTGATTCCGGACTCCCCGGACGTGTGCAGCCCCGCGGGGAGCCCGGAATTCCATGACGGTCCTGGACCGTCATGGGTCTTTAAGGGTATAACAACCCATGATGGTCCTTAAGGGGTTAATCTCCAATAATTACATACTTGAGAAAAAAAATGATTAAACACTGCCTAATACAAAACGTTGTGAAATCCATTATCCAACAATACACTGAAGTAATGTTTTTTCACAGTTACACAATTAATACATCACAAACATTACAGGCAGGAGAATACACTGTGAAATGTTTAAACCTACCAGAGAAGTGAGCAATGCAATGTGTTGCTTACCCCACTGACACTTAAAGGGTTAAGGGAGGTCTGTGACCATGGCTGTGGCTTCAAAGAGAGCTATAGTAAGATTCAAACTTTGCCAGTGTTAGTTGGTCCTGTGAACATAGGCAGCTATCAGAGCTTAGTACACGTGGCAGTGAGCCACAGTAACATATAAACACACCCACGTCAATATGAGAATGATTTGAATCTGGAAATGCAGTTTAATGAGCCATTCGATGTAATGAGTGCAAAATCATAAACATGTCAAAGGCATGGTGGATCCATGGTGATGTTGGTGGAATGGTGGCAGATTCACAGGGATATGATGGCGAGGACATCTTAATACATGTTGTTGATTTTCTATCAACACGAATATTCCACCTTATTGCCACCCTGGCTCCTTATTAACCCTTAGTGCATCCCCCCAGGGAGTTGTTATTTATATTACTTTATCCTGATCCAATTGTGGATTGATATACTAACCTGACACATTGTACTCTATTGTCCAAACACATACACTACATTTTAATTTAAAGGAATAGTAATGTTTCATAATAAAAGCCGCTCTAATTAATCATCATAGTATTTGGACTTTGGAGAGTGTTATTTCAATTCTGTCAGAGTTGTAGTTCCAGAGTAATTCAATGACAAAGTCTCCCCCTCCCGCCCCTTTTACTGATGTAACACTTCTCAGCCAGATCAGAAGGGAGATGCCCAGGTAGATTGCAGAGAGGGACAATCTTCAATTAAGATAAGGGAAAAAGCTGAAAAGCTTGTCAAGGGGGGCAGGGCTTTCATTGTTCTCATAGGAAGAAGATTGTCCCCTTCTGTTATCTGTCTGATCTATGGACTGCATTTCACATCTGAGAAGAGATTGCTTACACTAGGTAAAAGGGGCGGGAGGGGGAAACTTTGCTTGTGAATATCTCTCAAACCATAAAGGTTTGAGAGATAAGACTTATATCATTTTTCATGTTTTTTTAATGCCTACAAAATAAAATAAAGATAAAACGAAGTATTACTATCCCTTTAAGTGGCAACAATCTCTTTATATATTTAACCTTTAACTTAATAAAGGTTATGTTGTGTTAATGTGCTTCCTCCACTCATCTTTATCCCAGTATTTAAGCAACATTAACCCAATGCCTGCCAGAAAAGGGTAGAACTGGTGCTTTAAATGGTGTTCTTTTTCCTATAAATTAAACCATATGGAGAAGAAGTGGTGTAATTATGTGACAAAACAACTGTGCCATAGAATACAAATATAATTCCCACTGGGGCAAAACAATGTGCTGGAGGCCTTTCTAGTGTTAAGGGGTTAATATGGAACTCTCACCTCTGTTAAAGTTTTTATCATCTTAAAGTGCTATCCAAGTTAATCTTTAATCCGTTGTTTTTTTTTTGTTTTTTTTAATGTAATGTAGTATAGCCCAAAATTTTACCTTTTAAAAATAAGCTGGTGATGTCATTTAAGGACAGGCTGCGGGACAGCTCTGTACCACAGCCTTTCAATCTTCACCTCTTCCCCTCCCCAGTAGTGCCTTCTTCTCACCTCCCACGATGACGGAGGAGTCTAACGTTTGAGCTGGAGGGCTCTCTTGGCAATGAGTTGGAGTACAAGGTAAGAACGAGGCACTACTGGGGAGGGGAAGAGTGGCGAAGATTGACAGGCTGCAGTACAGAGATGTACCTCAGCCTATCCTTAACTGACATCACAGGTTTATTTTAAAAAGGTAAAATCTTGGGCTATACTACTAGAAAGGACCGCGTGGGAGTCCCAGCTTCTGAGGTCTGTGCTGAAGAAGGCACAGACCTCTCATGTCACACTGCTGGACCACCAGGGAGGTAGGATATGGACACTGGGGGGGTCAATGTGGAGGCAATTTGGGGGCAATGTGGAGATTGGGGAGCAAAGTGGTGGCAATGTAGAGATTGGGGGGCAATGTGGAGGCAGTTTGGGAGCAATATGGAGTCAATGTGGATATTGGGGGCAATGTGGAGATTGAGGGAAATGTGGTGGCAATGTGGAGAATGTGAAGATTGGGGGCAATGAGGAGATTGAGGGCAGTGTGGGGGAAATGTGGAGATTGGGGACAATGTGGATATTGGGGCAATGTGGAGATTGAGGGCAATGTGGAGCATGTGAAGATTGGGGGCAATGTGGAGAATGAGGGCAATGTGGGGGCAATGTGGAGATTGGGGGCAATGTGGAGACTGAAGGCAATGTGGAGGTGGTCAATGGGGGAACAATGTGGAGGTGGCCAATGGGGGGGGGCAATGTGGTTGACCGGGCATGGCAATTTTTGCACCAGGGCCTGGTGGCTTCTAGTTACACCTCTGACTGGATAGCATTATAAGATTATAAATACTTTAAGAGAGGTGAGAGTCTTCCTTTAATGCAATGGGACTTATTTTTTGTACCATATAGTGCAATTGATTTGCCCCAGAATTGTTCCACTTGTCTCAGCGCATATGGCCCTTTGCCTAGATAATTCATTAAACCTCAACACAGGGATGGGCAAGGTGAGGCCCTGCGATGACTACCAGACTACAGCTCCCATTATTTCTACCAGAGGATGATGGGAGTTGTATTCTGCAGTTGCTGGAGTGCCTCACGTTGCTCAGCCCTGCCATAGCACATTTCCTTTGGAATAATCATCAGGGACTAGTATTTATGAAGAACACCATTGACCTGATTCTTTGCTATCCTCTATGACTTTATGTTTTAATATATTATAAGGAGAACATATTCCCAATAAAAAGTACATATATTAATTATATTTAATATCTAAATGCAGCTGCTCATGCTGTAGTCTAGCATGTCCCTACAGAACATCAAGAATGTGGAAATGAATTATCATCTTTTCATGTTTGCAAGCAAAAAATTCAGCAATTGGATAATAAAAGGTAGACTCACATTTAAAGCAATTAACTGAATCAAATATTTACAATACATCTGTTTGCATATCACAGTTTCTTTATTGATCTGTTTTCTATGTACTTACATTCTTTTCTTTTTGCTTTGCAGCACAGTACAATAACAGAAAGGTGATGAATGCCAGTATTAGAAAAGCAAGAAGAGTAAAAGTTCTCTGTAGGGAAATAAAATGGGGGACCAATGTCCCACTCAGCTATGTGACTAAGGAGAACACACGCCCCATAAATGCTGGTGATAGCATCCCATTACTTAACCTACTAACTTAGCTATTGGTCTTATTTTACTTACACACACACACACACACACACACACACACACACACACACACACACACACACACATACACACACACACACACACACACACACACACACACACACACACACACACATATATATATATATATACATCCAAATATGATAAAGTTTTTTAAAGGAAAACTGAGTAAACATAGCATTACATTACATAGCATTACATAGCAATTGTCAGGCCAGATGATCTTGGTGTTCAGACACACCTAATTGGACCAGGCTCTTCCAAAGAAGCTGGGAAGAGAAGCTGGTGAGTGATGCTAGAGAATGCTGTCAGTGGTAAACACATGCTGCAGCTACAGGCGAGGTTAAAGGTGCAGGCCTCAAGGTCAAACAGCCAGAAACATTTGAGCAGGGACTGGGTCAGGATAACTGCACCTCTACTGATAGGAAGCAGGATCTGGCAGGTACTAACAGTGGGTCAGGCTGGTCACAGTGTGAACCCTCAATGCAGTGGTGGGGATGATAAGTTTTAGTACAAGTGTGGGTCTGTTACACAGAACTCAGGAAAGTAGGACAAGCTTGGGATTGGTATATTGAAATCAGGAATGCAGTCTAGGACATGTTAGGTCTGGTAAACAAACAAACATGATCAAAGTGTAGGACAAGCTGGGGTCTGGTACATGAAAATCACACTGAGTCTTGAATGATCAAGGGGCATGGTTCAATGGGCTAGTTTAAATGCCTTGTGGAGCTGGAATCAGCTGACATGAGTAGCCACTCAGGCAAGATGGAAAGTTTCAGAAGGCTATGTGAATGCAGCTGAAGCAGGAACCAGGCTGCCAGAGAATTCTGCTAAGGCAGTTCCCTCTAGTGGCTCAGACTGGAAAGTGCAAGTTCAAACAAACTGAACTATGGATGACAAATAACCATCTCCAAAATACCCATTGGTTTAAATGGTGCTTTAAACCCTACCAGTGGTAAGGAGGGTTTCCACAGTTAAATCCCATAGAGATTACCAACACCAGACATTTATGCGCTTCTATCTGGAATCCTTGGCTTAATTATTTATCTTCACATAGATTGACAGTTGTCACTTTTGCACTAGTCTGCTAGTTGAATGCCTTCTAATATGTACTGATATCCAAGAGGATTGTTTGGATATTGAGCTCCTTTTCATCTTCCCCCTAATTTTATCTGTTTTTATTGTGTTCTCCTTTTTTCACATCACCTAGTCGTTGTCATTACTCAGCCACTGTTGCACTGTTTTTCTTCACCGATATCAAACATTACTTGTTTAGTCTTTTTTAACCTTGCTGCAAAATGTTTATGTTTTATCCTAGATCTGTATCAGAGAAGTCATGTTTGTTCTTTTTTTTACTGTAAAAAAAAACAAAACAAAAAAGAGACAAGCTTTCCAAAATATTTCTCCATATTCCATTATGACTTGTCATGCCGTCAAGGAAGTTTAGACAGGGCTAAAGCAAGATCTCCTGAAAGGACTCTGGGGGACTATTGGTTTTCATTTGCCACTTGGCAGTTGGTGGACCTGCTTACAAAATATTTGATATTGATATTACTAGTTCATACATTTGCAAAAGTGGATATTTTTCTCCACATGCTCAGTGGAAACTTGAGGTCACAAACGTCTGGTTAAAATAAGGTAGAGTTCAGGTGAGCCAAGCTATAATAATTATTTCCATACCTTGATCATTTGATTGAAAATTATAATGTCAGCTTTGAAAGAACACTAATACCTCCTAATAATAATATACTGTGGGCAGAAAATCTTATTGGACACTTAATTTTGAATTTAACATATTTATTAAAAATATAATCTCTTCAATCAGTCCTGGGTTTCATGTTAATTGAAGTGGACATTAGTGTTAATACCAGGACTACTAAGTTAAATTTTTATTTACAAACTAAAGCAAAAGGAGTTCATGAGCCACAGAAGATAACTGTTGATCAGTGGGCACAGTTTCAGGTCCAATAATCCTGCCAACAAGAGTCATGTCCATCTCCAGGACATTCAGGGTGGGTTGATAATATTATCTCATAACCCCATCACACATTTCTGTCCTTCAAAGACTTTGTGATTTCAGGGTACACTGTGATCATGCCGGGACACTTTAGTTTAACTGCTCCAGAACAGAAATTTGCAGCCTTTCCTCGGTGACACAGTACATGTGATCACTGCTACATTGATCACATGTGCAAGTTAAGCTAATGACAAAGGCAATGTATAGTATACATTGTCTTTGTCAGTGTTCTCTGCCTCTTTTCCTCACAGTGATTGTAAGGAAGAGAAAAGCAGAGAATACACATCCCCACAGGGGAAATGGGCACAATGGGAGACACTTTTAATTACATTTTGGGTGTTGGGGCAGAACTAGAGGTAGATCAGGTTACTCAATGACCTACTGCCACCTCTTTGCGTCAGTGAATAAATTATTTTGAGTAAGCCCAAGGTATTTTATTTACACAGCCCAATTTCTAAACACATACTGAAGTTTAAATAAACATTAATGTGAGTTTTATTACTGTGGAGCAATGTGAAACACTTATATACATACACTATATAGTCTGTTTGTCCAAAAGAGGTACACCACAGAAGGAATGAGGAACATAGGAATTTTTACCTCAGTGAGACAGTACCCCTCTAAAAATTGACATTTGGGAGGCATGAATGACCGTTCATAACTTTTATCCAATTCCTATTTAAAATGAACTAATTGAGAACAAATTGTGACAGGAAACTCTTTAAAAAGTTGTGAGTTGTTTTTTTGTCAAATAAAATGCTGGGTTAATCATATAAATGTGGAATCAAAATAAAGCCCTACTTATGCTAAAAATGGTATATAATTTCTTTGGGTGGACTAAATAAATTAGTGGGCAAATACAGATGAACAAAGGCATGCTAGAAAGGCCAAAATTGCTCGTCAGCTAGTGTCAAAAAGCCTTTGTCACTAAGGGGTTAAACCATGTAGAAAGCGCAAAATTCATAGTGTCCGATAAGATCGACTGGCAATACCAAATTAAATGAGCAGTTATTATAAGGTTATTATAAGATGAGTTAGAAATATACTTTCTATAGTGCTTATAGTAGCTAAACTACAAAATTATATTTAAAAAAAAAATGGATCAGTTTCAGGATGGAGCTCGGCTTATGCCCACAAATGTATGTGTGATGCCAGTGTGGACTCTTCCTCCTAGTCCAGTACATATAAAGTGGCATACTTCTGTTTCAGGGTATATCAGGAAAAAAATCTTATTTCCAGGTTATAATTCTCCTTTAAATAACATTTTCATTCTAACTCCCTGAGAAGAACTGGGTACTGCCTGTTGTGCACATTTTTATAACCTGTCTGATTTGCTGATATCTATTTTCACTTTGATTATATGTGTACTGCTTAATTTTTGGGAAACAGGTAATGCCACTGAAATGACAAGAATTATTGCCTACAATAAAATCTATTTTAGTTTTGGTGCTTATTTTTTTTTTGCTTTGTTAACAGTGCCCCCAGGTGTCCATGTAGAGGAAGAATAATTTTGTCAAATGCTGAAAATATTTCCCACAGCCAGTTATTATTCCTAGTTGCCAGAGAGGTCTCATTCTCATTTCTTTGCAATTCATTTGAGACTTCTCCAGCATCCAAAGGGTTAACTAAGTCTAGCAAGAAATAGTATCCCATTTATTGCCATTCGTGTTGAAATTCTAAATGATTTTGAGAGGAACGTCTGTAAGATTTCTGCTAAAAAATATCCTATATAATAATTTGCTATAAAGTTTGTAACAACGCAGACGTAGAGACTGCTGCGCGTGCTGCAGTCATGCGCAGTAGAGACTGCCCGTGACAAGTCTGATACAGAGCGGGGCGCTCCGAAGGCACATCCAGCTCTGTATCAGCCGCAGCGTGGGCAGTCTCTACTGAGAATGACTGCACCGTGATCGGCTGGCACTGTATAAGCTGTGGCATGGGCAGTCTCTACTGTGCACTGAGGCCCATGTACCGGGCTCTTCAACTAGTAATGAATAATATGTTAAAAACCTTTTCTTTCTATTTTGATGCACTTTCCTTTTCTACATACTTATATTTATCCTTTTTATATTATCATTTGATCCACTCATCCCTTTAAAAAGATCAGTGCACCTTTTTTTTAATGTCAAAATTAAAAAAAATATATGGTACAGTACATTTCCTGCTGAGTAAAACAAGGGTACTCCCACCACTGGAAGATTTTTGTTTTTATTATTCAAAGATTATTTCAATATTTTAACAGTTTGAGTGCCTCTGGGGTACGCAACATATTGCAAAGCAATGTGTTGCATACCCCTCTGGCACTCAAATGGTTAAAATCAAACTTTTAGCACTGTCAACTATTAGTCTGAGTCAAAGACTACTGCTCTTAATAAAAAAAAGTGATAGGAACAGCATCACGTGATAGTCACAGGTGAAAATTGCAATTCTTTTTTAGGGGGATTTAGTTGTAAGAGCTTCTGAATGACAAATCCCCCCATTAGTGTGCTTTGGTTTCCTCCTGAAGGTACACAACTCATTGCTTGTCATTGGGTTGTACTCTCCCCTGGTCCTTGAAGGGTTACGATAAACCAGCAGTGTCGTCACACTGCAAACTATAAGGTGAAGAGGTTGATCAACCCTGCTATAGCCCTAATTTACTGAAGATGTGAGATAACAATAGCAAACTCCATAAAAATAAGAACTTAATAAGCAGTCATATGAAAAATGTAGGATCTAATGCAACCCCCCCCCCCCCCAAAAAAAAAAAAACTAAACACAAAAACATGGTTTAACCCATGGTTTAACACTGGTGGTCACTGAAACATACATACACTGTCTGCCACCCCAGTCTTGTTCAGGTTTAACTCTTTGGATGCTGGATTTGTCTGCAAGGCAAAAACAGTGCATTAGATACTACTCTAGCACACAAGTAGTTGATAAAGATTCCCCCCCCCCCCTCCTCATCAAATCTGAAACCTTTGATTTCCCCACATCACAAATGACCTGAGCAGGTTTGTCTATCAAGCATCTATCTCTACCAGTGTGTTAGGTCTGGTAAAGAAAAAGGAACTCAGTGATGAGCTACAGAAGAGAGAGAGAGACTCCTCGGTTCAGGTCACATGTGCTGATAGCTGAATGGGGAAAAGAAAAGTTTCAGATGTGCACAGTGTTGGGGGTGTAATCTACATCAATCCCTTGAATGCTAAAGATGTCTCCAATGCTTTGCAATGCATTTCAGACTACTCTAGCATCCAAGGCTCCTACACTGTGGCCCTGTGTGGGGGTAACATGCAGGGGCAAGAAGGCCACATGCAGTCCGTGGCCTGCATGTTTGACATATTTTCCCTATATACATAATAACCCCTTATCAATGGGCATACCTGGGAACTTTGCTTTGTGGACTTCCCAGAGCAGAGTCTTCTGATGCTGCTGGGGGCGATAAATTACGTGATTTGGTAAAAAAATGGGTGGAACTTAATCGTGATTGGGGGCGGGGCTTCATAAATATACAAAAAATTGAGGAATATGCTGGAGAAGGAGGAGAAGTGGGAGGGGAGTGGGAGGAGCAGACTTGGTAGAAATAGAAGTGGGCAGAGTTTCATTAGAAACTCACCACATCCGTACAATCAGCATCTGCCCCAGAGACCCGGTAATTAGAAGCCAAAACTGGAATCTCCAGGGGTAATCCAAAGAGTTCCCAGCTGTGCAATGGGGTACCATTTTATTTGGCTGGCACAAAGTACTAAACACAGCAGGTTATTCTATGGGTCTCAAAGCTATAAGTATTATTGAAGGAATATAAATGTAAAAAGCTCTATTTTATCCTATAGAGCTGCCTTCGGAAAATGTTTGTGCGCAGCAGCCTATACACAATAGCCAATCTGTATGCCCCTAATAATGACCAATACTGTTTCTTTGCCTCTGCCCTTGACCAACTGTCACTCTTCCAAGAAGGCACAGTGATACTATGAGGTGATTTTAATCTGCCACTAAACCCTATGTTTGATTGCTCAACAGGAACCTCTTCTTATCCCCAATTGTTAATCCAGAAAATCACTCACTTGCTACACTCTCACTGGTCAGTGAACACTTGGAGATTATACCGCTCAGATACAAAGGACTACTCTTTCTATTCACACCCTCGCAACAGGTACTATAGAATTTACTACCTGTTTATTCGACACGCTGACATACACTTAGTTGCAGGGCCGGCCCAAGACATTGTGCTGCCTGGGTCCAAGGATGAAATGCTGCCCCCCCCCTCCGCACACCAAAAACACTCCCACCAAAACACACCACATCCTTAATTGTATTAACCCCTCTCCTGCCCCTAAAACCACATAGAACTGTCATGTTTTTGTTTACACCCCTTGTACCTCTTTCTCCCCCCTTGTGCCTCTTTTCCCCTCTTTTCACCCCTTTTCACCCCTTGTGCCTCTTTTTTCACCCCTTTTCACTCCTTGTGCCTCTTTTTCCCCTCTTGTGCCCCTTTTTCCCCTCTTTTCAACCCGTGTGCCTCTTTTTCCACCCCTTGTGCCTCCATTTTCCCCCCTTGTGCCTTTTTTCCCCTCTTTTCACCCATTGTGCCTCTTTTTTCTCCTCTTTTCACCCCTTGTGCCTCTTTTTTCACCCCTTGTGCTTCTTTTTTCCCCTCTTTTCACCCCTTGTGCCTCCTTTTTCCCCTCTTTTCACCCCTTGTGCCTTTTTTGCCTTCTCACCCATTGTGCCTCTTTTTCCCCCCTTTTACCCCTTGTGCCTCTTTTTCACCCCTTGTGCGTCTTCTTTCCCCTCTTTTCACCCCTTGCGCCACTTTTTTCCCCTCTTTTTACCCCTTGTGCCTCTTTTTTTCCCCCTTGCCTGTTTCTCTTCTCCTTCACTGTCTCTCTTCTCCCTGGCTCTCTCTTCTCAGCTTGTCTGGCTCTTTCTCCCCCCCTTGCCCGTTTCTCTTCTCCTTCGGTCTCTCTCTTCTCCTTCTGGTTCTTCCTCTTGCTTTTTACTCAGTCTCTCCACTGCTCCGCACTGATGACAGCCGGGACCATGTCACATGTGGAGATGCCGCGTGGTGCATGCTGGGATTTTCTTTGTCAGTCTGGGCGCCATTTTTAAAATTGCACTGGCCTCCGAACAGAGGAAGAAAACCCCGGCATGCTCTACATGGCGTCTCCGCGTGACGAGGTCCCATCTGTCATCAGTGCGGGGCAGTGGGGAGACACCGCTCACGAAATAGCATGCCTTGAGTGCCGCCTGGGTCCATGGACCCACCGGGACCCATGTAAGGGCCGGCCCTGCTTAGTTGATTCGACCTCCATAGGTAGTATAACATGGTCGGACCATTCCCCAGTCTTCCTGTCATTCCTCCACACTATGCCTGCTCTCAAATCTAAACTGTGGAGACTGGTTGAACATTTGCTATTGCACTCTAATTTCAAATGGTTTGTGGAAACATTACTGAGAATGTTGCTGAGGAGATATATCATCATTATCTGTTTGAGAGGCACACAAATTAGCCTTTTTCACGTATCTCATGTAGGCTGAGATTTTTCTGTTCTTTACATATTCTAACTAGTCTTGCAATACTCTCTACAAACACCTGAGGAATACAAAGACATGTCAGCTCAAGGTCTCATAAACTTTCCAATTCCTACATGACTGTATATAGTCTATGCAATAAGACTGGGGCTTGTCAATTGACAGACCTCCTGCAGTTGGGAAATACAACTTCCATCATCTTCAAACAGCCCACAGCTTGGTGTGAATGATGGGACCTATAACCTCCAATAATTGTAGCTCCAATAATTGAATAACTGTACACTAAGGTTGATCCAAGTTGAAAAAGAGGCTCCATATAATAGAATAGGAATTGGAGAGTTTATCTCACTGGATAGTTTCTCACCTTGGTGTATAACCCCCTTGAAATGTGATGTACTAGGGTAAGATAAGTCACTCCATGAGGAGTCTTAATTTTAAAAGACTGACCTAACTGATGAAGAATAGCAGGCAGAACAAGGACAATGTCAGTAAAAAAGGTAAAAGAGAAGGAGCATAGTAAAGGTAATCTAAGACAAAACAGACTAACTATGGAGGTGTCACGGTGGTAATACCGCCCATCAATGCAACAGGTTGAAGACATTGCCAGCGTCAAAATGGTACATTTACAATGTTGAAGTTTAAAATGTCTCCAGGTCCATTACGGTAGGGTAGGGGCAGGATAGGGCTGGCAACATTTGGCCTGGGGGGGCAAACAAATTCTACTGGACCATTTCTACTATCACTCCAACCCACGCTCATTTGTTAATTTTAAAATTGGCATTAATGTTGTGAAGTAAGGCAAGTCATACCTCTTAGCTTACAGATGAAATAGGTCTACACTACTGCTACTACAGAGCTTATCATTTAAGTAAAGCCACACTAGTGATACCACAGACATTACAAGGGAATTGAGTTATGGCATTAGTGTAGCTCCATTTCAGTTGTAAGCTCTGTGGTATCACTAGTGTAGCTCCATTTTAATTGTAAGCACTGTGGTATCACTAGTGTAGCTCCATTTCAGTTGTAAGCTCTGTGGTATCACTAGTGTAGCTCCATTTCAGTTGTAAGCTCTGTTGTATCACTAGTGTAGCTCCATTTTAATTCTAAGCTCTGTGATATCACTAGTGTAGCTCTATGTCAATTGTAAGCTCTGTGGTATCACTAGTGTAGCTCTATTTCAATTGTAAGCTCTGTGGTATCACTAGTGTAGCTCCAGATCAACTGTAAGCTCTGTGGTTTCAATAGTGTAGCTCCATGGTGCTACATATGACTGGCCCAGTGGGAAATTCCCCCCTTACCCCAAGGTCAGCCCTCCTCTGGGTAGGGGATATATTCAAATTATGTTTATGGAAGAATATTGGTGACATTTGGTATTAACCTCTTGGATGCTAGAGATATTTTGTTGGAAATCTCTGTAGCTTCCAAGGGGTTAAGCTATATGTAACAATACAACTATCTTAACAATACAAATGTCATAGCTTGACCCCTTGGATGCTAGACAGATCTCCAGTGAGGCTTCTCTAATATCCAAGGAGTTAATACCGAATACCATCAGTATTCATACATACATTTAAATAGAATGTACCCCTTACCCTACCGTAATGGACCCAGCAACAGTTTAAACAGCACCATTGTAAAGGTGCTAAAAGAAAACACAAGAGGCCGCCAAATAGTGCCTGTTATCCTTTAAAATAGATGGATGAAGTATAATTTCAATATACTCACAGCGCAAATGGCTATGGAGAAAGATATTTTCACTCCACAGCTGATCAAGCTTGCAGAGAATTTTTCCTGTCTCTGCTCAGGAAACCAAATGTTGCTGGAACATCCAACATTGGATCTTGGGTTGATGAAACACTACTAAGCTGCTTAATTCTCTTAAAAATATTATATTTATTATTAGTGTTGAGCGAGCATGCTCGGCCGATGCTCGGATCGGCTCGAGCATCGCTCTGCTCGGCACATGGCGGTACTCGTACGAGTACCGCATGTGCTCGCCCGCCATGTTCGGGTCTCCTCCCCGCACGTTTTGTGGCTGCTGCGCAGCCAATAAACGTGCAGGGAGGCTCTGACATCAGTGTAATGCCAGCAGCCATGTTGGCTGCTGGCATTACACTGATTGGCTGGCCAGAACCCGTGGTCAGGTGCTGTATAGCACCTGACCAGCGAGTTCGGCTCAGTCTGAGCCAGGGAGAGCTGAGGATAGGAAGGGAAAGGCAGTGTAGGGAGGAAAAAAACAAAAATTGTGAAAAAAAAAGAACCAAAAGTCCTTTTTAGGACTACTGTGTGTGGGGGCAGCAGGTTATTTGGTGTGGGGGGAAAAAAACAAAAAAAAAAAAAAAAAAATATATATATTCTGTTTAGTGTGCAAAGTTGCAGATTAGAGCACATTCTGTTTAGTGTGCACAGTTGCAGATTAGAGCACATTCTGTTTAGTGTGCAAAGTTGCAGATTAGAGCACATTCTGTTTAGTGTGCAAAGTTGCAGATTAGAGCACATTCTGTTTAGTGTGCAAAGTTGCAGATTAGAGCACATTCTGTTAAGTCTTCAAACTAAAATATCAAAGTCACGTATTCCATTCAGTGTGCGTCGCCGCAGTTTAGCAGCACATTCTGAGTACTGTGCAGAGTTGCAGAATAGGAAGAAATACTGTTAAGTCTTCAAACTAAAATATCAAAGTCACATATTCCATTCAGTGTGCTTCGCCGCAGTTTAGCAGCACATTCTGTGTACTGTGCAGAGTTGCAGAATAGGAAGAAATACTGTTAAGTCTTCAAACTAAAATATCAAAGTCACATATTCCATTCAGTGTGCTTCGCCGCAGTTTAGCAGCACATTCTGTGTAGTGTGCAGAGTTGCAGAATAGGAAGAAATACTGTTAAGTCTTCAAACTCAAATATCAAAGTCACATATTCCATTCAGTGTGCTTCGCCGCAGTTTAGCAGCACATTCTGTGTACTGTGCAGAGTTGCAGAATAGGAAGAAATACTGTTAAGTCTTCAAACTAAAATATCAAAGTCACATATTCCATTCAGTGTGCTTCGCCGCAGTTTAGCAGCACATTCTGTGTAGTGTGCAGAGTTGCAGAATAGGAAGAAATACTGTTAAGTCTTCAAACTAAAATATCAAAGTCACATATTCCATTCAGTGTGCTTCGCCGCAGTTTAGCAGCACATTCTGTGTACTGTGCAGAGTTGCAGAATAGGAAGAAATACTGTTAAGTCTTCAAACTAAAATATCAAAGTCACATATTCCATTCAGTGTGCTTCGCCGCAGTTTAGCAGCACATTCTGTGTACTGTGCAGAGTTGCAGAATAGGAAGAAATACTGTTAAGTCTTCAAACTCAAATATCAAAGTCACATATTCCATTCAGTGTGCTTCGCCGCAGTGTAGCAGCACATTCTGTGTACTGTGCAGAGTTGCAGAATAGGAAGAAATACTGTTAAGTCTTCAAACTAAAATATCAAAGTCACATATTCCATTCAGTGTGCTTCGCCGCAGTTTAGCAGCACATTCTGTGTAGTGTGCAGAGTTGCAGAATAGGAAGAAATACTGTTAAGTCTTCAAACTCAAATATCAAAGTCACATATTCCATTCAGTGTGCTTCAACGCCGTTTAACAGCCTATTCTGTGTACTCTACAGAGTTGCAGAATAGTAAGAAATACTGTTAATTTTTCAAACTCAAATATCAAAGTCACATATTCCATTCAGTGTCTTTCACCGCCGTTTAACAGCCTATTCTGTGTACTCTGTACAGTTGCAGAATTATAAGAAATACTGTTAAGTTTTCAAACTCAAATATTAAAGTCACATATTCCATTCAGTGTCTTTCACCGCCGTTTAACAGCCTATTCTGTGTACTCTGTACAGTTCCAGAATTATAAGAAATACTGTTAAGTTTTCAAACTCAAATATTAAAGTCACATATTCCATTCAGTGTGTTTCAACGCCGTTTAACAGCCTATTCTGTGTACTCTGCAGAGTTGCAGAATAGTAAGAAATACTGTTAATTTTTCAAACTCAAATATTAAAGTCACATATTCCATTCAGTGTCTTTCACCGCCGTTTAACAGCCTATTCTGTGTACTCTGTACAGTTCCAGAATTATAAGAAATACTGTTAAGTTTTCAAACTCAAATATTAAAGTCACATATTCCATTCAGTGTGTTTCAACGCCGTTTAACAGCCTATTCTGTGTACTCTGCAGAGTTGCAGAATAGTAAGAAATACTGTTAATTTTTCAAACTCAAATATTAAAGTCACATATTCCATTCAGTGTCTTTCACCGCCGTTTAACAGCCTATTCTGTGTACTCTGTACAGTTCCAGAATTATAAGAAATACTGTTAAGTTTTCAAACTCAAATATTAAAGTCACATATTCCATTCAGTGTCTTTCACCGCCGTTTAACAGCCTATTCTGTGTACTCTGTACAGTTCCAGAATTATAAGAAATACTGTTAAGTTTTCAAACTCAAATATTAAAGTCACATATTCCATTCAGTGTGTTTCAACGCCGTTTAACAGCCTATTCTGTGTACTCTGCAGAGTTGCAGAATAGTAAGAAATACTGTTAATTTTTCAAACTCAAATATTAAAGTCACATATTCCATTCAGTGTCTTTCACCGCCGTTTAACAGCCTATTCTGTGTACTCTGTACAGTTCCAGAATTATAAGAAATACTGTTAAGTTTTCAAACTCAAATATTAAAGTCACATATTCCATTCAGTGTGTTTCAACGCCGTTTAACAGCCTATTCTGTGTACTCTGCAGAGTTGCAGAATAGTAAGAAATACTGTTAATTTTTCAAACTCAAATATTAAAGTCACATATTCCATTCAGTGTCTTTCACCGCCGTTTAACAGCCTATTCTGTGTACTCTGTACAGTTCCAGAATTATAAGAAATACTGTTAAGTTTTCAAACTCAAATATTAAAGTCACATATTCCATTCAGTGTCTTTCACCGCCGTTTAACAGCCTATTCTGTGTACTCTGTACAGTTCCAGAATTATAAGAAATACTGTTAAGTTTTCAAACTCAAATATTAAAGTCACATATTCCATTCAGTGTGTTTCAACGCCGTTTAACAGCCTATTCTGTGTACTCTGCAGAGTTGCAGAATAGTAAGAAATACTGTTAAGTTTTCAAACTCAAATATTAAAGTCACATATTCCATTCAGTGTGTATCACCGCCGTTTAGCAGCCTATTCTGTGTACTCTGAACAGTTGCAGAATAGTAAGAAATACTGTTAAGTTTTCAAACTCAAATATTAAAGTCACATATTCCATTCAGTGTGTTTCACCGCCGTTTAGCAGCCTATTCTGTGTACTCTGCAGAGTTGCAGAATAGTAAGAAATACTGTTAAGTTTTCAAACTCATATATATTAAAGTCATATATATCGTGTAAGATGAAGAAGGCGGGTAAAAAGGGACGGGGAAGTGGACGTGATCCTGAAAGTTCAGGGCGCGGGTCAGGACGCGGAGAAACTGTGCCTGGTGCCAGAGCACAAGAAAGAAAGACATCCACCATACCTAGCTTCATGTCTGATTTCACAGGGCGTCGCAGGACATCACTCTCGAGGTCCGACCAGTGCGAACAGGTGGTCGGTTGGATGACAGCTGATACTGCTTCCAGTCGGTTAAGCACCACCCTGTCTTCCACCAAGTCCACTCTCAGTAGCCAAGAGTCTGGTCAACATAATCCTCACTCTGATCATCCTTCCTCCCACCATAGACGGTCTGGTCAAAGAAGTGATCCCACACTGGGATATAGTGATGAGCTCGTCTCATCACCAATCCTTCATTTGACCCTCTCTCCAAGCACGCTTGCAGAGGAACATGACATCTTGTGCCCTGATTCACAACCTCTAGAGGCTACCCAATCACAAGAAGATGACAGATGTGAACGGCATTTAAGGTCAAAGGAAGTAGTGGATGATGATGATGATGATGAGACACAGTTGCCATTAAATCAACCACTATTTCCTTCTCAAGACCTTGTTGAGGAGAATGTTATACAGTTGTCAATGACCGAGTATGTGGTGGGATCAAGACTTGAGGAGGATGATCAGAGTGAGGAAGTGGAGGAGGACTTGGTGGACGATGAGGTGACTGACCCCACCTGGGAAGGTGTAGAGCCGAGCGATGACAGCAGTCCTGAGGGTGAGCCATCTGCAGCACCGCAACAGGCTGGAAGAGGCAGTGGTGTGGCTACAGAAAGAAGGCGGACCGCACCAAACCGGCCCGCAAATGTTCCACGGAGCACCCCCTTGCGTAAATCTACCTTGCCAAGGGGTAGGTGTTCCGCGGTATGGCGTTTTTTTAAGGAAAGTGCGGACGACAAAAGATTTGTAGTTTGCAACCTGTGCCACACCAGAATGAGCCGAGGCATGAACACTAGAAACCTCACCACCACCAGCATGATCCGACACATGGCATCCAAGCACCGTAGTAAGTGGGAGGAACGCCTGGATCGCCCATCTGTGTCTGCAGGCCACACCACTGCCTCCTCTTCCCCTGTTTTCGGTGCCGGCCAATCGCCTGTCGAAGGCGCAGGCCCGCATACCTCCCGCCCTGCACCTGTGCCATCTGAAGCACCATCAGCGACCACATCCACTTCCCTGTCCCAGCACAGCATCCAAATGTCGTTACCCCAGGCATTTGAGCGCAAGAGAAAATACCCAGCCACCCACCCACAGGCCATAGCACTAACCTCACACCTTTCAAAATTACTGGCCATCGAAATGCTGCCATTTAGGCTTGTGGACACTGAGTCCTTCCGCAGCCTGATGGCAGCAGCTGTCCCTCGGTACGCGGTCCCCAGCCGCCACTACTTTTCCCGGTGTGCCATCCCCGCATTACACCACCATGTGTCCCGTAACATCACCCGTGCCCTGACCAACGCAGTTACTGGGAAGGTCCACTTAACGACTGACACATGGACAAGTGCTTGTGGCCAGGGACGCTACATTTCCCTGACGGCACACTGGGTGAATGTCGTGGAGGCTGGGAGCGACTCGGACCCTGGGATGGCACGGGTGCTACCCACGCCGAGGATTGCGGGCCCTACCTCCATCAGGGTTTCCACCAGCACCTACGTTATTGGCTCCTCCTCCTCCGTTTCCACCTCCGAATTCTCTACACACACCGCCACTCCCCCATCAGCCAGTAGCTGGAAGCAGTGTAGCACTGCAGTGGGGAAGCGTCAACAGGCCGTGCTGAAGCTGATCTGCCTTGGGGACAAACAGCACACGGCCTCAGAGCTGTTGCAGGGGATTAGTCACCAGACCGAGCAGTGGCTCTCGCCACTCAACCTGCAAGCAGGCATGGTTGTGTGTGATAATGGGCGTAACTTGGTGGCGGCTTTGGAGCTCGGCAAGCTCACACACGTACCATGCCTAGCGCATGTATTTAATTTAGTGGTGCAGCGATTTCTAAAAACCTACCCCAATGTGCATGATCTCTTGACCAAGGTGCGCCGCGTGTGTGCACATTTCCGTAAGTCATCTACAGCTTCGGCCGGCCTGTTGAAGCTGCAGCAGCGCTTACAATTGCCAGCTCACCGGCTGCTGTGTGACGTGAGCACGCGCTGGAACTCCACCTTCCACATGTTGGCCCGGCTTTGTGAGCAGCAGAGGGCAGTAGTGGAGTACCAGCTGTTACACGGTCGTCGCCTCTCCGTTCAACTTCCTGTAATCAGAAGTGAGGAGTGGGAATGGATGTCAGACCTCTGCGAGGTTTTACGCAATTTTGAGGAATCGACACAGATGGTGAGCGGCGATAACGCTATTATCAGTGTAACCATCCCACTTCTGTGTCTACTGAAACGCTCGCTGCTCACAATTAAAACCGACGCTTTGCATGTGGAAGAGGTGGAAATGGGGGAGGAAGAGCTTACACAAGGTGATAGCCAGAGCACCCTCACTTCGTCTTCTCAGCGACAATTGGAGGAGGCGGAGGAGGAGGAGGAGGAGGAGGAGGAGGAGGAAGACACGGTTGCCTCCGCTACAGAGGGTAGCCATGGAACTTTAGTTCCATCTCTTCAGCGTGGGTGGGCAGAAGAGGAGGAAGAGGATGAGGATATTGAGAGTCAGCCTCCTGGTGAGGACAGCGAAATCTTGACTGTTGGTACTCTGGCACACATGGCTGACTTTATGTTAGGCTGCCTTTCCCGTGACCCACGCGTTGTACGCATTTTAGACAACACGGATTACTGGGTGTTCACCCTTCTGGACCCCCGCTACAAAGAGAATTTCTCATCTCTCATTCCTCCGGTGGAGAGGACAAGCAAAATGGTGCAATACCAGAAGGTTCTTGTTGAAAAATTGCTCCAAAATTTTCCATCTGACAACGCTGGCGGCAGAGTACGTGCTACCTTGGCCAACCGAGAAGGGGAGAAAAGGGGAGCACACAGCAGTTCCGAGAAAGGCAGGGCAACACTCTCCAAGGCGTGGGACACCTTCATGACACCCCGCCAGCACCCTCACCCTGATGCGCAGCCTAGTGTCACAAGGAGGGAAAAGTTTTGGAAGATGGTGAAGGAGTACGTAGCAGACCGTGTCAGCGTCCTCAATGATCCCTCTGTGCCTTACAACTACTGGGTGTCCAAGCTGGACACGTGGTATGAACTGGCACTCTACGCCTTGGAGGTGCTGGCCTGCCCTGCCGCCAGCGTTCTGTCTGAGCGGGTATTTAGTGCTGCTGGTGGCATCATAACAGATAAGCGTATCCGCCTTTCCACCGACAATGCTGATAGGTTGACACTTATAAAAATGAACAAGGCCTGGATTTCCCCTGACTTCTCCACTCCACTGGAGGAAAGCCCCGGGGGAACATAAACTCACTTTATATATGTTATTTACAATGATGGGAATACTCTGTATTCCCATTCACCCCTTCCACCCCAAAAACGGGTATATGGTTGACTCTTAATGTTCTCATCCTCCTCCTCCTCTTCCATATGCCCTGGGATATAATTTTTATATAGGGCCAGCTCACCAGCGTGCCCTGGGATATAATTTTTATATAGGGCCAGCTCACCAGCGGGCCCTGTGATATAATTTTTATATAGGGCCAGCTCACCAGCGGGCCCTGTTTGACAATTTTTATATAGGTCAGCTCACCAGCGGGCCTTCTCATATAATGTTTTATTGGGTCAGCTCTCTAGCGGGCCCTCTCATATAATGTTTTATAGCGTCAGCTCACTAGCGGGCCTTCGCATATAATGTTTTATAGCGTCAGCTCACTAGCGGGCCTTCGCATATAATGTTTTATAGCGTCAGCTCACTAGCGGGCCTTCGCATATAATGTTTAGGATGGTCAGCTCTGCAGCAGACCCTCACCCATAATGTTTTAGATGGTCAGCTCAGCGCACGTTTCCCTCTTAATCATGGCCTCAGTTCTGAAAATCAAGGAAATTTTTGGGAGAATTTGCCTCTGCGCACGTTTCCCTCTTAATCATGGCCTCAGTTCTGAAAATCAAGGAAATTTTTGGGATAATTTGCCTCTGCGCACGTTTCCCTCTTAATCATGGCCTCACTTCAGAAAATCGATGAAATTTTTGGGAGAATTTGCAGATGATATACAAGTAAATATACAGCAAATACTGTTTGGTAACAATTTTTCGCCTAAAGTCGTTTTTATTTTCCTTTTTGTGTGTTTTACGGTCAGTCTGTAAAAATGGCGTACTACGGGCGAAAGATCGTTCCCAGCAGCGATGTTGGAGTCCAAGGTGCATCCAGACATCCTCCCTATGCTGTCCCTGAACCATTTCTGTAGTGTTTCCATCTTTTTCTGCCCTTTTCCTATGGACCAGGCACCCTCCCCTCATCAGAGCAGGGGGTGCCTGGTGTAATGCTCGAGTCCTCCCATTGACTTCAATGGGGCTCGGGTGTTCGGCCGAGCACTCGAGCCTCAGGGGGTGCTCGGTCAGAGCACCCGAACATCCGAGCATTGGGGTGCTCGCTCATCACTATTTATTATAAAAATCCAAACATAGTTGGAAAGAATAAAAAATATACAATATCTAAAATAGTAAAGGTAGACTATAATGATAACGTTTCGTGATACTAAGATCACTTCTTCAGATCTAGCCAAGCCTATATCAATTCTAAGCCTATATCAATTCTCAGCACTCTTAGAATTGATATAGGCTTGGCTAGATCTGAAGAAGTGATCTTAGTATCACGAAACGTTATCATTATAGTCTACCTTTACTATTTTAGATATTGTATATTTTTTATTGTTTCCAACTATGTTTGGATTTTTCTAATAAATATAATATTTTTAAGAGAATTAAGCAGCTTAGTAGTGTTTCATCAACCCAAGATCCAACGTTGGATGTTCCAGCAACATTTGGTTTCCTGAGCAGAGACAGGAAAAATTCTCTGCAAGCTTGATCAGCTGTGGAGTGAAGATGTCTTTCTCCATAGCCATTTGCGCTGTGAGTATATTGAAATTATACTTCATCCATCTATTTTAAAGGATAACAGGCACTATTTGGCGCCCTCTTGTGTTTTCTTTTTGCATATATTACACTCTTTGGAGTCGTTTGCTGAGGAGCGGCCTGGTGAAGATACATCCTTTATATCGCTGTTTGGGGGACGGCGTATAAAAATATCCCTAAGCGTATATGTCAACTGACAATATTTGTTGAGTTGGCCACAGCAAATTGTGAGTACCATTTTAAGGGAAGAGGTTTGGGTCGTTTACAAGATTTATTGCACTAGGAGCGCCTTCTTTTTGTTTCTTGCTACACCATTGTAAAGGTGCCATTCTGACTCTGGAAATGTCTTGAACCTGTTGTACTGATGCTCGGCATGTAGTCATAGTCATTCCTGTAGGATACTGGCAAAATAAGTCCAAAGGGCAAAGGAGGCTAGATGACAATAGGCAGAGACAAAAAAAAATGCAGAAGCAGAAAGTCAGGAAACAGACACATCAGAAGACTCCAGAAATAGTGGAGACAGATAGGAAACACTTAAGAACATGCTGGGTCTGTACCAGATGAGGCAAATAGATGTGACAGAGATAAAGTGAGTCATAAATGTGAAGTCATAGAGCAAGAAAGAGCACACAAACTGGGCCAGCCTCAGGGTATTTCATAACAAGCTAAGTCATTAGTAGGAAAACTCAGAAACAATAGATTGGATTAAAGGGATAGTAATAGTTCACAATAAAACAGCTCAAATTAATCATCATAGTATTTGGGCCTTGGAGAGTGTTATTTAAATTCTGTCAGAGTTGTAGTTCAAGAGTAATTGAATGATAAAGTATCCCCCTCCCGCCCCTTTTACTGATGTAACACTGCTCAGTTCAGAGCAGCAGGGTGGTGTCCAGGTGGCTTGCAGAGAGGGACAATCTTCAGTTAGCATAAGGGAAAACATGTCAAGGGGGGGGCAGGGTTTTCATTGTTCTCACAGTAAGAAGATTGTCCCTTGCTGTGAGCTGTCTGGTCTTAAGACCAGATTCCACATCTGAGAAGAGATAGCTTACACTAGGTAAAAGGGGCGGGAGGGGGAAACTTTATCATTCAATTACTCTTTAACTACAACTCTGACAGTATTGAAATAACATGCTCTATGGCTCAAATACTATGAAGATTAATTGGAGCTGCTGTTTTTGTGAAACATTACTATCGCTTTAAAGTAAAACCTTCACCCTCGTAACATTGCCCCCGAATCCATTGCTAATATAATGATAAGTAAAGCTATACTTATATTATGCTCAATAAGTCTGCAGTATTCAAGAAAATAAACTTTTTCTGCAGGCGTCCACTGCACAGGGCAGCTCTGTGTGCCTGTGCCATCAGCAACTTCCATTACCTTAAGGTAACGGAAGTAAGTCACCACCAATCCGGGCAGTGCATGGGACAGACAGCGCAGACTCAGAGGTACCTGACCTCTAGCATGTCTGCTCTGTTGTCCTCAGGTGGCTGCAAAAGAAGTTTATTTTCTTGAATACCGCGGACTTATTGAGCATAATATAAGTATGGCTTTACCTATTGCTATATTAGTAATGAATTTGGGGGCGATGTTATGAGGTTGAAAGTTCCGCTTTAAGACTTCAAAGTAAAATAATGGACCTGGAAATCATGGGGATTGGTGT
This sequence comes from Rhinophrynus dorsalis, assembly GCA_037306005.1. Classification (NCBI taxonomy): domain Eukaryota; kingdom Metazoa; phylum Chordata; class Amphibia; order Anura; family Rhinophrynidae; genus Rhinophrynus; species Rhinophrynus dorsalis. The sequence goes on along the minus strand of CM074719.1, from coordinate 332,206,304 downwards.
CAGTTGTAAGAGTGTCAGTAAATCACCAAGGTGCACTGGCAAAGCCAGACCTGTAGCAGGCATTAATCAAGCATCAACTCTTCTAGAGGCTTTGAGACCTATGTTCTATTCCCTCTTGCTATATCCCATGACAGCTTGTTGTGCTTCACCCATACTCCTGATTTGTTGCATCTGCTGCTTCAGCTTGTCCACTCATTGTTGTGTCTGTTCTGATACAGCCTATGTGTTAATTTATCTTCTCACTACATACATGCTTCTGTTACTGACATTCATTTGGTTACACGACTCTGACCTGGCATTCATACTTTTCTCCTATTTACTAATCTAATTTTAACACTGACTATCCTACCTGTCCAGCTCTGAGGTCTGACCACACATCTACTTTCCTCCTTGTTACTGACAGTTCTCATCCTCACCCCACACTTCCTTGCTCTGCTTAGTTCCTGCTTCTATTGGATTGCTCTATTAGCTGAATTTGAACTAGTTACTAGTTACTCACAACTGGCCTCAGATTCCAGTCTGTGTTACTAGTTGTTTATTGAAACATAGAATTTGACGGCAGATAAGAATCATTAGACCCATCTAGTCTGCCCTTTTTTTAATGTAAAAACTTCAAACCTTATTATGGTCCTTAGTCTTGTCTTATGTGCAAGATACCCTTATGTCTATCCTGTGCACGCTTAACCCTTTGAGTGCCAGAGGGGTACGCAACACATTGCTTTGCAATGCGTTGTATATCCCTCTGACACTCAAAGGGTTAAAGTCCCTCACTGTATGAACCGTTACCACTTCTTCTGGTAGGCTATTCCACCATTTAGAGGTCCTTCTCAGAACTATTATCTCCAGTATCTGGAACCACTCCTCAAACGTCATTCTTCATATTCTGAATCCTCCCACATCTGAGTACAGAAGGCCCCTTGTGCGTGAGTAGTTGTTTATGTATATAGACAGTTGGGCAGTACATTCAAAAGAAAAGTGAAATAATTGTGGGGCAAACCAAAAGTACTATAGGGGAAAACTAAAAATTCCAATTGATTTAAATGATGATTTTTAACCCCTTGAGTATTAGAAAGGTCTACAACACATAGCTTTGCAATACACTAGATACTTTTCTGTAATTAAAGGGGTTAAAATTCCCATTTAAATAACTGAGAATTTATGGTAGTTTTTATTTTTTCCTCTACGATGCCATTGGTTTGCTCCAGAATTCCTCCACTTTTTTTTTAACATACATCCCTCACCCTTTTCTATTACCATTCTTCTGCTATTTAGTCGCACCAAAGACACAAAATATGGAGTCCTCAGGACTGACTCTGCTTGGCTCAGCAGATGGCATCATTCTGGTACCCCAAGGGTTGTGCTCAAGTTTCCAACCAGATTAGTCAAATAATCATCTTACAGGGTTATCTGTTGGGAATTGTTCATCTAATGTGACAGCTAGCAAAACACAGGTCTACCCTTGTGTTTTAAATTTGGAGCGACTGTGAGTGATTCAAACACACTTGTGATCTTGTAATTGCCACATTGATCCTATGAGTTATAGAAGGGTGTCCAATACATTACTGGGCAATGCACTGGACGCTCCTCTACCACTCAGAGGGTTAGGGGTATTAAAGTGGACTACTTTGACCATTATGTTCTGATGAGGCCATGGTTTGGGCAGTTCCCCTGCTGGAGAAAGGTAGTCTATTGTGGAATCTGTAAATTTGCTTGATGTCATGATATATATTCCATCACCTTAAATGTTATGTCAATGACATTCATCAAAGGCATGCATTCAGTTGCAGCATATTGTGAAGAGTTTCATAACTGGAACAAGGACACTAACCAAAGAGATTCCATTTAAGGAGAGAACTTTCTGAAAAGATGAAGGGCAAACTTTTTTGTGTGGATACGCCAGTTGATCCAAGAACCAGTAATATAGCTGCAGGTGGGGCTGGGTGATCCAGTGGCCCACCTAAGGTGAATGAAGGCTTATCCAGAACTTTATCTATTGCACTTTTTTTAAAAATTTAAAACATGGATATGCCTTGTGTCCAACCATTAGACAATTGGGCCCTGTCATGCAAATCACTACAGTTACTCAACCGGGCATCCTTCTCCAGGGGAGTAATAATAACAGGGTTCAGATTTGTTACTGCTTGTCTTGTTTCCTGGTTTCCTATTTGTCTTGGGAACCAGTCAGTGTGGGTATTCATATAAATGTATCCACTTATTATAGTTTGCCCACTATTTTGCTCTGTGCTGATTGTGCTGCTTCTTTTCTTTATGTTACCAGATCAGCTATGATACCGAGTATGCTCTGGCATATAGACTCACTATTTACTCAGCTGTGAAACTAACCTCTATCCAAATTGCTTCTCTGTTATAAAGCTATCTCTGATACAGACTATATTCACTGTTTATTCTACTCTGCAGGTCTGGTTCTTATTCTGACTACATCCCTGCTTGCCTCCTTGTTACTGACCCACTTCTGCTTTTTGACCACTCTCTTCTTTGAACTCCTTGTTTTGTGATTCCCTCTACTGGCTGATTCATGTTATGACATTGTATCCCTGACCCCAATATATGCTGCACACCTCTGATTTCTGTCTGTGTCATAATCCAATAAACTCTAGCATCCGGAACCTTCTTCAAACAGATAGCTGACAGATAACAAATAGGTTACAGAGATAGATAGATAGACAGACAGACAGACAGACAGACAGACAGATAGATAGATAGATAGATAGATAGATAGATAGACAGACAGACAGACAGACAGACAGACACTTCTAATGTCATAGATATGATATTCAAGACATGCTGGGTATTTCTGGTGTGAGATTTAGATTGAACTGCCTATTGGTATGAATGAAAATTTACAAACTGGGAAAGATTTGACATCATTTATTTAATATCTGCTCAATGAATGTGCAGGCAGATGATGGGTGATGGTTTGGGAAAAGTCAAATATTCTTTAAGTATACAAATCTGACAAGCCTACAATCGGATCAGTAAGCCTTAAAGGCATTTGGATTGTAATAATCTGAAAGCATATATATGATTATCATACATTGCAACACAGTGTCAGTTTTTCATTTTCAGTTTTATATGGTATCAGAATTTTCATGCGACTATGGTGTAGGTAGAAAAATGTTATTTAGCACCGGCACAAAGTTTATGGTGTTCTCGAAGTCTCACTACAGATCATGCCATAATACATATATCAGTAGGACAGTTGTGAAGAGGGCTGAGTTAAGATGCTGGCAGACCATGGGCAAAGCTTGTACTAGTGAATCCCCCCACCCCCATCCCACTCAACAAAGAATAAGTGAAATTGGCAGGCCCACACATTTTGAACCCGTCACCATTTTCCTTCTGCAGATAACTGAATAAAATTATAAAGTTCTGTCTGCATGGTCACTCTCCAGCAAAAAAGAGGTTAACAGTACTCTACTGTTTTGTTTTATCGGTCTCCCTCCAACATATAAGGGGGTTACATCACTACAGTTTACCTTACAATGGTCACCAAACTAAAGTTTAGTTAAAGGGATAGTAATGTTGTAGAGAGGGACAATCTTCAATTAAGATAAGGCAAAAAGCTGAAAAACCTGTCAAGGGGGGCAGGGGTTTCATTGTTCTCACAGTAAGAATATTGACCCTTGATGTGAGCTGTCTGGTCTATAGACTGGATTCCACATCTGAGGGGAGGTGGCTTACACTAGGTAAAAGGGGCGGGAGGAGAAAACTATCATTCAATTACTTTTGAACTACAACAGCTGCTGTTTTTGTGAAACATTACTATCACTTTAAAGCCTCTCCCTCCGGATGATAAGAGGTTAATTATCTACAGTATCTTAATCACTCTCAAAGAGATCAGGGGGTTAACATGCTGCAGTTTAGTTGAATCCTCTACCTTCAGCAAATAAGAGGTAAATATGTGGTAGTTTAGTTTAACAGTATGACTGCTAGAGGGTGTGCATTGCATTGTACATTACTCTGGTGGTAAAAAGTCACCCTCCAGCAAATAGGGTGTTAAAGGGATAGTAATACTTGTTTTATATAAACTTTACCCCTCCCACTACTTTCAGAGCTCTAGCTGACAAACTTGGATTCTGTTCGGCGGACCAGGACGGTTCGCCTAGAGAGGCAAAATAGCAGTGGATACACAGCAAATTTTCATGACAACGGTCTACTGACTCAAACCAGGCACACTTTGTAGACCGTTGTCATGAAGATTTGCTCTGTATCCACTACTATTTCAGCTTTCTAGATGAGCTGTCTGGTCCACTGACCAGAATCCAAGTTTGTCAGCTAGAGCGCTGACGCAGCTAAAAGGAGCAGGAGGGGTAAACTTTCGATCCAGATTACACTAAAACTATGAACGTTATAGAAAAAAGACTTTGATGCTTTGCTTTATTTATTTAAAGGGATAGTAATACTTAAAATGTAAAAAAATATATATTGTAGAGTTTATCCCCCTGAGTAAAACAAGGGTACTCTCACTGCTGAAAGATATTTTATTAAAAAATTATAACAGCTCAAACTTGAATTTTTTAAGTGCAATATCACAGTGGCCCGAAAATTTACAGTTGCGCTGTTGCTTCACCATCCTATGGACTGCTCTGGTCTGTAGACCATAAATCTCCATAGGATGGTGTTGCCACAGCGCCACTTGGGCTTAATAAGGCTTATGATGTAACCCTTTTTGTTTAAGTTTTGATTTTAGGATTGGGTCAAGAACCTATTTTGAATACTGTAATCTTCTTGAGTCTAATGATCCATTTGGCTATTGTAATGGTTACCTGCTTAGGTGGTCTCTGTTGATGTTAGGTGTATAAGGTATATCGGTATACTGCCGGGTTATATACCTTACACATGTTGTTCAATTTTGGTAAGATAATAACATATATGAGGTTTATCCTGTCTGATTTGATTTTAAATTATTGTATGTAATGATTGTTTTAATACTTGTATATGTCGAGCACATATTGGTGGAGTCACTGCTTTTCCTGTCTTGAGAAGGATAGGTGAGTTACACACAGATTTGATACTATCCTTGTGGGGGTTAATCAGGTTGTCTCATCTGAAGAGGTGTTACCCTAGGCTTCAAAGGACTGAAATGGCAGTTACCCTTTTAGTCTATGATTAAGCACCCAGGTGCGAAACGCGTGAGACTAATGTAGCATGTGTGGCGTCTAGTATTGAAATTTTGTAATAAAGTGAATACTGGTTTGATTTAATACACTGGAGAGCAGTTTTGTTTGCATTTTGGAGTTTATATAAGGGCTTGGAATCCCTGGAACCTGCACAACGATTAACCCCTTAAGGACCGGGAAAATCTGAGGTTGTTTTCCCTTAAAGGGATAGTAATACTTAAAATGTAAAAAAATATATGTTGTAGAGTTTATCCCCCTGAGTAAAACAAAGGTACTCCCACTGCTGAAAGGTGTTTCATTCAAAAGTTATTAATTTTCAAAGTTTAATTTTTTAGGTGCAGTATCAGTGGCCTGAAATTGTACAGTGGCGCTGTTGCTACACGATCCTATGGACAACTCTGGTCAGTTGACCTTAAATCTCCATAGGATGGTGTAGCAACAGCGCCACTGTACAATTTCAGGCCACTGTGATATTGCACCTAAAAAATTCAACTTTGAAAATTAATAACTTTTGAATGAAACACCTTTCAGCAGTGGGAGTACCCTTGTTTTACTCAGGGGGATAAACTCTACAACATATTTTTTTTACATTTTAAGTATTACTATCCCTTTAAAGGGATAGTAATACTTCATTTTAACTTTATTTTATTTTGTAGGCATTAAAAAAACATGAAGAATGATATAAGTCTTATCTCTGAAACCTTTATGGTTTAAGAGATATTCACAAACAAAGTATCCCCCCCTGTTCAACCAGATCAGAAGGGAGATGCCCAGGTAGACTGCAGAGAGGGACAATCTTCAATTAAGATAATGGAAAAAGCTGAAAAACTTGTCAAGGGGGGGAGAGCTTTCATTGTTTTCATACAAAGAAAATTGTCCCCTTCTGTTATCTGTACTGTCATACAACCAGACTCACATCTGAGAAGAGATGGCTTACACTAGGTAAAAGGGGCAGGGAGGGGAACTTTGCTTGTGAATATCTCTCAAACCATAAAGGTCTGAGAGATAAGACTTATATCATTCTTCATGTTTTTTTAATGCCTACAAAATAAAATAAAGTTAAAACGAAGTATTACTATCCCTTTAAGGACCGGAGCAATTCTGACCTTTTTGACTATGTCTTTGTTCAACAGTGTTTTCCCTCTAAGTCTTTTATTCCACCCCCATAAATTATATACTGTTTTTTTAAGCACAAATAGGGCTTTCTTTTGATACCCCACATATATGGATAACCCACCATTTACTTTATGAAAATTTTAAAAAAATGTAAAAAAAAGTAAAAAAAACACAATTTTGGTTTTTTCTCTTGGGATCAATTGGGCACAAAGGGTTACATTTTTATGGAGACTGCATGAAAAGTATGACCGGTCAGTCATACCTACAAAATGCGCAGTTTAAAGTAGCCACTGTCTCCCCTGGGTGAAAATCCCCGTGTCCCTTTTTCCCACCCTGTTTTGACACTCTTTTATCCCTGACATTTGGCGGTGTTTATAAGTATATTACATGGCTCCACAACAATCACACTTCCAATATTGTTTAATGATATGTTTTTTTTTTAAATAAAATTAAAAAAAAAAAAAGTGTGTTGTGTTTTAAAAAAAAAAAAAAAAAAAAAAAAAAAAAGTATATCATTGCAGGTCAAAAATTGACCTGCATTTAGCCAGCCTCCTGCACCAGCAGTGAAGGGGTTAATACCCCCAGCTGCTGTATTTTTTTTTACCACTAGGTGTCTCCTCTCTACTTCTCTCTCCCTTACTTTGGTAGCAAGGGAGACAGAGGTAGAGGAGACACTCAGAGTCAGCATGCTTTGCATGCTGCCTCTGTTTCTCAGAATGCTGGTACATGTGATCGCTGCTACGGCGATTACATGAACCGGCACAAGGAAGAAGGGCTGAGACTGAATGCCCCAGTCTCTGAGCGCTCAGTCTCAGCCTGGAATTAATGATAGCAGCGTGCACGGAGGCACGCTGCTATCATTTAAGCCATGACGGTCCTGGACCGTCATGGGTCCTTAAGGGGATAGCAACCCATGGCGGTCCAGGACCGTCATGGGTCCTTAAGGGGTTAAGAAACCAGCAGACGGTGAGTGATTTGCCACTTGATAAATTGTTTATGACTGTATATCTATCTCGAGTAGTGCCATTGTCATCTTGCAACAGCGCCGCTGTACATTTTCAGGCCACTGTGATATTGCACCTAAAAATTCAAGTTTGAGTTGTTATAATTTTTTAATAAAATATCTCTCAGCAGTGGGAGTACCCTTGTTTTATTCAGGGACATAAACCCTACAACAGATATATTTTTTACATCTTAAGTATTACTATCCCTTTAATAACTACAATATTAAAGCTTATATAAACAAGTATTAATATCCGTTTAATACTCCCAAATGCCATATGAACCCTTCCATTAGGATGATAATTATTAAATCAGTCACTATCAACAGGAGTAATTACAGAAGATTGGAAGGTAGCAAATGTAGTACCACTTCATAAAAAAGGCAGCAGGGAAGAGTCTGGCAACTACAGTCCAGTAAGTCTTAAGTCAGTAGTGAGAAATTTAATGAAAACCATGACAAAGGAAAGAATTGTTAAATATCTGAATTTAATTTTGAACGGGTAACTAAAATAATAGACTGGGAGGTGGGAACAGTAAACCTAGCTTATCTAGATTTCAGTATAGGATTTGACAATGTCCCTCATAGAGGACTTATTAATAAATTACAGTGTTTCAGTCTGGATGTAAAAATGGTTGACTGGATAAGGCAAAGGCTGAGTGACCAGAGACATAGGGTTGTACTCAATGGAGAATATTCAGACGACGATTGTGTTACTAGTGGGGTACCTCAGGGATCTGTACTGGGGCGCATTCTTTTTAATATTTTTATTAGTGATATTGCAAAAGGTCTTCAAGGTAAGGTATTGCAGATGATACAAAGATCTGCCACAGGGCAGACATTCCTGGGGGAATAAACTAAATGACAAATGCTTTAGGTAAATTAGAAGAAGAGTGTGGAAGCTACAATTTAATGTTGATAAATGTAAAATAATGCACATTAAAAAATCAAAGGTTGACTATAGTATCATGGGTACTATTCTGTCAGGAACAACTGAGGAAAGTGATTTGGGAGTAATTATTTCTAATGACTTAAAGGTAGGCATCAATGTAACAAAGAAGTGGGAAATGAAAGCAGGGTGCTTGGTTGTATACCTATGGGCATTAGTAGCAGAAAAAGGGAAGTGGCCATGCCACTTTACAGATCTCTGCAGTAGTGTAACTACAGGGGTCGCACCTGCGACCTGGCCCATCACGCCCAGCCGCCCCCTGTGACCCCTCCACCTGGCGCCTTCAATCTCCCTCCAGCCCTCTAGTAATGCAGAGCCCTGGGAGATTACATCATCTCTTTAAAGTAGGAAAAATGGGCAGACTAAATGGGCCAAATGGTTCTTATCTGCCCTTAAATTATATGTTTCTATAATTGGTTAATATTATCCAGTGCACCATGCACACTTAAATCCAACAGTTTATAGGTTAATAGTCACCAGTGCAACAGTACAACTTCCCTCCAACAGACCATGGGTTTTTCTTCTGCTGTGTGCACACTCTTGGCTCCAGCATGCCAGGGGTTAAGCAGAAGTCCACTCTTGCAGCCCTTGTAAATGAGAGGTCAGAGGCAGCGGTCTTAGCAAAATAGAGTCCAGAGGGATAGAGGTGTCAGTGCAGCTGCAGGGCTAACTAAAAAGTAACAAGGACGTCCACTGGTGGGCCCCCTGTTGATTGTGGGCCCTGGGAAAATGCTTATTTTGCCCATTGAATAAAGTGGCCCTGGAAGGGGCTCCTGATTCAAGGGGGACTTGTCTTTGCACTGTCCTGTAACTCCTAAAGATTAGACTGGTTTCCTCTTTTAGCTGATTGGCCACTGATATCACACATGGCTACTGGCAGTCAGTGAGATAATAACAACAATGATTTTGATTCTCTTTCATTTTCTTCATTAGCCTTTGAGCACCAGAGAGATATAAAACACAAGTAAACTAGGAGTCAGAGATGCTAAACTAGAAATGAGCCTGCAATACAAATTTGCAGGCCCTCTAGGAGTGGTTTCCTACCCACCCTAGCCCACTAGTGCCTTTCACAGAAAGGAAATATCCTATAGCATATCATACTGGTTCCGCCAAACCAGCAGTCCAACCACAAAATGCCAGGCAATTTGTCTCTGAACAAGAAAAGCAGCCCACCCCAGATGTACGTTTAGGCCTTGTTGGACCTTGTCAGTGAGGTGTAGCTGATCCTAGAGGGCCTGAAAATTTGTATTGCAGGCTCGTTCCTAGTTGACCGTCTCTGACTCTCAATATAAACATGCAAATTATACTTGGGATTAGTCATACCCAAGAATAATAGAGGAATCCAACATTGGACCCCTTGCTCACAGTGCTTAGAGAGATCAGCTGCACCTCACTGACAAGACCCAACAAGGCCGAAACGTACGTCTGGGGTTGGCTGCTTCTCTTGTTCAGAGAGGAATTGCCTGGCATTTTGTGGCTGGACTGCCATTATGCCAGGACCAGTATGATATGCTTTAGGATATTTTATCTCTGAGAAAGGCACTAGTATGCTAAAAGAGACTGCACCCTGGGTAGGACACCAGTCCCAGAGAGCCTGCAAATTTGTATTGCAGGCTTGTTCCGAGTTGAGCGTCTCTGATTCCCAATATAGATATGCAAAGGCCTTCTGTGATACTCTGTGATGAATTGCACCTCGGGTCTGTGATTCAAACGTACTCTAGGACTTGTATTGGTTTACATTATTCAGTCATGCCCTAGACCAGGTGTGTCCAAGTTCAGTCCTCAAGGGCCACCAACAGGCCAGGATTTAAGGATTTCCCTGATTAAACACAGGTGGGTTAGTAAAAATGAATGAGCCACTGATTACCTCACCTGTGCGTAAATCCTTAAATCCTGTACTGTTGGTGGCCTTTGAGGACTGAACTTGGACAACCTTGCTTTAGGCCATGGTGGGCTTCTAATTTCAACCTAGAGTCCATACACCTCAGCGGCAGAACAACACATCCCTCTATTAAGTGTAACACATCACTCCAGGCACCACATGCATTCCTTACCAACACCCTTATGCCCACATCAAGCCATAGTTCACTTTATTCCATGATATAGGAAAATGGTTTTACATTTATGTCATTCTCATCAGGCTGGCTGATGTACTATGAAGAACTGGAGTAATTCTGGGGCAAACCAATTCCATCAAATTAAGCAAGAAAAAAATGCACATTGATTGAAATGGGCTTTTGACCCCCTGAATGATAGAGGTTTTCAAAGAACTGAGAAGCAATCTGTCTAGCATTCAAAAAATCAAAATTCCAATAAATATATATAAGCAATAATTGATTCCTTGATAAAACCAAGGAATAGACAGTTTACATCATTACACTCAGATCAATATATGAAAATGCAACTGCATCACTACAGTTCAACAATGATAAACTCCAGATCAACATAGAAAAAGGGGTCTGGCAAGGAGACACAATCTCGGCAAAACTATTTTCTGCTTGTTAAGAAGAAATTTTCCGCAAATCGTGACAAAAAAAAGGACTTAAGATCAATGGAGACTACATACATCTCTTATGTTTTGCAGACAATATCATGCTCTTTGCCAGTAGTTCTGAAGAACTGCAAGAATGCATTGAAGAGTTACAACAAATTTGCTGTACCAAGAAAAATAACAGTAGATGTACAAGAAGTGAACAAGCATTTTTACCTTGGATAGGAAATGTCAACAGATGGAAACACCATGATGGCAACTGAGCGCCTACTAAAACTGGGAAGGCAAACATTTGGAAAACTTAGTATTAAGAGAAAGGTTTTTGACCAATATGTCTTCCAAGCCCTTACGTATGGCTGTGAAACACGAACAAAGAATGCCAAAGCCATACAAAAACCTAAGGTTAGACAGAGAAGTATGGATGGTGAATTCTGAACATAACAAAAAGAAACAGAAAAACGTGTGCATAGATTCATTAGCAAACAAAAGTCCATGGACTCATTGAAAGAATAAAGCACCTGAAATGGAAATGAGTAGGCTACATAGCAAGAATACTTGATGACAGATGGATCAAACAAACACATTTTGGAATAGATTTCACTCTATACTAAACACCCAAGAAGAAGGCCAAAGACAAGATGGGTAGATGAAATTACCAAATTTGTCAGTACACAGTGGCAACAAAATGCACAGGACTGAAGCTGTTGGAGGCTTGCTGAGGAGGTCTTCATCCTGCAGTGAATCAACAATGGCTGAAAACGATGATGATAATATGTAAAAAAAAAATATATATATATATATCCTACAACATAAAGTCCTAGAATGCGTCGCTCACTGTGTGCATAACATGCGCAGTGGGGACTCGTAGAACGGGCTGATCCAGAGCGGAGAGCTCCAGAAGGCTGACAGCCTGTCTGTGCTCCCGGCTCCGGGACAGCAGAAGAGGCAACTTTAAAATAAACTTCTCAAAATCTGAAGCACTACCGATTGGCCTATCCTCGACTACGCTCTCTTCCCTCCACTTACATATCCATTTAAATAGTCTCACTCATCAATTAAATATTTAGGCATTCACTTGACTCCCTCTTTAGACCAATTTCCCGCCCCTGCTCTCATCCTTAAGAAACAGTCTTAAGAAATGGGATTCACTATTTTTCTCTTGGTTAGGGCATAGAAGTGTAATTAAAATGACAATCCTACCATGCTTGCTGTACCTCTTACAAACTTTTCCTATATCTCTGCCTCCTTCTTTCTTACGTTCCATCCTTAATATCACTTCCATGTTCATATGGAAATTTCACTGACCCCGTATTAAGAGTGACACGCTCAGACGCCCAATGTCACAGGGTGGTCTTGATCTTCCCGACTTCAAACTTTACCACGCGGCTGCTATTCTCCTTGATCCCAGACTGGTCATGCAATAGTGAGTCAAAAAGCTGGGTTACCATCGAACGCTCATTCCTTTCTAACAGTGTTACTTTAGTGTAAGTGTTCCTTCAAGAAAGGGCTGGAAATCCAATGCTCAAGTCTCATCATATTCTTGCTAATATCTCACACATTTGGTCTCCGTGGATCGGGAATCACCACATAAGTTCTCTTCCCCCCTATCCCCACTGTTTTATGCCAGGCTTACTGACTTCTCTCTCCCTGCAGAAGAATTCCCTGCTTGGTCATCTGATCGTGATTTACTTTTCCATGATTTACATGAAGACTCCACAATCACCTCGTTTGTTACCTTACTCTCTCTCTGCCACCTTGTGAAATCTGGAGGTACCTCCATATTAAACGGGCCCCTCTATTAAACCTTCTACTTTGCGTCCCCTTACGCCTTTTGAAGATTTCTGTTTCCAAGGACTGTACCCGTGGCCTTTTGGGGAAATTAACTTTATTTTGTTACAGACCCTATCGAATGGGCTTCCTCCCTACACCTCTGCTTGGGAATCCGAATTAGATACAGCACTTGGTGATAAGGATTGGCATACCATTTGGAGACTTCATAAGGCTTCTTCCATATCTGCCCAGATTTTTTAAATGAACTATAACTTCTTCTACAGATGGTTCTTTATCCCAATGCGACTTCATAAAATAAATCCCTCGAATTCAGCTCTCTGCTGACATTTCTCTTCACATGCTGCCACCTTTATCCACCTATGGGGGTCATGCCCTTCACTTCATAACTTTTGGTCCCAAAGCCTTAACCACATTAACTCCTTCCTACATCTCTCAATTCCTCAAAGCCCCCTGCCAGTCTTGTTCTTCTCTGACCTGCCTCCATTAGCGAAGGATAAAAAGTCAATCTTACTTAGCATGCTCTCTGCAGTCAAATCACTAATACCCACCCACTGGAGGCATCCCACTCCTCCGACACTGGCCGAGTGGCACTCGAAAGTATGCGATCTTTTACTGTTGGTGAAACTTTCCTGGTATAAAAGAGGTTTAGATACATCCTACTTTTCCAAGGTCCTGATGAAATGGGACACAACCAACATGATTGTTTAGTTGTTTAACTTACCCTTGATCCGAACTGCCTGTCTTTCTCTGTCCTTCCTTTCTTCTTTTTCCAACTATGCGACTGTACTCTCCTCTACTGTCTCATTTACTTCCCCCCTCTCCTCACTCCCCTCTTTCTTTTTCCACCTCCCTTATGCTCCCCTTATCTGTAGCAACTTTTTTAAAAAAAAATGGCACTAGTGCAACCTCATATTTGAACCAAGATGCTCTTGCACACCAATGTATGATGGTTATTATGTTTACATTTCACTATAGTATTTTTTCTTTATTGTACTGTTGAATTAATGTACACCGATGTAGCAATTTCAATGTACTTTGTGTACTGTTGCACTGGTCTGAATAAAAATTTATTGCAAAAAAAAAAAATGATTACAGTATCCAAAAGATTTGTTTATAATGCACTCTGTAGTACAGCTGAAGCCAGTGACCATGGCTTAGAAAGTGATGTGGAAAGCAACACTTGTATACCAAACATGGTATTCCTTTTCGCTGTGCCTTGTTTATCTACATGTACTTACAAGGAACAGGAGAAATATGCATTCAATTACTAAACTGTCCTGTGCATACTATAGGTAGGCATTCGCTTGCGTCAAAGTTTTAACGATGGAGAAGTTTATGCGTCTATATACACTAAAGCAGGTGTAGTCACTTGTCAGGCCTCCAGCTGTTGGGGACTACAATCCTCATTGGCTGGTTGGGGGATGTTGGGAGTTGTAGTCTCCAGTGGCTTAAGATATGTAAAGCGAGACTATCCAAACTGGGTTTGCTTACATTGCAGAAAAGACATCTAAGAGGTGATATGATTACCATTTACAAATATATTCAAGGTCAATACAAAGAACTATCCAATTAATTATTTACGCAAAAAAGCTGAACATCCATTAAGACTAGAGGAAAGGTGCTTTCGACTAAAACAAAGGAAAGGATTGTTTACAGTAAGGGCAGTAAAGCTATGGAATTCTTTGCCTTGGGATACTGTGCTTGCAGATACTGTAACTGCTTTAAAAAAAGCTTCAATGCAAATAGGTTGTTGATCCAGGGAACTATCTGACTGCCATTTGGTGTCAGGAAGGAATTTTCTACCCACTTGGAGCTTAATTGGAAATGGCTTCAGTGTTTTTTTGTTTGTTTTTTTTGTCTTCCTCTGGATCAACAGGGGTGTTTTGGCATGGAACTTGATGGACACGTCTTTTTTTCAGCCTTGTCAACTATGTTACTATATTAAGATTATACAACTGACTACCCCTACACTAAAATACATGTTTTACATACCCCAAAATGCAGGTGTGTGATGTTTATGCCAACATACAAGTGAAAAAATTATCTGCTTTGGCAGATTTGTAAATCCCCCCTAATGGAGAAATGCATTAAAGGGCAACTATAATTTAAAAGGTAAACATTGTATACTTAAGACTTTGTATACTGAATACTGGCAATGCTTGAATTATGTTTTTATGTGCCTTAGTTACACACCTCCAAACATTTTTATGTGGTGGTGCTGGGGGTATGGCTGGTGGGCAGGGCATTACAAATAATTTTAGGTTCATTCATGGCTTATTGACACCTCTTTGTTTAATTTAATAAATTATTACAGCACGATCAATGTGTTTTATTCACACACTAATTTATAAACACACTAGCTAAAGAAGCACAGTGCTATCTGTGCAATAAGAGGAAGGATGAAGGGACAGCCCCACACTACAGTGCCTGAAATTGGTTAGGTAAAGGAGAAGAAAAAAAATTTCCAGAGCACATTGCAGTGCAATGCAGTTACTGTTCCTTGTGCGGCCAGAGAAAATACTATAAGGTAAAAAGAAAGAGCCTAGCATGTGAAGGGTCAAACTCTGTGTGTCATGTTGATGTGGTGTGTGTGTCAGTCCATCCAACCTGATCGTACAATAATGGGTCCATAACTTCTGTCGGCACTCATACGTCAAAACCCTGCTCCAAAGCATTCCATTTGATGCACGGTCACAGAAAACCCGCCTTAAAGTGTGTCTACCACTGCTCCAGGCACCCTCTTGCTCTTCAAAAACAGATCTAGCCTTTTATATTTATAAATTCATATACTATAGATTAAGCAAACACTAATCTCTTAATGTATGACGTGTCAGGTCCATCATGCTGGTCTGGATGTAAAGGACCGATGAAAGTCCTGGCATGTTATGGAATTCTGGTATGGCAGTGTGGCTGCGCTCCACTTTGCTAATTTATTGTGATAAAAAAAAAAATGCTGTGATCCTCTACGACTGCCCACCCCCAGATCAGGGGTCTTTCAGGGGTTAATGTAAATTTTATTGCAGTGGAGCAATGTGACAGGCTTATATACACATCTATAGCTGGGAACTCTCCTGATTTTCTCCAGAGACTCCAGTTTTTGCTGCTGATTATCAGGTATCAGGAGCAGAGGCTGATTCTCCAGATGTGGGTAGTTTTTAACCCCTAAAGGATGCATGACATGCCATGACCGTTATGGGTCCAACATGCGATAAGGACCCATGACAGTCCTGGCACGTCATGGATTTAAGGGCTCCCCACGTGGCTGCACACGGTTTGGCGAGCCCTGATTTGGTTAGGCAGGTCCTTAAGGGGTTATTAAAACTCTCCCCACTTCTGCTCCTTCCAAGTCTGATCCTCCCACTTCCTGCCCACTTCTTCTCCTTACTCAGCCTATTCTACCTATTTTTTCTTCTGTGTACTCTACGTCACCATGAAGTATGGGATTTTATCTCCTTCCTCCAGCTGGTAGGACCATTTAATTTAATTTAAATAGTAGGCTCCCCCCACTTTCCTCAGTTATCTTTGGTCCTAGCCAGCTGGAGGACAGGAGGCAGGTGCCTCTGTATCAAGTTCGTTAAAACTGAAGAGCAGAATAATACCTTTCATTCATGACACGCTCCTTTCAGCCGGATGCCTCCATGGATTCCATAAAATTAGGTGCCAAGTCATCTGCCTTATCAGTCACTTCTAGGAGAGCACTCTGGCTTAAATCCTGGGGAGCGGATGGCTCATTCAAAAACAAATTGGTCAACCTTCCCTTTAAGTGAGATATGCTTTTTGGGAAACAATTAGAAGATATTTAAAGAAAATTTCAGGGGAAAAAGTGCATTTTTACCCCAAGAAAGGAAAAGAAGGTCATCCCCATCCAGATCATCTTCCTATACATCTAGAACACATTCCTTTCGTGACTCTAGGAGATATCAAGCTGGAGCATTTGATCCGAGGAGAGAAACATCAAATCAGCCAGCTAGAGGGAAATACAGAAAAGAATATCCCAAGAAGCAACCGCAGCTTAAGAAAGAATTCTGAAGGTCAGCGGAAGCCAACTCCAGAGCAGGTGGGGGGTCACTTGCAAACTTTTCGGGACCACTGGATGACATCGGACAGTTGGGTTCAAAATATCCTGGAGATGGGATACCCGCTTCCTTTCAAGAAGACCCCAAGTGTTCATATTTTCAAAATGTCAAAAACCCCAAAGAACATAAGGAAGGATAAATCATTGAAGCAAGAAACAAAGAATCTACTAACAAAGAGGGTGATACAGGAGGTTCCAGCAAATCAAAGATATTCAGCAATCTATTCAATTTTGTTTACAGTACCCAAGCCGTCAGGTTCCTGGAGGACCATTCTGGATCTCAAGAAGTTGAATACCGTGTTGGTACAGAGGACATTCAGAATGAAATCGGTGAACTCTGTCATAAGGTCAGTGTTTCCAGGCAGTTACCTTTCAAAGGTAGACTTACAAGACACTTACTACCACATCCCAGTCAGAGAACAGGATCAAAGATTTTTAAGGTTTGCGTTAGAAAACCAGCATTTTCAGTTCACAGCCCTTCCTTTTGGTTTATCCACAGCACCAAGGGTATTTACCGAAGTATTAGCTGCCACCATAGAACCCATAAGAGAAAAAGGAGTCTCTATTGTTCCCTACTTAGAAGATCTTCTAATAATAGCCCAGACCAAAAGTCAGGCCAACACAAACACTCAAATAGTAGTCAATCACCTGCAACATCTGGGTTGGATAATCAACTCTCAAAAGAGTCACCTATTTCTAACACAGGATGAGGTGTTTTTGGGAATGAGAATCAACACACAGAAATGGGGCATTATCACTCTCACAGAAGAAAGAATATCAAACATAATAATGAAAGTTTTAAAATTCAGAAAAAAGAGTAATATTGCTCACATATATATGCATTGCCTAGGGGTAATGATGTCAGCCATTCAAGTAATCCCTTGGTCAAGGTTCCATTCGAGGCACCTTCAGTCTCACTTCCTATAATTTTGGAACCGATATCATCCAGATCCTCTTCAGGGCATACACCTGTCAACGGAGGTTTGTCAGGATCTTCTTTGGTGGACAAAGAAGGAACATCTTCACAAGGGAACATTAATCACAGACCAAGAATGGGAAATTGTTACCACAGACGCCAGTCCCCAAGGATGGGGAGCGGTCTACAGATACAGGACAGCACAGGGGACATGGTCCAGAGAAGAGAAAGATCTACACAATAAATGTGTTAGAACTCCAAGCCATCGGACAGGCATTAAAGTTTTTTTCAAAAGGACCTAAAAGAGAAAGTGGTCCACATCAGATCAGACAACATGACAGCTGTCATGTATTTGAAAAAGCAAGAAGGGACAAAAAGCTCAAGCCTGAACAGGTAACTGGCACACATTTTTCACTGGGTAGAAAGAAACATACTGACCATATCTGGTTCTCACATAGCAGGAGTTCAAAATATTCAGGTGGATTACCTGAGCAGGAACAAGGTGCATCCAGGGGAATGGTCACTAAATCAGCAAGTATTCCAGCAGATAACCTACAAGTGGAGGACCCCAGAGATGGATCTAATGTTCAACCTGGAGAACAGAAAGTGCAAAATCTTTTTTTCCAGATGGAAAACAAATAGTGATGAGCGAGCACCCCAATGCTCGGGTGTTCGGGTGCTCTGACCGAGCACCCCCTGAGGCTCGAGTGCTCGGCCGAGCACCCGAGCCCCATTGAAGTCAATGGGAGGACTCGAGCATTACACCAGGCACCCCCTGCTCTGATGAGGGGAGGGTGCCTGGTCCATAGGAAAAGGGAAGAAAATGATGGAAACACCACAGAAATGGTTCAGGGACAGCATAGGGAGGATGTCTGGATGCATGTTGGACTCCAACATTGCTGCTGGGAACGATCTTTCGCCCGTAGTACGCCATTTTTACAGACTGACCGTAAAACACACAAAAAGGAAAATAAAAACGACTTTAGGCGAAAAATTGTTACCAAACAATATTTGCTGTATATTTACTTGTATATCATCTGCAAATTCTCCCAAAAATTTCCTCGATTTTTCTGAACTGAGGCCATGATTAAGAGGGAAACGTGCGCAGAGGCAAATTCTCCCAAAAATTTCCTTGATTTTATTGAACTGAGGCCATGATTAAGAGGGAAACGTGCGCAAAGGCAAATTCTCCCAAAAATTTCCTTGATTTTTCTGAACTGGGGCCATGATTAAGAGGGAAACGTGTGCTGAGCCGACCATCTAAAACATTATGGGTGAGGGTCTGCTGCGGAGCTGACCATCCTAAACATTATATGCGAAGGCCCGCTAGTGAGCTGACGCTATAAAACATTATATGAGAGGGCCCGCTAGAGAGCTGACCCAATAAAACATTATATGAGAAGGCCCGCTGGTGAGCTGACCTATATAAAAATTGTCAAACAGGGCCCGCTGGTGAGCTGGCCCTATATAAAAATTATATCACAGGGCCCGCTGGTGAGCTGGCCCTATATAAAAATTATATCCCAGGGCATATGGAAGAGGAGGAGGAGGATGAGAAGATTAAGAGTCAACCATATACCCGTTTTTTGGGTGGAAGGGGTGAATGGGAATACAGAGTATTCTCATCATTGTAAATAACATATATAAAGTGAGTTTATGTTCCCCCAGGGCTTTCCTCCAGTGGAGTGGAGAAGTCAGGGGAAATCCAGGCCTTGTTCATTTTTATAAGTGTCAACCTATCAGCATTGTCGGTGGAAAGGCGGATACGCTTATCTGTTATGATGCCACCAGCAGCACTAAATACCCGCTCAGACAGAACGCTGGCGGCAGGGCAGGCCAGCACCTCCAAGGCGTAGAGTGCCAGTTCATACCACGTGTCCAGCTTGGACACCCAGTAGTTGTAAGGCACATAGGGATCATTGAGGACGCTGACACGGTCTGCTATGTACTCCTTCACCATCTTCCAAAACTTTTCCCTCCTTGTGACACTAGGCTGCGCATCAGGGTGAGGGTGCTGGCGGGGTGTCATGAAGGTGTCCCACGCCTTGGAGAGTGTTGCCCTGCCTTTGTCGGAACTGCTGTGTGCTCCCCTTTTCTCCCCTTCTCGGTTGGCCAAGGAAAATTTTGGAGCAATTTTTCGACAAGAACCTTCTGGTATTGCACCATTTTGCTTGTCCTCTCCACCGGAGGAATGAGAGATGAGAAATTCTCTTTGTAGCGGGGGTCCAGAAGGGTGAACACCCAGTAATCCGTGTTGTCTAAAATGCGTATAACGCGTGGGTCACGGGAAAGGCAGCCTAACATAAAGTCAGCCATGTGTGCCAGAGTACCAACAGTCAAGATTTCGCTGTCCTCACCAGGAGGATGACTCTCAATCTCCTCATCCTCTTCCTCCTCTTCTGCCCACCCACGCTGAAGAGATGGAACTAAAGTTCCATGGCTACCCTCTGTAGCGGAGGCAACCGTGTCTTCCTCCTCCTCCTCCTCCACCTCCTCCAATTGTCGCTGAGAAGACGAAGTGAGGGTGCTCTGGCTATCACCTTGTGTAAGCTCTTCCTCCCGCATTTCCACCTCTTCCACATGCAAAGCGTCAGTTTTAATTGTGAGCAGCGAGCGTTTCAGTAGACACAGAAGTGGGATGGTTACACTGATAATAGCGTTATCGCCGCTCACCATCTGTGTCGATTCCTCAAAATTGCGTAAAACCTCACAGAGGTCTGACATCCATTTCCACTCCTCACTTCTGATTACAGGAAGTTGAACGGAGAGGCGACGACCGTGTAACAGCTGGTACTCCACTACTGCCCTCTGCTGCTCACAAAGCCGGGCCAACATGTGGAAGGTGGAGTTCCAGCGCGTGCTCACGTCACACAGCAGCCGGTGAGCTGGCAATTGTAAGCGCTGCTGCAGCTTCAACAGGCCGGCTGAAGCTGTAGATGACTTACGGAAATGTGCACACACGCGGCGCACCTTGGTCAAGAGATCATGCACATTGGGGTAGGTTTTTAGAAATCGCTGAACCACTAAATTAAATACATGCGCTAGGCATGGTACGTGTGTGAGCTTGCCGAGCTCCAAAGCCGCCACCAAGTTACGCCCATTATCACACACAACCATGCCTGGTTGCAGGTTGAGTGGCGAGAGCCACTGCTCGGTCTGGTGACTAATCCCCTGCAACAGCTCTGAGGCCGTGTGCTGTTTGTCCCCAAGGCAGATCAGCTTCAGCACGGCCTGTTGACGCTTCCCCACTGCAGTGCTACACTGCTTCCAGCTACTGGCTGATGGGGGAGTGGCGCTGCGTGTAGAGAATTCGGAGGTGGAAACGGAGGAGGAGGAGCCAATAACGTAGGTGCTGGCGGAAACCCTGATGGAGGTAGGGCCCGCAATCCTCGGCGTGGGTAGCACCCGTGCCATCCCAGGGTCCGAGTCGCTCCCAGCCTCCACGACATTCACCCAGTGTGCCGTCAGGGAAATGTAGCATCCCTGGCCACAAGCACTTGTCCATGTGTCAGTCGTTAAGTGGACCTTCCCAGTAACTGCGTTGGTCAGGGCACGGGTGATGTTACGGGACACATGGTGGTGTAATGAGGGGATGGCACACCGGGAAAAGTAGTGGCGGCTGGGGACCGCGTACCGAGGGACAGCTGCTGCCATCAGGCTGCGGAAGGACTCAGTGTCCACAAGCCTAAATGGCAGCATTTCGATGGCCAGTAATTTGGAAAGGTGTGAGGTTAGTGCTATGGCCTGTGGGTGGGTGGCTGGGTATTTTCGCTTGCGCTCAAATGCCTGGGGTAACGACATTTGGACGCTGTGCTGGGACAGGGAAGTGGATGTGGTCGCTGATGGTGCTTCAGATGGTACAGGTGCAGGGCGGGAGGTATGCGGGCCTGCGCCTTCGACAGGCGATTGGCCGGCACCGAAAACAGGGGAAGAGGAGGCAGTGGTGTGGCCTGCAGACACAGATGGGCGATCCAGGCGTTCCTCCCACTTATTACGGTGCTTGGATGCCATGTGTCGGATCATGCTGGTGGTAGTGAGGTTTCTAGTGTTCATGCCTCGGCTCATTCTGGTGTGGCACAGGTTGCAAACTACAATTCTTTTGTCGTCCGCACTTTCCTTAAAAAAACGCCATACCGCGGAACACCTACCCCTTGGCAAGGGAGATTTACGCAAGGGGGTGCTCCGTGGAACATTTGCGGGCCGGTTTGGTGCGGTCCGCCTTCTTTCTTTAGCCACACCACTGCCTCTTCCAGCCTGTTGCGGTGCTGCAGATGGCTCACCCTCAGGACTGCTGTCATCGCTCGGCTCTACACCTTCCCAGGTGGGGTCAGTCACCTCATCGTCCACCAAGTCCTCCTCCACTTCCTCACTCTGATCATCCTCCTCATGTCTTGATCCCACCACATACTCAGTCATTGACAACTGTATAACATCCTCCTCAACAAGGTCTTGAGACAGTAATAGTGGTTGATTTAATGGCAACTGTGTCTCATCATCATCATCATCATCCACTACTTCCTTTGACCTTAAATGCCGTTCCCCTCTGTCATCTTCTTGTGATTGGGTACCCTCTAGAGGTTGTGAATCAGGGCACAAGATGTCATGTTCCTCTGCAAGCGTGCTTGGAGAGAGGGTCAAATGAAGGATTGGTGATGAGACGAGCTCCTCACTATATCCCAGTGTGGGATCACTTCTTTGACCAGACCGTCTATGGTGGGAGGAAGGATGATCAGAGTGAGGATTATGTTGACCAGACTCTTGGCTACTGAGAGTGGACTTGGTGGAAGACAGGGTGGTGCTTAACCGACTGGAAGCAGTATCAGCTGACATCCAACCGACCACCTGTTCGCAGTGGTCGGACCTCGAGAGTGATGTCCTGCGACGCCCTGTAAAATGAGACATGAAGCTAGGTATGGTGGATGTCTTTCTTTCTTGTGCTCTGGCACCAGGCACAGTTTCTCCGCGTCCTGACCCGCGCCCTGAACTATCAGGATCACGTCCACTTCCCCGTCCCTTTTTACCCGCCTTCTTCATCTTACACGGAATATGTGACTTTGATATTTTAGTTTGAAGACTTAACAGTATTTCTTCCTATTCTGCAACTCTGCAGAGTACACAGAATAGGCTGCTAAACTGCGGTGACGCACACTGAATGGAATATGTGACTTTGATATTTTAGTTTGAAGACTTAACAGTATTTCTTCCTATTCTGCAACTGTGCAGAGTACACAGAATAGGCTGCTAAACTGCGGCGAAGCACACTGAATGGAATATGTGACTTTGATATTTTACTTTGAAGACTTAACAGTATTTCTTCCTATTCTGCAACTGTGCAGAGTACACAGAATAGGCTGCTAAACTGCGGTGAAGCACACTGAATGGAATATGTGACTTTGATATTTTACTTTGAAGACTTAACAGTATTCCTTCCTATTCTGCAACTGTGCAGAGTACACAGAATAGGCTGCTAAACTGCGGCGAAGCACACTGAATGGAATATGTGACTTTGATATTTTAGTTTAAAGACTTAACAGTATTTCTTCCTATTCTGCAACTGTGCAGAGTACACAGAATAGGCTGCTAAACTGCGGCGAAGCACACTGAATGGAATATGTGACTTTGATATTTTACTTTGAAGACTTAACAGTATTTCTTCCTATTCTGCAACTGTGCAGAGTACACAGAATAGGCTGCTAAACTGCGGTGAAGCACACTGAATGGAATATGTGACTTTGATATTTTACTTTGAAGACTTAACAGTATTTCTTCCTATTCTGCAACTGTGCAGAGTACACAGAATAGGCTGCTAAACTGCGGCGAAGCACACTGAATGGAATATGTGACTTTGATATTTTAGTTTAAAGACTTAACAGTATTTCTTCCTATTCTGCAACTGTGCAGAGTACACAGAATAGGCTGCTAAACTGCGGTGAAGCACACTGAATGGAATATGTGACTTTGATATTTTACTTTGAAGACTTAACAGTATTTCTTCCTATTCTGCAACTGTGCAGAGTACACAGAATAGGCTGCTAAACTGCGGCGAAGCACACTGAATGGAATATGTGACTTTGATATTTTAGTTTAAAGACTTAACAGTATTTCTTCCTATTCTGCAACTGTGCAGAGTACACAGAATAGGCTGCTAAACTGCGGCGAAGCACACTGAATGGAATATGTGACTTTGATATTTTACTTTGAAGACTTAACAGTATTTCTTCCTATTCTGCAACTGTGCAGAGTACACAGAATAGGCTGCTAAACTGCGGTGAAGCACACTGAATGGAATATGTGACTTTGATATTTTACTTTGAAGACTTAACAGTATTTCTTCCTATTCTGCAACTGTGCAGAGTACACAGAATAGGCTGCTAAACTGCGGCGAAGCACACTGAATGGAATATGTGACTTTGATATTTTACTTTGAAGACTTAACAGTATTTCTTCCTATTCTGCAACTGTGCAGAGTACACAGAATAGGCTGCTAAACTGCGGCGAAGCACACTGAATCGAATATGTGACTTTGATATTTTACTTTGAAGACTTAACAGTATTTCTTCCTATTCTGCAACTGTGCAGAGTACACAGAATAGGCTGCTAAACTGCGGCGAAGCACACTGAATGGAATATGTGACTTTGATATTTTAGTTTAAAGACTTAACAGTATTTCTTCCTATTCTGCAACTGTGCAGAGTACACAGAATAGGCTGCTAAACTGCGGCGAAGCACACTGAATGGAATATGTGACTTTGATATTTTACTTTGAAGACTTAACAGTATTTCTTCCTATTCTGCAACTGTGCAGAGTACACAGAATAGGCTGCTAAACTGCGGTGAAGCACACTGAATGGAATATGTGACTTTGATATTTTACTTTGAAGACTTAACAGTATTTCTTCCTATTCTGCAACTGTGCAGAGTACACAGAATAGGCTGCTAAACTGCGGCGAAGCACACTGAATGGAATATGTGACTTTGATATTTTACTTTGAAGACTTAACAGTATTTCTTCCTATTCTGCAACTGTGCAGAGTACACAGAATAGGCTGCTAAACTGCGGTGAAGCACACTGAATGGAATATGTGACTTTGATATTTTACTTTGAAGACTTAACAGTATTTCTTCCTATTCTGCAACTGTGCAGAGTACACAGAATAGGCTGCTAAACTGCGGCGAAGCACACTGAATGGAATATGTGACTTTGATATTTTAGTTTAAAGACTTAACAGTATTTCTTCCTATTCTGCAACTGTGCAGAGTACACAGAATAGGCTGCTAAACTGCGGTGAAGCACACTGAATGGAATATGTGACTTTGATATTTTACTTTGAAGACTTAACAGTATTTCTTCCTATTCTGCAACTGTGCAGAGTACACAGAATAGGCTGCTAAACTGCGGCGAAGCACACTGAATGGAATATGTGACTTTGATATTTTAGTTTAAAGACTTAACAGTATTTCTTCCTATTCTGCAACTGTGCAGAGTACACAGAATAGGCTGCTAAACTGCGGCGAAGCACACTGAATGGAATATGTGACTTTGATATTTTACTTTGAAGACTTAACAGTATTTCTTCCTATTCTGCAACTGTGCAGAGTACACAGAATAGGCTGCTAAACTGCGGTGAAGCACACTGAATGGAATATGTGACTTTGATATTTTACTTTGAAGACTTAACAGTATTTCTTCCTATTCTGCAACTGTGCAGAGTACACAGAATAGGCTGCTAAACTGCGGCGAAGCACACTGAATGGAATATGTGACTTTGATATTTTAGTTTAAAGACTTAACAGTATTTCTTCCTATTCTGCAACTGTGCAGAGTACACAGAATAGGCTGCTAAACTGCGGCGAAGCACACTGAATGGAATATGTGACTTTGATATTTCAGTTTAAAGACTTAACAGTATTTCTTCCTATTCTGCAACTGTGCAGAGTACACAGAATAGGCTGCTAAACTGCGGCGAAGCACACTGAATGGAATATGTGACTTTGATATTTTACTTTGAAGACTTAACAGTATTTCTTCCTATTCTGCAACTGTGCAGAGTACACAGAATAGGCTGCTAAACTGCGGTGAAGCACACTGAATGGAATATGTGACTTTGATATTTTAGTTTGAAGACTTAACAGTATTTCTTCCTATTCTGCAACTGTGCAGAGTACACAGAATAGGCTGCTAAACTGCGGTGACGCACACTGAATGGAATATGTGACTTTGATATTTTAGTTTGAAGACTTAACAGTATTTCTTCCTATTCTGCAACTGTGCAGAGTACACAGAATAGGCTGCTAAACTGCGGCGAAGCACACTGAATGGAATATGTGACTTTGATATTTTACTTTGAAGACTTAACAGTATTTCTTCCTATTCTGCAACTGTGCAGAGTACACAGAATAGGCTGCTAAACTGCGGCGAAGCACACTGAATGGAATATGTGACTTTGATATTTTAGTTTAAAGACTTAACAGTATTTCTTCCTATTCTGCAACTGTGCAGAGTACACAGAATAGGCTGCTAAACTGCGGCGAAGCACACTGAATGGAATATGTGACTTTGATATTTTAGTTTAAAGACTTAACAGTATTTCTTCCTATTCTGCAACTCTGCACAGTACACAGAATGTGCTGCTAAACTGCGGCGACGCACACTGAATGGAATATGTGACTTTGATATTTTAGTTTGAAGACTTAACAGTATTTCTTCCTATTCTGCAACTCTGCACAGTACACAGAATGTGCTGCTAAACTGCGGCGAAGCACACTGAATGGAATATGTGACTTTGATATTTTACTTTGAAGACTTAACAGTATTTCTTCCTATTCTGCAACTCTGCACAGTACACAGAATGTGCTGCTAAACTGCGGCGACGCACACTGAATGGAATATGTGACTTTGATATTTTAGTTTGAAGACTTAACAGAATGTGCTCTAATCTGCAACTTTGCACACTAAACAGAATGTGCTCTAATCTGCAACTTTGCACACTAAACAGAATGTGCTCTAATCTGCAACTTTGCACACTAAACAGAATGTGCTCTAATCTGCAACTTTGCACACTAAACAGAATATATGAATTTTTTTTTTTTTTTTTTTTTCCCCACACACAAAATAACCTGCTGCCCCCACACACAGTAGTCCTAAAAAGGACTTTTGGTTCTTTTTTTTTCACAATTTTGCTTTTTTTCTCCCTACACTGACTTTCCCTTCCTATCCTCATCTCTCCCTGGCTAAGACTGAGCCGAACTCGCTGGTCAGGTGCTATACAGCACCCGACCACGGGTTCTGGCCAGCCAATCAGTGTAATGCCAGCAGCCAACATGGCTGCTGGCATTACACTGATGTCAGAGCCTCCCTGCACGTTTATTGGCTGCGCAGCAGCCGCAAAACGTGCGGGGAGGAGACCCGAACATGGCGGGCGAGCACATGCGGTACTCGTACGAGTACCGCCATGTGCCGAGCAGAGCGATGCTCGAGCCGATCCGAGCATCGGCCGAGCATGCTCGCTCAACACTAAAAACAAACTGATCACTGGGCCAGGATGCTCTGAAGCATTCCTGGACTTTCTCTCTGGCCTACATCTTCCCTTCTATTCCATTAATTAGGGAAGTTCTCAGAAAGGTGAGGATAGAGAGAGCAGAGGTCATATTGATTGCCCCTGGTGGCCCAGATGTCCATGGTACTCGGAACTGGTCAGGATGTCAGTTCAAGATCCATGGCCATTACCAAACAGAAGGGATCTACTGTCACAGGGCCCTCCATTCCTTCCACGTCCCAGTTTTTTTCACCTGACAGCCTGGACACCGAGTGGCAAAATTTAAAACAGCAAGGCATTTCAAGAAAAGTGGCAGATACCATCATAGCAGGAAGAAAGAAATCTACTCAAAAAATCTATGATAGAGTTTGGAAAACTTTCAGAATTTGGTACATTAAAAATAACATACACAAAAGTCAGGTTACAGCCCCAGTCATCTTATATTTCCTGAAAAATGGTTTTGACATGGGTCTAAGTCCTGCATCTCTGAAGGTGCAAATCTCAGCACTCTCGGTGGTTCTCTCTAGACACTGGGCAGAAGATGACCTAGTCAAGAGATTTGTGAAGGCCATAGAAAAGGTTTGCCCCAGGATAAGAGATACTATTCTTGCCTGGGATCTCAATATTGTCTTAACACAACTAATTGATTCCCCTCTGTTTGAGCCTTTAGAATCTCTCTCGTAGGCATTTGGCGTGAAAAACTGTCTTTTTAACAGCTATTACCTCCGCAAAATGAGCTAATTAGCTGCAATATCTATCATGTAAAGCCCCATACTTATCTTTCCATCAGGACAAAGTTGTGCTTAAAATGAAGCCCTCTTTCAGAGGGAAGGTAATCTCAGATTTTCATTTAAATCAGGAGATAGTTTTACCTTTATTTTCTGCATCCCCTAAGGGTGACAAGGAAAAGAGGCTTCATTCTTTGGATCTTGTCAGATGTATCTCTGTTTACTTAAAAAGGAATTTAGGAAGTCAGATAACCTGTTCATTCAATTCCTAGGTAAAAGGAAAGGTTTATCAGCCTCTTGTCATGGTACCTAACTTCCAGTGGAGCGTTCTTGACTGCGAACTACCCAGTTTCTGCTTGCTGTGGGTGTTCGTCCGTTGCGAGCATTCTGCTGGGTCCCTGGCCATATTGTCATGGTGTTCCTGTGGCGTCCATGTCCGCGTGAGGGGCTGTAGTACTGGAGCAGCATGGCGTGACCTTTTGAATATTTACTTACCTTGTTCCTGCTTTTAGTCTCTTTATCTCCTTCAGAGAGTTTCCCCGCCCTGCTGCTTCCGGTTGGTTGACTTCTTTAGCCTGGCTCACTAGTTTCCCAGTGGCCCTTGCATTGGTGTAGTCTGAGCTTGCTCAACACCTGCTACTCGGCCATTATTACTTCTACTAGTGTTCTGTGTATGACCCAGTTCTTTGGCTGTGAACCAGTTTGTGTATGACGCGATTTTGGCTGCGAACCCGTTTGTGTATGACCTGATTTTGGCTGCAAACTCGTTTGTGTATGACCCAGGCATTTAGCTGAGAACCCGATTGCGTATGACCCTACTCTGTTGAGTTTCCGATTTGATCAAGGGTACTGGTTGCGATCCCTCCTCAGTGTAAGACCCGGTATTGGCTGCGCTCCCATTCGAGCATTACCAGGGGTTGGCATGTGCCTTCCCGGTTGTGGACCCGACCTGACTTGCGTTTCCGCATGCCTTGTTCTGATTCGCTGCGCACCTATAATTAGGACTCTGCCTTTTACTCCGGTCTTGGTCACTGGCTATCCTGGCCTTACCTGTGGGCATATTCATTCCGTTCACCAAGCTGCTCAGTGTTGCACTCCGCTAGCCGCTTCCCTACTTGGCGACATAATTGAGAGCTTGGTTGTCCGTTGCTTTCGTTGGCCAATAGACCTGCTGGACTGCTGGCGTGAGTTCAGTAATAGGAGTGGCATTGCTGCCGAGGCTTGAGCTCGCTATTGAAGACTGTGGTGCTGGTCTATGTTCAATATAAGCAAGTCTTCAGGTCTGGGGTCTATCTTTGGTTCCGTGTTGCATCTGGTGTGCTTATTACCTGAGGCTGAGGTACCATCCATACCTTACCTGTGGTCGTACTCAGACTAGATCCGTGTTATATGGGTTCTGGCCATTCTATTGGACGTTCATATGTTCCAGTAGTCTGCTGTACTCTTGACGTCTTCAGTTCCTGAATTCCCGTACCAGTTCTTCGGATCAAGATTATTGTTCATATTGTGTATATTTATTGCTGAGTGTTCTTGTTTTGTTTCACTTGTTATCTTCAATAAACTATCTTCAGCTTACTGAACCGACTCGGAGTACTCTAGTGTCTGTTACACCTCTAAACAGTCAATTGCTAGGTGGATTAGGCAATGTATTATAGTAGCCTATAAGGAGGCAAAAATAGATCCTCCACTAAAAATAAAGGCTCATTCAACCAGAGCTATGGCTACATCTTGGGCAACTAAGGCTAATGCTTTTCTTGAGGAGATCTGCAGAGCAGCCACATGAACTTCTATTTCTACGTTTATAATGCATTATAAGCTGGATATCAACGCCTCTACAGACGCAAGATTTGGGTGAGGTGTATTACAAAAGGTAATTCCGCAGTGACGGGTAGGATATGCACCTTTACGTTAATTAGTATTATAACTAAAAGTTGTATATGTTTTGCGTCTACTTATATGTATTCTTGAAGATATAGTATGCATATATTTATAGTTTTTGATTCTATGTGGATTTTCCTCCCTAATTTTTGGCTTGGGAAGTTCCCATACTTCATGGTGACGTGGAGTACACAGAAGAAAGAGAGAAATTTACTAACCGATATTTCCTTTTCTTCTGTGTAACTCCACGTCACACCCACCCTTAACATTATTGTGTTTTATATGTATTTCAGCTCAGACAAAAGTATAACTTAGGAGAGTGGGGGGAGCCTACTATTTAAATTAAATTAAACGGTCCTACCAGCTGGAGGAAGGAGATAAAATCCCATACTTTATGGTGACGTGGAGATACACAGAAGAAAAGGAAATATTGGTTAGTAAATTTCTCTCTTTCTATGTTAATGAAGCCACAACCCACTCACAACTAAGTCCTGCCCCTTTTGATGTGAATCACATCTTTTATCTCTCCCAGTGGCACCACAGGACACCCCTCCTCTGGGGAGTCCAGAAGAAAAAGTTCCCAGGTATGTACACATCACACAGTCTGATCTCCTAAAAGAGGGACACCAAGGTGGGAAAGAGGAACAGAGGGATTTGGGTATCAAACAGAAACTGTCCCTTCTAAAGAGGGACACTTGAAAAGTGTGTTGTTATGTATTCATGGGTTGTCCATTACAAAACAGGCCTTACTTCCTGGTATTTCTTTTCAGCAAAATTCCTCCCTTTCCCCCTTCCTGGCTCCAAAATGAGCCAAGTGTGCAGGTGTCACGCATGTCTATCAGTTGACAGAGACCACATAACTTCAGGATTTTGGTGAGATCCTTATTAGTAGGAGGATTGTCACATCCCATTCCTAATACCAGGTGTTGACTGAGTAGGTACAGTCTTGAGTCCCTCATCTGTCTGACTGACCACTATACAGTGGACATCTATATTGTAAGTGTGATAGTGTTTCGGTGGAGGTTTTACATGAAGTAATAATATACTAGGAGCGCCTCTTTTTGTCTTCTGCCGTCTACAGAGAGAAAATTTCTAAATGGTCTGCAGACCAGCATCTTCTGCAACCTTCCTTTCCTCAGCCTAGAGTTGTCACCTGTCCTGTTTTCTGGCATCTGTATTCTGGAATAATGGAGAGGTTTCTAGCGAACTGTAAAGCAATGCATTGAACTCCAGTCTAGCATTCAGGGGGTTAAAATCCCATTTAAACCTTAGAGTGTCAGAGGCATATCCAACACATTGTTGCCTGCAGTGCATTGGTTTGCCCCAGAATTATACCATTTGCTGTCAGGACATCAGCTTCCATCTTCCCCAAAGCAGACTGGGTCTTATTCATCAAGGTAAAGACTAGCAATTGTGGAGCAAACCAACTGTACAAAGGGGGGGGGGGGTGACAATTCTGCAAATCCCCATTGATTTAAATGAATAAATGATTTATCTGAACATTAATGACGTCTCCAAGGCATTGCAAAGCATTGGGGTTCAAAGCCCCATTTTTATCAAAGGGAATTTTTATTTATTCCATATGATGCAGTTGCTTTGCCCCAGAATTGCTCCACTTTTATCTTCATACACCATGTGGCACTGACTTAGCTTTTCCATTTGTCTCTATGTAGGTGTTGGGAGGATGGGTTCCTGTTTGTGTTAGGAGAGATCTGTAGGGGGAGTCACCTGTGTTTGCAGGAACAGAGTAAACCCCCAGAGGTTTAGAAAGAGGTTTTGTTGCTTGGTAGATTGGTTTGTTTGGGTATGGAAAGGGAGAACCTTGTTAGATGAGAAGTGTGGGGAGAAACCTGGGTAAGAGAGACAGAGACCTTGAGAGGTAGACAATGGAGAGTTTGTATGAGTGGAAGGGGAAGAGATTTTTGGAGGGATGAAGAGGTGACAGAAAGGAGCAGGAAGAGAAGTATGATTACAAAAGTTGGACATGGCTGAGATGTCACATATGCTGTATGTGTGAATCTCTAGATACAAGTGGATAGTGCAATAAGGCTGGGGAAGCAGACAGTGTATAGGTGTTTCTGTAGATAATGGTAGACAGTAGAAGAAGGCTGGGGTGTCAGACAGTGTATGTGTGGTTCTGTGACTACCAGTGGGCAGTGGAACAACGCTGATGTGGCAGACAGTGTTTCACACATCTCAACATTCACAAATTCATTTTCAAATGTTGAGTATTCAGCCCTTGTCTATATTTGAGATTGACATGCCTGTCCTATAGACCTGAGTTTGACTAACAGATTTTTCAGCATGATGGGAAATTGATGGGAAATTACAAAAGCATTATAGTTTCCCTTTAAAGGGATTTTATTTTGTAGGCATTAAAAAAACATGAAGAACGGTATAAGTCTTATCTCTTAAACATTTATGGTTTGAGAGATATTCACAAGCAAAAATTCCCCTCCCACCCCTTTTACCTAGTGTAAGCCATCCCTTCTCAGATGTGGAATGCAGTCCATAGACAAGACAGATAACAGAAGGGGACAATATTCTTCCTATGAGAACAATGAAAGTCCTGCCCCCCTTGACAATTTTTCAGGTTTTTCTCTTATCTTAATTGAAGATTGTCCCTCTCTTCAATCTACCTGGGCACCTCCCTTCTGCTCTGGCTGAGCAGTGTTACATCAGTAAAAGGGGCAGGAGGGGGATACTTTGTCATTGAATTACTCTTGAACTACAACTCTGACATAATTGAAATAATACTCTCCAAAGTCCAAATATTATGATGAGTAATTAGAGCTGCTTTTATCATGAAACATTACTATCCCTTTAAGCAGTGAGAAACCTCTCCAATGAGAAAACACAGACTACTTCCTTTGTGATCTGATACTATTCTACAAAGCCAAGTTGTCAATGTGTCAAAAAAATTATCTTTATTGAAAAAAAGAGCACCAGAGAGTTACACAGGAATTGGAGTGATTTTGGACTACTCCATGCCTCGCTCATACTACCACATATCACAGCTAGACTGTAACACTGCAATGTCAGTATTATAACATAGTAGCAGAGGCTAGGGTTGC
The DNA here is from genome assembly GCA_037306005.1 of Rhinophrynus dorsalis. Lineage (NCBI taxonomy): Eukaryota > Metazoa > Chordata > Amphibia > Anura > Rhinophrynidae > Rhinophrynus > Rhinophrynus dorsalis. The sequence continues at coordinate 332,173,609 of CM074719.1, read as the reverse complement.
CACCTTTTCTTCAAAAAAATACCGGCCATGGCATTCCCTCCATAGACTTAACATTGGACAGAAGCCAATTTTTTACCAGCCTGCCGGTAAAATACCGGCTGGGTGGCAACCCTAGCAGAGGCCCATATTTATAAAAGCAAACTGGAGTTATTCTGGAGTAAACCAACTGCACTATAGGGGGAGACAAAGAGTCCTGTTAGATTAAATTGGGGTTTTAACCTCTTGAATTCTAGAGAGATCTCAAAACAATGCACTGGAGACCTCTCTGGCATTTAAGGGGTTAAAGAAAACTCTATTCAAGTGCATGGGAATTTAGGAATATTTATTTTGTCTCCTTGGGTGCAGTTGTTTTACTCCAGAATAACTCAGGCTTGCATTTATAAATATGGGCCATAGAGCCTTATTCTTCAAGCTAAAGAAGTGCAATTCTGGTGCAAAGTAACTGCTCAGTAGGAGAAATTAAAACCGGCAAAGCAATGCACTGGAGACCTCTCAGGCAGTCAAGGGGTTAACCATTTTTAATCAATGGGACTGCAAACATTTCATTTGTTCCCTATGGGCCAGTTGATTTGCATCAGAACCGCACATCTTTGAAACACAATCTCAACCAAGATTCTCTTGTTAAACAGATTTTAAAGGTGCAGTACTATACGATGAGGAACTGCATCATAGTGAGGAAATGAGAATTCCCGTTGATTTAAGTGGGAATTTAACCCCTCCACTGCTAGATGTCTTGTATTGTAATGCATTGGAGACCTCTTTAGCATTCAAGGGACAAGAACGCCAATTTAATGCAGTAGGAATTTGGGGAATTTGAATTTTTTCCTTGCGTTGGATATCTACACAGTAGTGTAATGGAGCCAGAGAACAGCAGGGTATTTTTTCCAACTAGAGCTCTTCCTGGTCTATAGTACAGTACAGTCACGCTAACCAAATAACAAACTGCTCTCTCTTTGTCTACACATTAGCTTTATTTCTTAACTCACCACTGAAGAAGGGCTTTAGTGTCATGAAAGCTTGCATTTTCTATGTCCTCAGTTAGCCATTCAAAGGTATCACCTTTATATAACTCTTGTGAGTTTTTTGCTACACTGAATCCTATCTACTCTACTGGCTAACACGGTACCATCTTTTTTTTCTTTGTCTTCACTTAAATGCCTTTCTCCACCTCCCTGTTGTGATCAGAACAGAGACTGGAGTAGAGTGTATGAAGCTGTTACATAGTTCAGGGGTGTCCAAGTTCAGTCCTCAAGGGCCACCAACAGGCCAGGATGTAAGGATTTCCCTGATTAAGTACAGGTGAGTTAGTCAGTGGATCATTCATTATGACTGACTCACCTAGGCTTAATCAGGGAAATCCTTACATCCTGGCCTGTTGGTGGCCATTGAGGACTGAACTTGGACAGCCCTGACATAGGTGACGTGCCTAATGGTTCTTCAATTGCACTCTGTCATTGATGCACAAGATCTGCTCTGTGGGTTGCTTTGGGAACAAGATGTCTCTAGATTTTTTGTGCCTCTCAATCTGTAATTAAATGCAAAGCAAACATTTGGAGTTCACTTTAGCATGTAAGGTGTTAATTTAAGTTGTTCACAGTGTATGACTTTGTTAGCTTATGCTGTAACAATAATAGACCACTAGTTGGTAGTAAAGGTCTGGAAGTGGTAATGTATAAAGACTTTAAAGCAGAACTTTCACCTTGGAAATTCCTATGCCCAGGTGAAAGAGGATGTAAAGTAGTCATAATTGCCGTTTTTTAAAGTAAATAGTTGTCCTTCATGAAAATAGCACTTATATATTATGATGATGATGTCAACATGAGCTTTTCTGCTGTACAAGCTGTAGTGCAGACATCGATTTTTCCACTGCTGGCCATCCCCTCTTAGTCTGATGCCCACCCATCACCCAATAGAGAATGCTGTTTTGATACTGTACACCGGCCCCAGAGCGAAGGGGCAGGCGCATACAGAGATTAGGCCAGGGGAGTGCTGCCAATCATGCTATACGCAGTCAAGATGTCAGCGCTCTCTCTCAGGAGAATGGGAAAGGTAAGTGACGCATGAAACATTTTGCAATGGGGAAACAGTCCGGTTTGGACTACTATAACCTCTTTAAAACATTGGGGTGGGTTTCCAGAGAGGTGATAGTTCCTCTTTAAACGAAAAGTAACAAGTGCTAATAATAACTCCCACTTATTGTGAACAAAAACTCCTAATGGCCTCTATGAATTTTGCACTTGTCGATTTGTTCAAGAAATTACATCTTCAACCAGTCCTGGATGTAATGTCTATGGAGATGGACATGACAGTTGCCACAGGACCAAACTCCTCCCATTGTACTTGGTAATCTTAACCTGTTAAGAACCAGAGGAATGTGCAACACATTGCATTGCAATGTATTTTCATTTCTTTGGTTGCTAAAGGATTAAGTAGGCTCATACACTCTGCCTGCCTTAGTTTAATCCCTTGAGTACCAGAGGGGTATGCAACGCATTGCAGATCAATGCTTTGCGTACCTCTATGGCACTCAAAGGGTTAAAAAAAACCTTTCAGAAACTGTCATGTCTGCCTCCATGACATGGAATCCAGGACTGATTGAAGATTTTATCTTTTGAACAAAGGCACAGGGGCACCATTCATAGGAACCACAAAAGGTTTTTTGGTCATAGTATTGTAAGTTGGAGGTTGTTATTATTATTAGGAAGTGTTACTTTTCCTTTAACCCCTTAACGACTGGCCGATCGGAGCGACGCGGTCACTGAACGACCACAGAGCATTTTTTTTTTTTACTTTCCTGTTCCAGACTCCCCGAACGGTGTGCAGCCGCAGGGGGACCCCGAAATTCCATGACAGTCATAGTACGTCATGGGTCATTAACTCAGATCGACCCATGACGTACTATGACCATCAAGGGTCGTTAAGGGGTTAAAACTAAGCAGTCCTTCTTTGATACTGGAGATGGGTGGAGATACATTAAAGCTCAATATTATGGCAAAGTGTGTCTGGCAATATGATGAGAGCACTTTGCCTTGGTGAATATCACACACTTCACCATTTGCACTAATGATTAGGTAGACAAGGAGAGGGGGAGAGACTGTGATCATTAGCATATGATGCTGGCGTAAAGGTGCCGATGCTTTGGGGAAGGTGGGGGGAGAACAGAGAGGATTCATTATCAGACCACAGCACCAAGAACAGAAGCAGCCTTCTCTCAACCCCCAGTGTAAGCTACACATTACATAGCAATGCATTGCTCACCATTGTGTCACCCAAAGTGTTAAAGGGATAGTAATACTTCGTTTTATCTTTATTTTATTTTGTAGGCATTAAAAAAGCATGAAGAACGATATAAGTCTTATCTCTCAAACCTTTATGGTTTGAGAGATATTCACAAGCAAAGTTTCCCCCTCCCCTTCAGCCAGAGCAGAAGGGAGATGCCCAGGTAGACTGCAGAGAGGGACAATCTTCAATTAAGGGAAAAACCTGAAAAGATTGTCAAGGGGGGGCAGGGATTTCATTATTTTCATTGTAAGAAGATTGTCCCCTGCTGTTATCTGTCTGGTCTTACAACCAGATTCACATCTGAGAAGAGATGGCTTACACTAGGTAAAAGGGGCGGGAGGGGAAACATTGCTTGTGAATATCTCTTAAACCATAAAGGTTTGAGAGAAAAGACTTATATCATTCTTCATGTTTTTTAATGCCTACAAAATAAAATAAAGTTAAAACGAAGTATTACTATCCCTTTAAGGTGAGTCTTGCCTGCTTTGAACTAAGCAGCCAAGTGGGAGCTCACAAACACTATCATACCTTCCAAATGTCCCTCTTTCCCAAATCCCTCTGTCCCTCTTTACCACCCTGATGTCCCTCTTTTAGGAGATCAGACTGTGTGCTGTGTATGTATATAAGTGTATCACATTCCTCCACAGTAATAAAACTCAAATTAATGTTTGTTTAAACTTCAGTATATGTGTTTATACATTAGTCTGTGTAAATGAAATACTTATTCTACAGACAGAGGTGTCAGTAAGTCATGAAATAACATAAAACTTCTCAGTAAAGCCCCAATCACCATCCATGCCCCTAGAAACACCACCTAAAACAAAATTGTGCCTCTTTGGCCATCTGAAATGTTGGGAGTTATGTACTACAAAGTCTATTGATTAACCCCTTGAGTGCCACAGGGATGTGTAATGCATTTTTCTACAATGAATGACACACTCCTCTTGCATTTTGATCTGCCCTTTTGATCTACGTGACATTTCCAATGTGTCATTTGGATGGGTGCCAAGTTGAGTGTGACATTTTTAAAGTGAACCGCTTGTAGGAGGCAGGCAGACAGTGGATGGGCTGAAGAAGAGATGGACGGACTGCGAAAGGAGAGTGAAGAGGAATCTGGGGGATCTTGTAGCATACGCCAAAGAAACAGGTGGTGGGCCTCCAGCGTCCATCACTTTCAATGGGTGGGATGATCTGCTCCATGCCACCCTGTCCACCACAGCAATAGATGGCATCTCTGGTGGCTGTGACACAGGAGAGGACAGGACTCTCCAGGATAGCGGTAAGTAACAACCTTTCTTCCTCCTGTACCCCCTAACCAAGACCCTGTGAGATATGTTGTCATATCAGTAGTTCTACATATGTGTTGTATAGTTCCCTGTTTCAGTGCTGGGAAAACCAGGCTCTTAGTATATAAGAATGTAAATATTGACCTAATCCCATAACAGTAACATACCACATATCCCAGCTCAATTCATCCTTCTGAGTGCCAAAGAGGTATCCAACACATAACGTGCCATGCCATACATGCTATTTCCAGATGTAACAGTCAGACCTATTATGTAATGACATGTGTAATGTGTGACAGGTTTGAGTGACTAACGTAGTGCCACAGATAATTGTGCAAACACCACCCAACTGATTTTCAAATGGTGGGAAGGATCACAAGGCTGAGTAAAGATACAAAATACACCTCCGTTATAATCTTACAGTGTCATACCACATAAGCAGCAGGACAATGATAGCAAAGGTCTCAAATATGTCATCAAACCATCAAAATGCACGTTAGGAGCCCATCTCCTACATTCCCAATGCGTGCAATAATCTTTGACACCTAACATGATAGATGTAACACAACATCCGGTGTATGGCAAAGTGACATTGATCCCATTGTCCAGGCTGGGGTCCAGTTGGTCATGATGAATGTCACAGTAGACTGTTGTAGTTGTACTTGCAACTAACTCACAACCATTATTCTCCAATTGTAGAGTCTGAGCCAGAGAGTCAGGAGTCTGCAGAGGAGCAACAAACAGGGGACATGACACAGGACCCTGAGGAGGGACCCAATCTGGTGCCACCTGTCCAACATCACCATGAGTCAGTGTTCCCCAAATCTCATTCCAAACATACCAATAGTGCTTGTGTTCTTGATCTCTTCAGTGTGACACATGTGATGTTGTGCGCATCACAGGTGACATATGCCGAATGGACATGGATCAATGAGTGATTCCAGAGCCTGGGTTGAGATCAAGAAGCATGCCCTACTAGGGTATATTGATGTCTGATTGGAGTAAAAAAAAAACACCCACACAATCTGTGTTTCATATCTGTCGGGGTATACAACATGGGATTTGTGTATATCACATTTCAACTGAAATGAAGGTCCAACACTTTGAATGGTGGATTGGTCTGCAGTACTCCTCCATACCTTTGTGTTTCAGACATATCTGCCATTCAGCAGGTTGGGAGCCGAGTTCAGAGAAATGTGGCAAAGTGGATGTATGTAAGTTCTCCCCTGTGTTTCAGTTGTTTCAGTTACCCTCTGAATGAAAGAGGGGAAGCCACACATTTTAGACCAATGCGTAGTGTTCCCCTCTCATACAAAGGGTTAAAAACATGGCATAGACGTGTTGAACATGAATCAGCATGACATGTTCATGAACACAGTGTAGGTTTTAATGGTAGATTGAGTACAAGATATAGAATTAAAGGATGAAGGGGTACTGAATCACACACACACACCTCTACTGCATCCATGAGCCACAGGTCCTCTGTATATTGTGACATGTACAACTCTGTAAGGAAAGAGAAGGAAACAGCTGTGATTTCACAGGTGGCTATGTGCATACCTGGGAACTTTCAGTTGAGGGCTACCCGGAGGGTAGTCCTCTGTTCAGCAGGGGGTAACAAAATTGACGCTAATCGCGTGAAAAAGGGGCGGGGCTTAACTCGAGTGTTGGGGGGATTTAACCCATTGAGTGCCAGAGTGGTACGGAATGCATTGCAAAGCAATGCATTCCGTACCACTCTGGCACTCAGAGGGTTAAATGTGTCACACAGAAGGCTGGGGACGGAGGCACAACGGGAGAAAAAACAGATGTGGCAGAGTTTCAATAGAAACTCCCCACATCCGGAGGAATCTGCCTCTGCCCCGGAGACCCGGTAAAGCTCTGTCAGAACCGGAGTCTCCGGGGCAAATCCGGAGAGTTCCCAGGTATGGCTATGTGAGGTGTGTGATATGGGGGACAACAAACACTGTAAAATATCACGTTTGCTGTCAGCACAGACTCACCTGATGCCATTCATTGCATGGCATCTGGATACTTTCAAACCACTGAAGGCTATGTTCCAGGGATGTGACAGGCTTCATGTTCCATGGTGTTGTTTGAGTTTGTGTTAGCTCAGAAGAGGAAGTCAGGAAGAACCGTCACTTCAACAACACTCAGGTGTAATGGCAGGTGTCAAGAAGGAGAGCAGCATCCTTTTGGAGACAAAACATGGTTGAATGTTGGTATATGTGAACCCATGTTGATGATCTGGTGTTGTAAGCTTGAGGTGGGTATATGCATGATTCTCTCAGGCAAAGTATTCTCTGATACCCCTGTCCCATGTCTCCCCACCTTTGAGGGTATCTCCCTCCAATGGTTTTGGCAATGTTGCCTCAAAACAAGGATCAGGGTAGATATTCAGGGCCGGACTGGCCTACCGGGATACCGGGAAAAATCCCGGTAGGCCGCCAGCACTGGGCTTCCCTGGGGGCCGGCCGGAACGTCTTAAATAAAAGTGCTACATTTGCAACGCCTGCAGGCCATCACTAAGTAGACGCGACCGGCGGTTGTTCACATCTCGCGGCCGCCTGTTACCTTGCGGCCGCGAGATGTGAACAACTGCCGGTCGCGTCTACTAAGTGATGGCCTGCAGGCGTTGCAAATGAAGTACTTTTATTTAAAGAAGCCGGGTAGGCTGGCGGTGTGACAGAGCGGGAGGCTGGGAGCAGAGACAGTCAGCAGCTACAGACGGCAGACACAGTCACAGGCAAGGGGGAGGGGGGAATCAAGAGGGTTTATATAGAGGTAAGAGGGGGGAAAAGGCAAAAGGGGGACCAATAGCGGGTAAAAGAGGCAGAGGGGGGTCAAGAGGGAGAAAAAAAGGCAAAAGGAGGGGGGATCAGGAGGGGGAGAAAGTGGCAAAAGGTTGGGATCAAGAGTCAGGAAGGGGAGAAAGAGAGGCAAAAGGGGGATCAAGAGTTAATGAGGGGGAGAAAGAGGCAAAGGGGAGATCAAGAGAGGAAAGTGGGGGGAGGGGAGAAAAAGGCAAAAGGAGGAGGGTCAAGAGGGGGAGAAAGAGGCAAAAGGGGGGAATCAGGAAAGGGGAAGAGAGAGGCAAGAGGGAGAGAAAGAGGCAAAAGGGGGATGAAGACAAGAGTCAAGGCTGGATTAAGGCAAGAGTGGGAAAGAGGCAAAGAGGGGGATCAAGAGGAGGAGAATGGCGAAAGAAAAATCAAGAGGGGTAAAGACAGGCAACTTGACAAGAGGGGGAATCAAGACCGGGTGAAAGAGTCAGAGGGGGGTCAAGAGTGGGGATCATGAGGCAAAAGGAGGGGCAATCAAGAGGCAAAGGAGGGAGGGACCAAGAGGCAAAAGAAGGGGGGATCAGGAGGGGGAGAAAGAGGCATGAAGGAGAGAGAGGCAAAAGGGGGGATCAAGAGTCAAGGAAGGGGAGAAAGGGGGATCAAAAGGGAGAGAAAAAGGCAAAAGTAGGGGTCTCAAGAGGGGGAGAACAAAGGAAACAGTGGGAATGAAGAGTGGGAGAAAGAGGCAAAAGAGGGGAATCGAGAGTCAAGAGGTGGTGTGTATATATATATATATATATATATATATATATATATATATATATATATTATAACTCTTTATTACTCTGGTGGTGGCATTCAGATGTCTTTTAAAATGCATGTTTTCCCCTTTTATAAACAAGAAAAAAATGCCATTATGCTATGGGGCTGGTATAATGGAGCAGTGCTATGGGGTTGGTCAGCAATTTTTTCCAGGGCTGGTTTTTATTCCCAGTCCGGCCCTGTAGATATTACTTAGTAATCGGGTGTCCACAGCAATACTGAGGGCAGAGGAAGACATGAAGGCAGAATGGACCAATAGTAGCTGAGGATCATCAGGGTCAGCTTTTTGTGTGTTACCTGTTCAAGCCTAATGTGGTTTGAGCAGGTGCAGGACATAATGTTGTTGCATCCCCCTCCCACTGCAATAGACAGGTGTGCATACGTTGATTTGGTAGGTATGTGTTTTTGGGACTATGCTTTATTTCTTCTTGATCTAGAGGTGTGCAACACATTACTTCCTTCTGTTTTGCACACCCCTTTGGTATTTAAGGGGTTCTTATATTGCTGGTAGCTGTGCTGGTTTATGGCCATTTGGTTTACTTTTAGAAGTTGTTTATTTCTGCTTTCAGGGGTTAACTTGCCAGTTCTCCCTTTGTTTGTGGCTTAGAGAGCATGCGTGTATGGATTCAGAGCTGCTTTCTTTGAAACAGCAATAGTTTTTAACCGGGGTTAAGGCTTCTATGCCTCAACTTGAAGGCAAAGGATTACCAGCAGAAAATGTATCCACTCAACACCGTATATAATAGAATGCTACTTGGTCGTTGTTTTTTGTTGATTCTGATGGGCTTTTTTTTTTTGTTGGTCGGTGCTCAGAAATACCATAAGTTTGATTTTAGCAATGTGGGTGGTAGAATACTGGACTGTGCTTTGAAAAACAACACCGCCAGTTTGAAATTTTACCTGTGTTAATAATATCGAGACCTAAGTGCATCGACTCTATAGAATAACACAGGAATTGGAGAAGTGAAATAATTGGAGAACTTATCTCCTGTTTATCACCTCTGTATCACAGCTTAGTGCATCTCCCCCCAGGAGACCTGCAACACAAAATTATGTCTCCCTCCACAGACATAATCCTTTGAATGCCAGTGGGGTACTCAATGCATTGCTTACCCCTCTGGCACTCAAAGGGTTAAAGGCATAGTAATGTCAGAAAAAAAGTATTAACTATATGGTAGATACAATTAAAAGAGAGTACTTGCACTTATTCATATCTCTCAAACCGTTATGGTCACTATTGGACTAAATGTCTATACCACCAATATTGCTATTACCATGGCTGGGATAGGAGGCTGGTGGGATCCTTGGAGGCCCTCTCCTGGCAGTCTTTGATGCCTTTGATTTTACTAATACCCTGTCCTGCTTTCCTGGGCAAGGTACAGCCTTCCTCATGTGAAGAAGTCTTCACTACCATGTAGTCTTACACCATCTGGCAATCAGTTACTGGGACTTCTATCACAATTTAATCTCTGCCTGTAAAAGTTTACTATCAATGCCCGGTCAACAACATATTTGATTTGCTTTACCTTACCTATTTATGATGCAGACCTAGTATTCAAATGTCAAGGTAACCTGATCATTGCATCTTATGAACTTACTGCAATATGGGCCCTGTCTGTTAGCTGTGGAAGGGCTCTGCGAGGATACTGTGTTTCTTCTCATTGACCTGAGCATATTATCTGCGTCCCTAACAAACTGTCACTACTCCCTTGAGGATTAGACCTATTTCCCTGTATATCTGGATGGGAGACTGTCACGTTCACTGTATCTGTTTGACAATTTGTCAGTTCTGAAAAACGCCTGTTTGTCCACCTGCTGGAATATGGTTGCTAGTATTCTTATATCTGTATAGAAAGAATTACCTACTCATTGTTTCTTCCATATGTGTGAAATCATCGAAAATAACTGATCTTCAACAAAGCCAAAAGGACTCTTTGACAAATCTACGTGACACCATCTCTACTCATACAGTAACTATACAACAACTTACAGATAAGATAGATGGCTTGGAAAACAGAAGTTGGCATAATAACTTACATTTGATTGACATCCCTGAACACGTCAAGACCCACAACCTTCTCGAAATATTATAATCCTGGATTCCTGACTTACAACAGCTTGGCAAGGTGACAATATTGACTGAAAGAGCACACTGAGTGGGCCCAGACAAGCCTTCTGATCATGATAGACCTTACCTGGTCATCATTAAGTTGTTAAACTTCTCAGACAAGCTAAAAATCCTTACACCTTATCGAAAACTTCCCTCCTTTAAATTTCATGAAAACCCCATATTGATTTTTCAGGATCACTTGGCTGCGTATTAGCCAGAAGAAGGGATTTTGCCCCATCTGCAAAATGCTATTTGATCGACAGGTCAAGTTTTCCCTTTTCAAAACTATGAATCTCCATGTTGGGAAAACCACTACCTTCAATACTCCTCTAGCAGACAGAGCTCACCTGTCTTCTTTTGGATGCATCATAATAAGGACAAATAAACTACCATGGTGTCTATTTTAAAATGCTCTACATGAGATCTGGACTGTTCCCAGTTCAAAAGTTATATATTTAGTTTATGGTTCCTATTTGTTACCTGCTGATCTTGCCCAGGGGAGCCATCTCTCATATTGGTATTATTACTCTAAAGTATCAACATCTTCATGTGAATACCATACACCACAGCTTTAATGTCTGGTCTTAATTTCAGCCACATCACATCCCCTTCCCACTCTTTATTATCTTCAGTTTTCTCATCACCTTGGAATGTACTTGATGTCACATATACAAACTACTACTTGTAACATCATTAATGGACAATCTGCCATCAAACCATTTTCCAGAATTCTCACCATCTCAAACGTTTCAAACCAGAAATAGTTTTCTTGCAAGAAACCCATTACAAAATTCAAAGAAACTCTACTTTACGGGACTCATAGAAGACATCACTGTCCTACTCCATAAGAACTTTACCATCCAAAATCTTTGAACAACAACTTGCCCCCAAGGGCAGTTACATCTTACTCAATATAAAACTGTATGATAAGGATTATGTATTCATAAATATTTATGCCCCTAATTCCTGTAACCACACATTCTATGTTAAATTGTTTGACATGCTGGTAACCATTCCTTCTTATTTTAGGTCTAGATTAGACTGATTGGGAGGTTTGCCTCATCTGCCTTCCGAACTACAGAAGGATATTAATGATTTAATGACCATGCTATCCTTGGTAGATCTTTGGTGACTATTTCTCCATACTACAAAAGACTATAGAATTTCTCACCCCCCCACAACATCCCAACCTGTCTATCGATAAACATATCTGATTCTTTATATAGCAAAATAAGAAACTTAAAATTAGACTGATAAAACTTTAGCAATCTAAACTCAAAGGAGGCCTGAATGTTCCACATATTCGAGACTATAACATATCAGCCTTATGAGACATGCAGTTGATTGGTGTACAAATAAAAATATTTTTACAAATTCTCTATTAGAACAAGAATTGTCCCCAGAACATTGCCTTGTTGCTCCCCTCCATCAAAATTTGTCTAAAATCCCACCCCCCGGTGTCTTAGAAAACAGTTGAATGTAGAATTATCACCTATTTTCAAGCTACTTTCTTCATTTATTGTTCACAAAAAAAAACCTCCTTCCAGAATGGTCAAACAACATTTCCGTTTTGACAATATACCCAACTAAATAGAGACAGAATATACTACTTTTTAGATATAAACCAATACAATCTAAATTTCTATACCCTTATTTTCAGGTATGAACTTTCATTACAAACGTTACTCAAAATTTCTCAGACTCAGACTTTTGAGGACCATTTCCTTTTTTTCCCTAATGCTAATCATTCTATTTCTAGAATATACACTTTTATTTGCTTTAATATAAACCACTCTTCTTTAACTTCAGTCATTACACAATAGACTTGTAAAAGTCCTAATTGTACTCAGGCCAATATAATACAAGCATTTCTCTTTTCTTGCCATACTCTGCCAGCTGCCATGTATCAAGAAATGTTCTTCCTATTCCTACATGGGGCATATCTTTCCCCAACCTGTCAGTAGAAATTAGGTTTGAAACCTGATGACAAATGTCCAAAATGTAATGAAGCCGATGCCAATACTTTTCACTGTCTGTGGTCATGACCTGTCTTATAAACATTTTTGTCCCAGGTTCAGATTTTTGCACATTCAAATAACCTCTCCAACTTTGCATTACATAGTCCAGTCCATGCCAAAAACACCTCTGTTGATCCATAGGAAGGCAAAAAAAAACCCTCTGGAGCAATTTCCAATTTAGCCCCAAGTGAGTAAAAAAATATCTCCTTGACTCCAAATGGCAGTCAGATAGTTCCCTGGATCAACATCATATCTGCTTTAAAGCCATCTGTCATAATTTTCAATATTGTTCTGTGCTAGATAGACATCCATTGTGTTTTTCAAAGCAGTTGCATTATCTGCAAGTACAACATCCCAAGGCAAATAATTCCATAGCCTTACCGCACTTACTGTAAAGAATCCCTGCCTTTGTTTTGGTCAAAAGCGCCTTTCCTCTAGTCTTAATGGATGACCTCTTGTTCTTAGATCAGCTCTTTGCATAATAATTCATTGGATAGTTCTATGTATTGACCTTGAATGTATTTGTAAATGGTAATCATTAGTGTTGAGCGAGCATGCTCGGCCGATGCTCGGATCGGCTCGAGCATCGCTCTGCTCGGCACATGGCGGTACTCGTACGAGTACCGCATGTGCTCGCCCGCCATGTTCGGGTCTCCTCACCGCACGTTTTGCGGCTGCTATGCAGCCAATAAACGTGCAGGGAGGCTCTGACATCAGTGTAATGCCAGCAGCCATGTTGGCTGCTGGCATTACACTGATTGGCTGGCCAGAACCCGTGGTCGGGTGCTGTATAGCACCTGACCAGCGAGTTCGGCTCAGTCTTAGCCAGGGAGAGATGAGGATAGGAAGGGAAAGTCAGTGTAGGGAGAAAGAAAGCAAATTTGTGAAAAAAAAAGAACCAAAAGTCCTTTTTAGGACTACTGTGTGTGGGGGCAGCAGTTTATTTTGTGTGGGGGGAAAAAAACAAACAAAAAAAAATTTCATATATTCTGTTTAGTGTGCAAAGTTGCAGATTAGAGCACATTCTGTTTAGTGTGCAAAGTTGCAGATTAGAGCACATTCTGTTTAGTGTGCAAAGTTGCAGATTAGAGCACATTCTGTTAAGTCTTCAAACTCAAATATCAAAGTCACATATTCCATTCAGTGTGCTTCGCCGCAGTTTAGCAGCATATTCTGTGTACTCTGCACAGTTGCAGAATAGGAAGAAATACTGTTAAGTCTTCAAACTCAAATATCAAAGTCACATATTCCATTCAGTGTGCTTCGCCGCAGTTTAGCAGCATATTCTGTGTACTCTGCACAGTTGCAGAATAGGAAGAAATACTGTTAAGTCTTCAAACTAAAATATCAAAGTCACATATTCCATTCAGTGTGCTTCGCCGCAGTTTAGCAGCCTATTCTGTGTATTCTGCACAGTTGCAGAATAGGAAGAAATACTGTTAAGTCTTCAAACTAAAATATCAAAGTCACATATTCCATTCAGTGTGCGTCACCGCAGTTTAGCAGCCTATTCTGTGTACTCTGCACAGTTGCAGAATAGGAAGAAATACTGTTAAGTCTTCAAACTAAAATATCAAAGTCACATATTCCATTCAGTGTGCTTCGCCGCAGTTTAGCAGCCTATTCTGTGTACTCTGCACAGTTGCAGAATAGGAAGAAATACTGTTAAGTCTTCAAACTAAAATATCAAAGTCACATATTCCATTCAGTGTGCTTCGCCGCAGTTTAGCAGCCTATTCTGTGTACTCTGCACAGTTGCAGAATAGGAAGAAATACTGTTAAGTCTTCAAACTAAAATATCAAAGTCACATATTCCATTCAGTGTGCTTCGCCGCAGTTTAGCAGCCTATTCTGTGTACTCTGCACAGTTGCAGAATAGGAAGAAATACTGTTAAGTCTTCAAACTAAAATATCAAAGTCACATATTCCATTCAGTGTGCGTCACCGCAGTTTAGCAGCCTATTCTGTGTACTCTGCACAGTTGCAGAATAGGAAGAAATACTGTTAAGTCTTCAAACTAAAATATGAAAGTCACATATTCCATTCAGTGTGCTTCGCCGCAGTTTAGCAGCCTATTCTGTGTACTCTGCACAGTTGCAGAATAGGAAGAAATACTGTTAAGTCTTCAAACTCAAATATCAAAGTCACATATTCCGTGTAAGATGAAGAAGGCGGGTAAAAAGGGACGGGGAAGTGGACGTGATCCTGATAGTTCAGGGCGCGGGTCAGGACGCGGAGAAACTGTGCCTGGTGCCAGAGCACAAGAAAGAAAGACATCCACCATACCTAGCTTCATGTCTCATTTTACAGGGCGTCGCAGGACATCACTCTCGAGGTCCGACCACTGTGAACAGGTGGTCGGTTGGATGTCAGCTGATACTGCTTCCAGTCGGTTAAGCACCACCCTGTCTTCCACCAAGTCCACTCTCAGTAGCCAAGAGTCTGGTCAACATAATCCTCACTCTGATCATCCTTCCTCCCACCATAGACGGTCTGGTCAAAGAAGTGATCCCACACTGGGATATAGTGAGGAGCTCGTCTCATCACCAATCCTTCATTTGACCCTCTCTCCAAGCACGCTTGCAGAGGAACATGACATCTTATGCCCTGATTCACAACCTCTAGAGGGTACCCAATCACAAGAAGATGACAGATGTGAACGGCATTTAAGGTCAAAGGAAGTAGTGGATGATGATGATGATGATGAGACACAGTTGCCATTAAATCAACCACTATTACTGTCTCAAGACCTTGTTGAGGAGGATGTTATACAGTTGTCAATGACTGAGTATGTGGTGGGATCAAGACATGAGGAGGATGATCAGAGTGAGGAAGTGGAGGAGGACTTGGTGGACGATGAGGTGACTGACCCCACCTGGGAAGGTGTAGAGCCGAGCGATGACAGCAGTCCTGAGGGTGAGCCATCTGCAGCACCGCAACAGGCTGGAAGAGGCAGTGGTGTGGCTACAGAAAGAAGGCGGACCGCACCAAACCGGCCCGCAAATGTTCCACGGAGCACCCCCTTGCGTAAATCTACCTTGCCAAGGGGTAGGTGTTCCGCGGTATGGCGTTTTTTTAAGGAAAGTGCGGACGACAAAAGAATTGTAGTTTGCAACCTGTGCCACACCAGAATGAGCCGAGGCATGAACACTAGAAACCTCACCACCACCAGCATGATCCGACACATGGCATCCAAGCACCGTAATAAGTGGGAGGAACGCCTGGATCGCCCATCTGTGTCTGCAGGCCACACCACTGCCTCCTCTTCCCCTGTTTTCGGTGCCAGCCAATCGCCTGTCGAAGGCGCAGGCCCGCATACCTCCCGCCCTGCACCTGTACCATCTGAAGCACCATCAGCGACCACATCCATTTCCCTGTCCCAGCACAGCGTCCAAATGTCGTTACCCCAGGCATTTGAGCGCAAGCGAAAATACCCAGCCACCCACCCACAGGCCATAGCACTAACCTCACACCTTTCCAAATTACTGGCCATCGAAATGCTGCCATTTAGGCTTGTGGAGACTGAGTCCTTCCGCAGCCTGATGGCAGCAGCTGTCCCTCGGTACGCGGTCCCCAGCCGCCACTACTTTTCCCGGTGTGCCATCCCCGCATTACACCACCATGTGTCCCGTAACATCACCCGTGCCCTGACCAACGCAGTTACTGGGAAGGTCCACTTAACGACTGACACATGGACAAGTGCTTGTGGCCAGGGATGCTACATTTCCCTGACGGCACACTGGGTGAATGTCGTGGAGGCTGGGAGCGACTCGGACCCTGGGATGGCACGGGTGCTACCCACGCCGAGGATTGCGGGCCCTACCTCCATCAGGGTTTCCGCCAGCACCTACGTTATTGGCTCCTCCTCCTCCGTTTCCACCTCCGAATTCTCTACACGCAGCGCCACTCCCCCATCAGCCAGTAGCTGGAAGCAGTGTAGCACTGCAGTGGGGAAGCGTCAACAGGCTGTGCTGAAGCTGATCTGCCTTGGGGACAAACAGCACACGGCCTCATAGCTGTTGCAGGGGATTAGTCACCAGACCGAGCAGTGGCTCTCGCCACTCAACCTGCAACCAGGCATGGTTGTGTGTGATAATGGGCGTAACTTGGTGGCGGCTTTGGAGCTCGGCAAGCTCACACACGTACCATGCCTAGCGCATGTATTTAATTTAGTGGTTCAGCGATTTCTAAAAACCTACCCCAATGTGCATGATCTCTTGACCAAGGTGCGCCGCGTGTGTGCACATTTCCGTAAGTCATCTACAGCTTCGGCCGGCCTGTTGAAGCTGCAGCAGCGCTTACAATTGCCAGCTCACCGGCTGCTGTGTGATGTGAGTACGCGCTGGAACTCCACCTTCCACATGTTGGCCCGGCTTTGTGAGCAGCAGAGGGCAGTAGTGGAGTACCAGCTGTTACACGGTCGTCGCCTCTCCGTTCAACTTCCTGTAATCAGAAGTGAGGAGTGGGAATGGATGTCAGACCTCTGTGAGGTTTTACGCAATTTTGAGGAATCGACACAGATGGTGAGCGGCGATAACGCTATTATCAGTGTAACCATCCCACTTCTGTGTCTACTGAAACGCTCGCTGCTCACAATTAAAACTGACGCTTTGCATGTGGAAGAGGTGGAAATGCGGGAGGAAGAGCTTACACAAGGTGATAGCCAGAGCACCCTCACTTCGTCTTCTCAGCGACAATTGGAGGAGGCGGAGGAGGAGGAGGAGGAGGAGGAAGACACGGTTGCCTCCGCTACAGAGGGTAGCCATGGAACTTTAGTTCCATCTCTTCAGCGTGGGTGGGCAGAAGAGGAGGAAGAGGATGAGGAGATTGAGAGTCATCCTCCTGGTGAGGACAGCGAAATCTTGACTGTTGGTACTCTGGCACACATGGCTGACTTTATGTTAGGCTGCCTTTCCCGTGACCCACGCGTTATACGCATTTTAGACAACACGGATTACTGGGTGTTCACCCTTCTGGACCCCCGCTACAAAGAGAATTTCTCATCTCTCATTCCTCCGGTGGAGAGGACAAGCAAAATGGTGCAATACCAGAAGGTTCTTGTTGAAAAATTGCTCCAAAATTTTCCATCTGACAACGCTGGCGGCAGAGTACGTGCTACCTTGGCCAACCGAGAAGGGGACAAAAAGGGGAGCACACAGCAGTTCCGACAAAGGCAGGGCAACACTCTCCAAGGCGTGGGACACCTTCATGACACCCCGCCAGCACCCTCACCCTGATGCGCAGCCTAGTGTCACAAGGAGGGAAAAGTTTTGGAAGATGGTGAAGGAGTACGTAGCAGACCGTGTCAGCGTCCTCAATGATCCCTCTGTGCCTTACAACTACTGGGTGTCCAAGCTGGACACGTGGTATGAACTGGCACTCTACGCCTTGGAGGTGCTGGCCTGCCCTGCCGCCAGCGTTCTGTCTGAGCGGGTATTTAGTGCTGCTGGTGGCATCATAACAGATAAGCGTATCCGCCTTTCCACCGACAATGCTGATAGGTTGACACTTATAAAAATGAACAAGGCCTGGATTTCCCCTGACTTCTCCACTCCACTGGAGGAAAGCCCCGGGGGAACATAAACTCACTTTATATATGTTATTTACAATGATGGGAATACTCTGTATTCCCATTCACCCCTTCCACCCAAAAAACGGGTATATGGTTGACTCTTAATCTTCTCATCCTCCTCCTCCTCTTCCATATGCCCTGTGATATAATTTTTATATAGGGCCAGCTCACCAGCGGGCCCTGTTTGACAATTTTTATATAGGTCAGCTCACCAGCGGGCCTTCTCATATAATGTTTTATTGGGTCAGCTCTCTAGCGGGCCCTCTCATATAATGTTTTATAGCGTCAGCTCACTAGCGGGCCTTCGCATATAATGTTTAGGATGGTCAGCTCCGCAGCAGACCCTCACCCATAATGTTTTAGATGGTCGGCTCAGCGCACGTTTCCCTCTTAATCATGGCCCCAGTTCAGAAAAATCGAGGAAATTTTTGGGAGAATTTGCCTTTGCGCACGTTTCCCTCTTAATCATGGCCTCAGTTCAGAAAAATCTAGGAAATTTTTGGGAGAATTTGCCTCTGCGCACGTTTCCCTCTTAATCATGGCCTCACTTCAGAAAAATCGATGAAATTTTTGGGAGAATTTGCAGATGATATACAAGTAAATATACAGCAAATACTGTTTGGTAACAATTTTTCGCCTAAAGTCGTTTTTATTTTCCTTTTTGTGTGTTTTACGGTCAGTCTGTAAAAATGGCGTACTACGGGCGAAAGATCGTTCCCAGCAGCGATGTTGGAGTCCAAGATGCATCCAGACATCCTCCCTATGCTGTCCCTGAACCATTTCTGTGGTGTTTCCATCCTTTTCTGCCCTTTTCCTATGGACCAGGCACCGTCCCCTCATCAGAGCAGGGGGTGCCTGGTGTAATGCTCGAGTCCTCCCATTGACTTCATGGGGCTCGGGTGCTCGGCCGAGCACTCGAGCCTCCGGGGGCGCTCGGTCAGAGCACCCGAACACCCGAGCATTGGGGTGCTCGCTCATCACTAGTAATCATATCACCACTTAGACTTCTTTTCTCTAATGTAAACAAACCCTGTTTGGCTAGTCTCTCTTTATAACTCAGATCCTCCAGTCCCTTTATCAGTTTTGTTACACGACTCTGCACCTTTTCCAGTTCAACAATATCTTTTTTAAGAACTGGCGCCCAAAATCGTACTGCATTTTCTAGATGTGGCCTAACCAAGGATTTATACAGCAGTAGGATAATATTAGCATGCCTTGCATCTACACCTCTTTTTATGCAGGCTAGTACTCTATTTACTCTTGCAGCAACTGAGTGACTCTGCACGCTGCGGTGAAGTCTATCGTCTATCACACTCCTGAATCTTTCTCGAATGAGGATTCTCCAAGTTGTTTCCCATTTAGAGTATATGAAGCAAGTTTGTTTCTACAGCCCAAATGCATAACCTTACATTTATATACATTAAATGTCATCTGTCACTTTTCTTCCCATTCACTCAGTTTATCTAAACCCTTCTGAATTAGTTGTTTTTAGACTAACTAACTCTGCTTTGTTTTCCAAAATGGCCAATATCCTGGTATCTGAAGAGAAGAAAACGATACTTCAGCATTGGACACACTATCCCCCCATATACTATTAATCCTTTCCAAACTAAATGACTCTATATCTTTAAGATGGACTGGATGAACTCAGTTTTAAGTAAAGACAAATCAGTCTACACATTTTTTTTCCTACTGGGGGAATTCTTTATTAACACTTGACCCTAGCTCCCATATTCAAATATGAGACACCTTCAAAACCACTGCCTGGTACTCCCTTAGACAACTTAGAGGCAAGCCTCCTATACCATGTTTTGTGATAGTCTACATGAGTTTGACTAGGAAAGAATGCTGATTTGATCCAAACATGTCCAGTGTTGTGTTCTAGTACTGAGACTATGAGACTACAAATCATTACCATTTGATGTTGTACCAGTTTGGTCCCCCCTTTTTCCCCTATTCCCTGGGGAGCTTATTTGTTGTTATGCATATATGTTTTGGGGGAGTTTTTAGGAGGGGTGTTTGGTTGGAGTTTAAAAAGCTTACCCCAAGGTTTGGGCACGGTAATAAAACTTGGGTCACTTCTATAATTAAATCGCATATCCTGTTTATATGTACATAATTGGTAATTTATACCATTATCTATGTACAATTTTCAAATGTTCTGTATCTTGTGATTCAATAAAATGTTTATAACCCCCCCCCAAAAAAAAACTAGAAATCAGATGATAATTAGAACAATAGGGATTATTCATCAAGATAAATAGGTGCAGTTCTGGAACAAACTATCTGCACTATAGGGGGAAATAAAAATTTCCACTGAATTAAACAGGGCTTTTAACCCCTTGAATAACAGAGAGGTCTCAAATCATCACTTGAGCCCATTCTGGCATATAAGGGGCTAAAATTACCATTTACATCAATGGGGCTTTAAGGATTCTTCATTTTCCCCCTACAGTGCATTTAGTATGCCCCATAACTGCTCTTCTTTTGCTTGCTGTATAAGGCCCAGTGCTATTTTATTGGGTTTTAATATGATATAAATATTTTTTGGCAAACATTCTGGAAGGGGAGAGTCATTATCGATTACAATTCATCTTGAGAAGGACTGTGAAGGAAGTGGTGAAACGCGTTGATGTTGTTACTTTGCCTATTGTTACGTTTTTTTAGGACTCTCAGACCAATAAGTGAAAATAAAACACACTTTATTAAAGTGAATAATGCACAAGTACGCCCTCTAGAGGCGGTAGGTAATACACAGATAAAGTAAACTGAGATATTACAAGGGTAATAGCACAATAGACATAAATGCAAAACAGTATGCACTAGGATGATATTGACCCCCAAGGGGTTAATGTCCAAATAACAGTCTGTCTCAGATGTGGAGGTTTGACACGCCCTGGATGTTAAAAAGGCTGTGCTGTATAGACAATGTTCATCAAGTGCTGAGGATCGAGCTGCCTTGCCAAGGTGTTGGATAGTAAGCAGAAAGGGAAACAACTTAGCCCCCACGGGCGTAGTTACAGGAACTGCTTTCGTTTGTGCAAGTGCAAATAGCCCCCCCGGGCGTAACGGAAACCGGCCGGCAATGCAAGAGCTAACAGCCTCCTCAGGTGTAATCGAATGCAGTAATAATAAAGCAAGAGCCACTAGCCCCCTCGGGCGTAGTACCGGATAAGCCAACACTGAAGCCTTTCTGCCAACACTCTGTGTCAATGATATCGTCGGTAACCAATACCGGAGAGCCTTAAGCGCCCAAACGGACCAAACTATGTGAACACTCTGCAATGGTAGACTAGAGTTGCCGACGGAGAGCGGCCAACTCAGCAGTAGTATCACGGGTAACGAGGCTCGTACAGGAGATAGAGAGAGTGAATTCGAGGCAGCACTGCAAGAGTTAAAATGCACGTTTACTCGAGGCTTCAGCGCTACTGCAAGGCTCTGCACGGAGAGGAAGGCCCACAGAATACACACAGCTCTGCACAAGAAACGAGGCACAGCACTTAATCGAGGGATGCACCAGGCAAGGCAGTCACACTGACGCGGGCAGCAGAGACTGGAAATGTCACGGCGGCGACAACTGGAACGCAGGTCACTGGAACAAGCTGGAAGTCGATCTTCGGAGCAGGAAGTCAGCCGGGCCGGGTCAGAGCACGTAGGAGGCAGTCATACAAGCCGGGTCATACACAAGCAGGAACGTCAGTCTAGCCGGGTCAGGATCCAAGGGTGGTACGCAGACGAGCCGGGTCATACACAAGCAGGTACACTGGAGAATGGTCAGGACAAGCCGAATCGGTACACAGGAACTCAGAATACAGGAACACAGCAACAGCACTACTGGCTCAGGAACACCACGAAAGGGCATCTGACAGATGTGATAGCCAGGTATAAAAAGGTCATCAGAAGGCGGGTCAAACTCAGTCAGCAAATCAGTGACAGCCACAACTGAGAGTGACAGGAATCACAGGCACTGTGATACCTATTCACATCTATGATTGAGTCCGTGTTGTGAATCATCAAGTCTGGAGCCCTGTGGTTTGATACTAATGAACGCAGACAAAGGGGAAGATGGTGGCACTTCAAACACATGAACCAGCATATGTGTGGTGACTCTTTTGAAGATGAAGAGCTAGTTGGCTATCTTCCGAACAGGTAAGAACAATATTGCAAAGAAGGCAACAAGCGGTGAAATCAATTATCTGCATCTAGACTGGGAAGTAACATATAACTGAATAGCAGTGAGTTCATCTAAGTCCTTTTTTTGACTAACTGTTTATACCAGCTTGAGCTTTCTGACGCTTTGCTGCTTCGTAACTTGGGCTCACTTGAGGTATCTGTTGTCAGTTGTTTACTGGACACAGGAAAGTCTATGGATAACTATCAAGTGTGTGTTTAAAGATGCTAATTGGCACTGCTTCATATGCTTTTGCAAGCTTGCTTTACTAACCCATTGAGTGCTGGGCCTGGCTTATACATATATATGATGATTTTGTTTGGTATGGCAATTATCAGGATGTGGTAGGATTGTGTTTAGGGGGTGTCACAGGGAGGGATGGCAGGTCTCTGATGATATTATGTTACTGTGAGTAAAGCTTTTTGATATTATGTTTTTTTTAATTATTAAATTTATTATATGACATTGGATCATTAAACCTTATACAAGGTGACTAAGAGACTGTGTAAGATTGTCTTTTTTAATTCTGCTTCTTTGAGATTTATTAGCAAAAAGACTACTGAATATAAATATGTTAGGGGAAAATATGATTCCATAATGTTCTAAAATAAAGGGCGAAAGACCATTAAGAATACATTTAGAGTTTTCTAGTGATATAACCTTTTGAGTGCCATGGGATATACAACGCATTGCAATGGGTCCCTCTGGCGCTCAAAGGGTTAATGGCTGACTTTTTTCCTCATCAGAAACCTCATCTAGTCCAGTGGTTTTTATCCTTTTGGTGGTGATGTAATCCTTTGCTTTTACACATGACCTCTGTGGAACCTAACAATTAAGTCTTTTAACCCATTGTATCATACCTGCCAACTGTTCCTGATTTCCAGGGACAGTCTTTGTTTCTGACTCCCTGTCCCTGGATCCTGCTGTCCATGTTTTTAAAACATAATATCAACCTGATGCTGTATGAGTTTGATCTAAAAAGGATAATAAGGTATGAGTTCCCCCACAAGTAAATATTGCTTATTTATATGATTTCATGTGGTATTCTGGTGTGTTATGTCTATGCATCAGTACAAGTTGCAGTTGTATGTATAGACCACTAGAGACTCTCTGCAATGTGAAAAGTATAGCTTAGAACAGGGCTCAAAATTTCCACACGCCTCCTCGCATTTGGAGAGGAGAAATTGAGTGAGGGCGAGTGGAAATGGCCCCTTTCCCTAAGGTGACCAGACGTCCCCTATTTCCAGGGATAGTCCCCAGATTGAAGTGCTTGACTGCAGCAGCAGCACCCTGAACACTGTGCTTTGCGGACAGGGAGTTCAGGGACAAGTGATCACTCTGCTGCCTGAGTGCCTGCCTGGCTTTAAAATGACACCGGAGGTGGCAGGCCAGGAGAAGGATATCCTAGTTGAAATTATTCCAGACTGGCAGAATAAGGTCATGATTAGGTACTGTGATGTCTCATGTGGTTTAACCCCTTGAGTGCCAGAGGGGTATGTAACGCATTGCAAAGCAAATCTTTGCATACCTCTCTGGCACTCAAAGGGTTAATGTATTTTCAATACATTCTTGGGCATCGGGCGTCAGGGTTAGAGAAGATGAGAAACTAGCCAGGGCTTGGGGGAGAAGCTGGAAATGTCCTGAACACACTGCAAAGCAGGGGAGGGCTGGCCTGGGGGGCAGGGGGGCAATTGCCCCCTGGGCCAGTCTTATGTCTGGGCTGGTGGGCCACTCCCACTTGTTGCTGCAAATAGTGATACCACAGAGCTTACAACTGAAATGGAGCTACAATCCAAGTAGAACTACACTAGTAGCATAACCCATTTCTCTTGTAAACTCTATAGTATCACTAGTGTAGCTTTACATAAATTGTAAGCTCTGTAGTTGCACCAGTGTAACCCCATTTCAATTGTAAGCTTTGTGGTATTGCTTGCCTTACTTCACAACACTAACCCTTTGAGTGACAGAGGGCACTCAAAGGGTTAATGGCAATTTTAAAATTAACAAAAGGGGTTGGTCTGGGACAGTGGCTGGAACGACAGTAAAATCGGGCGACTTGATTGTAGTTTCCCTCCAGGCCACAAGCTGCCAGTCCTCCCCTGCTGCAAAGCAAGAATACCTAAATCATTAAGCCACACTCACATTCCTGACTGTCAGTAATTTACAAGGTGTTGACTCTCTCCTGATATCTAAGAGAATCGGATCACACTGCAGCCCTCTCACTTCTCCCGTCAGTCTCCCGGCGCTAACTCGCAGGAGATAATACAGGGCTGCAGTACGATCCGTCATGGTCTCAGATACTGGAAGAAACTACCTTGTAAATTAGAGCAGAGCAGACATGAAACTACAGAGCTGTAGGTTTAACCCTTCAGGTGCCAGAGTGATCTGCAACATATCGCTTTGCATACAATCCTGGCACTCATAGGGTTAAAACCAGAAGTTGAATGATTAGGTGCATTTAAACTTTGTGTGTGAAATTAGAGTTAAAACTTTTGTGTGCCAGTTTAATATTTTATGATTCCCTCTTGTCTCCCTCCTCTCCCCCTCTTTTCCTCTGTGGTTCCCCCTTTTCCAGACTCATGGGAACCCTCCATCAAACACACACAGGCACACACAAACATTAAATAATCCAGTTAACCATTTGAGTTCCAGGAGGGTGAACACTTTGCATAGCAATGCCTTGCACACCTCTCTGGTGCCCAAAGGGTTACCTTTTCTCCTGCTATTGACTCCACTCAGAATAGCTGTGTAATGTATTTAATTAATTGAGTGTTAGAGGGGTGAGCAATGCATTGCTATGTCCTGTCCTGCCTTACACCCAAGTTAACTCAGACAGTGGTGGTTTGTGCCTCTCCTGCTTGTAATAATAAATATAATCTCCATAGAGGGTACTGGGGAACTTGCATGTCCCCACTGCAGATGTAAATTCATCATTCAGCCTCGCTTGTATCACTTGCCGGAGGTTCTGTTTATGTGCACAGCTCTGCCTCATATGATCAGTCATTGAGTCACTGTGACTGATCCAGATATGTTAATGTGAGTGGTTTTGTAAAACCTTTGAGAGCCAGTGGCATACCTCCCAAGTGTCCTCCTTTAGGAGGGGGCAGTCCCCCTTTGAGACCCAAATTCCTCTGTCCCTGTTTCCCACCCAGGTGACTCTCTTTTTAGGCAATCAGAATGTGTGGTGTATATATAAGTGTTTCACATTCCTCCACATTAATGTTTGTATAAATGTCAGTATATGTGTAAGTAAATTAGTCTGTGTAAATAAAATACTTTGGGCAGGGTGTGGAGATGCATAGGGTGTGGACAGCAGTGTCATTTCATCAAAAAGAACTTGAGATGGGTGGGGTTAAATGCAGAGATATGGGTGTGGTTAAAGGTGGGGATATGGGTGGGGCTAGGAGTGGAAACTTGTAGCGAGTAACTCTTCAGGCCTGGCTAGTAGCCCTGGCTTAGAAGCTTGGTGAGATGCAGGAATACCTCTCTGGCACTCAAAAGGTTAATCACTTGAATGCTATAGAGTCTCCAGTGCATTGGACACCTCTATAGCACTCAACAATCTAAAAGTCAAATTTAAATGAATGGGAATATTAATTTGTTCCTTATATTGCATATGGTTTGCCTCAGAATAGCTCCAGTTGTTCTCACTGTATCAGCCTCACTGTATCTGCTTTTCCAATGCATTTAGCATCCAAGGGATTAATCCAGCAGTTTTGTTCTGTAATCTAGAATTATGGTGTTTCCCTCAATGTTCAGTCTTCAGTGTGGTAGTACTAGACATACAAACATAACTGTATTTGAAATATATATATATATATATATATATATATATATATATATATATATATAATAACTTTTATGTGTTGCAAAACTCCTCCCCCATAGCATCTGTAAATTCCTGTCAGTTAAGCACATCATTACCTAAGAAACATTTTATATGGAATACAGGGTTGGGCTAATTTAGTGGTTAAATCTCTCCACACTAACAAGCTTTGTATGGAAGAGCAAACACATTGGTATGTTGAGACATGCAAGATATGGATAGGTTGTTCTGTTCAAATTAACCCCTTGTATGCTAGATGGACATACTGTGCCAGCACAGGGCTGTAATGCCAGCAAGCTCTACATACCAGCCCTATAGCATGTGCAGGGAAACGGAATACAATAACACCATTTACTCAGTTTACTACTGAAACGTCTCCCTCCATTTGGCCACCATCAGAAGGGCGAAATCATAATGTCGCCTCACACGCTTAAAGGATTGCCTTGCCATGTAGATGCACAGCCACAGGAACAGCTCTGTATAATAGACACTTGGAACCTGCTGTCTTCCGCCTCCCTGCCATGTACACGCACAGCCATTTTATTCTCTTGCGTGTCCGCTCTGCCCATCAGCCAAAGGAACAGCTCTGCATAATACAGGGACTTAGCACCTGGTGTCTTCTGGCTTTCCTTCACATTACTTTCTAATTAGTCACTGTATTATGCAGTGCTGTTCCTGTGGCTGATGGGCAGAGCTGACAAGACTAGAAAATAAAGTGGCCGTATGCATACATGGCAGGGCTGTTCCTGTGGCTGTGTGTCTACATGGCAGGGTGACCCCTTAAGTGGACGACATCAGAATGTCACCCTTTAGATGCAGGTGACATTATGTTAATGTCACCAACTAGTGGGTGACGTTTCAATAGGATACCCATTTCCTCTACAATTTGATTTACACATTGACCTAAGCAAGGTATAGTGGAAAGGAACACCCTACAACCCACACAGACTCCCCAGCAGTCCCACCCAAGCCATTTCCCCTACAGCTTGTTTAGTGCATAGCTGTAACCAACAAGTAGAGAAAAGGAGCCCCGAAACCTCACAAACTGCATGTGGCAACAGTGGCACTAAGGGGAAGAATTACAGCTTAGTAAATTGATGTTAGGCATGCACAGGAACTGAAACTCAGTGCTTGATTTCCAATGTACTTGCCATAGTACATCACCGCAATGTCGAAAAAGCAAAGAAAGAAGAGGACAAATATTATCTGAAGCCCCCACATTTAATAAAATGTCGCCCAATGACTGGGACCTTGGTCTTCTTCCTCTACTCCCCCATTAAGGAGAGGAAGAAAGGAGTAAAGTAATATAGGGTGCAGATACACAATATTGCTAACAATAAATGTCTAAGTCAGAGGACCATGGTCCCCTTCCCTACACCATGAGAAGTATTTTGTGAAAAATATGTTGCCTGTTACTAATTACTTATAAGCTAATCTGAGTTCAAAATTCTCCCAAGGGCCATGTAGGGCATGTTGTGTGCTTCTGAGTAATCTCTTCCTTCCAGCCAATCAAGGGGCTTGCAAGAAGAGTTCCCACAGGCATAATGTGTCCTTTTGTGACTCCTTTCTCCGAGCCCATTGATTGCCTGGGAGGAAGAGGTTACTATGAGGCACACGTAATGCACTGACTCATTACTATCCCACCAACATGTTGTCATTATGGTAGCTCTGTGGCATTGACATTTGTAATGCTCGAATGCCAGTTATATGTTAACTGATGTTTCCCAGATGCTTACAATTTCTTAACAGAATGATGAATTTGACTGAAATTTTGGATTGCCAGTCCCTAAAAACACTTCAAGTGTAATACAAATTGGTTCTTATCTATAAAACTAAATTTATACATAATGATCTGAGGAACAGTGGTGCTTTTCTCCATTTTTTAGAAGAAAGCAAATAATATCTCATACCTTCTGTCTATGGCCTGGATTCCACTGTAGCTGATAACTGTCAAAAAAGGTTTCAACTACAAGCTCCTCTGTAGAATCTGTTAGATACAACCAGATGTTATCACTTATCAACAGCAACATAGCATAGGATTATATGTGACATTTTTTAATTTTTTTAATGAATTTTATTTTTATTGAAATTCATTTTCATACAGACAGTTGGTACATTGTAGAATGGAATAGAAGCATTACAGGGTAGTGACGTTATAAAATCAGAGGTAGCAGAAATATGAAATGGCTGTCACCATCTAGACCAGCAATCTGCCTTTATGGGGGAACAGACCCATCAGGAAACATGCACAAGTACAAGAGGGAAGGGATAGGAAGGAAAGGGAAAAAGGGGGTGAGAGGAGTTGGTCGAGGGAAGTGAGGAGAGATAAGAAAAGAAGATGAAAATGGAGAACAGACAAGGGAGAATTAGGCAGATAACTACATGTGCCTCCAAGTGACGACATCCAAGTATGGGGGAGGACATCAGGAGGAGAGCACCAGAGTTTACGTATGTTGAGTACAAGAATAGGAGAGTGTTACACTATAATCCTTCAGATTCCACCTCCTCTCGATTAAGTGTCCACATGCTCCATATATTGGTATGATGAGGAAGGGAACCAGACAGGATCAATATCATATATTTGAAATTTTAATGTAAATCTAGTTGCTGTTGTACTACAACTTCCATCACCTTTCGCATGATGGTAGTTCTAGTCCAACAAATGTTGAGTCAAAGGCTGAACACTCTTTATTGATAACAGTAAGGCTTTGAGTGTCAATGTGGTGCCTAATCTTCTGGTACTCAAAGAGTTAAAGTAGATTGCCTAACCCTTTTAGTGCCAGAAAA
Source organism: Rhinophrynus dorsalis (assembly GCA_037306005.1). Lineage (NCBI taxonomy): Eukaryota > Metazoa > Chordata > Amphibia > Anura > Rhinophrynidae > Rhinophrynus > Rhinophrynus dorsalis. Next base: position 332,144,952 of record CM074719.1, on the reverse strand, counting down.
GTGTCCAACATGCTATTATTTGACTCACCTCTACTTTAACCTTTTGGGTGCCAGAGATTTCAGCACCTCTTTTATACAGAATGGATGTTTGTTCAACTTGTATCTCTCAGTGAATAAACTCTTTGAGTGCCACTGCCAGTGGGTGTCCAAGACACCATAAAGCAATGTGATAGACACCCCTTTCCCTTTCAATAAAGGGTAAGAAGCAATAGAAATGTTTGTGGTGCTTCTTTCGGGGCCAGACTTATCAGGGTGGAGTGTACTACATTACATTACAAACAGTATGTGCAAAAAAGGATTCAAGTAACTTAAGTAAATTAGTTTGTGCAGTGGTGGATCTAGTGAATGAGCGCCTTGTTGCAAACTATTGTTTGGGCCCCCAAATCACTTAACCCTTTGAGTGCCAGAGGGGTACGCAACGCAATGCTTTGCAATGCGTTGCGTACCCCTCTGGCACACAAAGGGTTAAAAAGTACTGAAAGTCCTAAGCATTTTCTATTCTCAACATGGTAGTTGAGCTACTGATGTTGACCCCGCCCATATCCACCCAGGCCATCCTTCTCACTCAGACTCAGGACACCAGTCACTTCAGTGTGTCTCCCCCACCCCCCGCGTTTCCCACTGATCAAACCAAACATGAAAGTAATTCTCAAGTAGAAAGTTAGCAAATGGGGACGTTTATTCTGCAAACTAGATGGAGTAATAACAGACAACATATTGATCCCTACAGTACTTTCTAATGGCTTACAAGCTTGTAACTTGTGTGCCATGGATTAATTTCAGAATTGTGTTACCGTGTGTCAGACTGGCCAAACTACCCTTTCCACAGAGAATTCTGAACACAAACAGGGCCTAGTAAGGTGGCATATTACCATTAGTTGAGTACTGTCTATAATCTTTGTTGGACTGAACAAACAAGAGAGGCTTCCCTATTTCACTACTTCAAGATGAGGCCCTGTCCTAGGTTTCTCCTTACCTGTAGCATAATCATGTTATGCTAGGGAATATCTGTCAATTTCATTTAAATATGGACCTAAGTTTTGATGATTCCAATAGAAGTTCTACAGCTGAACCAACACTGCTAAATTTGGGGCAGTTACAACTTTTATTAACAGTTTATGTATCTGAGTTCCACTACGGGGTGGGGGAGGCAGGGGGTTAGATACGGTATCCTTTTAAAATATCACATTTGAAATAGCACGTGGCCACACGCTGCATTGAACACGTTGCTGCGTTGAATCTCGCGCATTCTCATGTCGCCTCATCAAACTTCGCATCTAAGTTATTGACAGCATCGTGCCTCTGTGTGTGTGTGGCACTGTGCCTCTGTGTGTGTGTATTGTTAATGCAGCCTGAGCAGCGTGACACTCACCAAATTCCTTCATGAGCCAGCCAGTGTTTTTTGCTGCTGGAGTTGGTTGTGCTTATGTGTGATTACCTTCTGGCATGGGGAGGAGGGCAGGGACAGTGCACAGAATTCTATAATCAACATACTTGTATTTTCATTATTCAGTCAACACTGCGCTCATATTTTATGGAAGAACATCTCTATTGGAAGAACATCTCTATCTTCTCCAGACTCTCTCTATCCTTCTCTGCATGCTCCCCGCAGATAGAGGTACATGACTCAGAGAAGGGGAGAGTGAGGTTGATCGCAGTTGTAGTACGGCACAGTCTGAAGTCACCTATTGCGTAAGCTGCGCTAGTGTACTATCACGTTGCCCTTGATTGCTGCCTTTTCCTGTCAGTTATCTGTGAAGGCTCTCCATTGGCTGCCTGTCTTTAGTCCGCCCAGTATTGCCTATATAGACTGGCTTCTGGCACCCTTTGGTTGCCCTTTCGTGGTGTCTCTATGTCTATAGCCACCTTCATTGTATTTCTGAGTTCCCTGGGCCTTGGCTGCATACTCTACTTTCCAGAGTCCGCATGCTTACCTGCCTGACTGCCTCCTCTGCTGAAGTGGTTCCTGTCTCCGTTCCTGATCTGGTTTGGGCTGACGTTCCTGCTTCCATTGCTGATCCGGTTGTCTGCCGTTACTGTTCCAGCTTCCTATCCCGGTCCGGCTGTTGTTCCTGCCTCTGGATCGTGTGCAGAGTTTCTCCGCCTTCATGTCACCTGGGCGACATTCTCATCCCTGGGTGTTATCTGTTGGTCCAGTACTCGGGTACTGGTTTGCTCCTAAGCAGCTCCGGTTGTGACTCTCTGTAGTCCAGTACGTGGGTACTGGTTTGCTCCATACACACCGGATGCCTGTTGTCTCATATGTAGCACCGGTAAGGCCTCCGTGCATCCAGTACATGGTTTCCTTATATGGCCCACCAGTTGCTTGCTGCCTCTTGTTTCGCACCGTTTCTCATTTGTGTAGTCCAGTACGTGGGTACTGGTTCGCTCCATATATCACCGGTTGCTTGCTGCCTCCCATACAGCACCGGTAGTGTCTATGTGTAGTCCAGTACGCGGGTACTGGTTCGCTCCAATAATCACCGGTTGCTTGCTGCTGCCTATACAGCACCGGTAGTGTCTATGTGTAGTCCAGTACGCGAGTACTGGTTCGCTCCAATATTAACCGGTTGCTTACTGACTCCTATACAGCACCGGTAGTGGCTGTGTGTATTCCAGTACGCGGGTACTGGTGAGCTGCAATATTGTCCGGCTGCTTACTGCCTCATATTCAGCACCGGTATTGTCTATGTGTAGTCCAGTACGTGGGTACTGGTTTGCTCCTATATTCACCGGCTGCTCGCTGACACCTATACAGCACCGGTAAGGCCTCTGTGAAGTCCAGAACGTGCGACTGGTTTGCTCCACCACTATCCCGGTCGCTGAGGCCACCTACGCTACTACACCAGTACTTGCCGCCTCTGGGTGCGAGGCTCTCTTGCCCGGTATATTGGCAGGGCCGGTAGAGCTTCCTCTCTCGTTGTGCCAGTCTCAAGGCTGCCTTGCCTGGTATATTGGCAGGGCCGGTAGAGCCTTCTCTCTCGTTGTGCCAGTCTCAAGGCTGCCTTGCCCGGAACATTGGCAGGGCCGGTAGAGCCTCCTCTCTCATTGTGCCAGTCTCAAGGCTGCCTTGCCCGGTATATTGGCAGGCCGGTAAAGCCTCCTCTCTCGTTGTACCAGTCTCAAGGCTGCCTTGCCTGGTATATTGGCAGGGCCGGTAGAGCCTCCTCTCTCGTTGTGCCAGTCTCAAGGCTGCCTTGCCCGGTATATTGGCAGGGCCGGTAGAGCCTCCTCTCTCGTTGTGCCAGTCTAAAGGCTGCCTTGCCCGGTATATTGGCAGGGCCGGTAGAGCCTATTTCCATATTGTGCCAATCCTAAGGCTGCCTTACCCAGTATTGGCAAGGCCGGTAGAGCCTCTCTATTATTCACCGTACCATTGTTCACCATTGCATTGTACAAATCACGTGTTGAGATATATGTGTAATGTCAAACCCGTGGGGGTTCTCTTTAAACTTTTCAATAAAGTTGTGTTTTTATCTTAACTCTGTGTCTGAGAGTCAAAACAAACCGTGACATGTACTCTCTTTTCAGTAATATATGAATCAAGAAGCACAGTGAATGCAGGCATTGTGTTTCCTTGTGTATTTGAATAGGTTGGGAGATTGGTTTGCTTAGTGTTGCATATATTTTGGATACCGCAATAAAACTCATTTAAAGCACTATTTAAAGAGGCAACATGAGAATCTCGCCCTTTTCATCAAGGTGACATGCTTAATGCGGCTTCTAGTCACACGATATTTACTATGCAATATTTTAAAAGTGAACTGTTAGATACTACTTGGAATTACTCAGCCCACCACTTTCATTTCAGGAGTTGCCTGTTCAGTCTTCTGGAGCTGCACAAAGGGGTGAAGGGAACACATTCCTGTAATGTGGGGAGTCAGTGCATTACTTAGTCAGTTGCCCAGTTTGGCCCCATCCGTGACAGCAAGATGTGTCATTCAAGGTAGAAACTTGAGTCAGTTACTCAACCATTTCTTTCTATGGCCAAAGGTGACAGAAGATGACGTGTGAGCCACAAATGTCATACTCATATCATCTTACCTATCATGCTGAAAAAGGGCTCAAGCAAACTTTCCACCTTAGCAGTGTTGTATTTAGGAGCTGGTGGGAACTTTACGGATCTAAACTACAACAAATATAATCTCATTGACTACTCACCAGACATGTATCCCCCTTGGCCTCCAATCCTGTCTTGAGACAGACCCGCAGTGAGAATAGTACATTAAATTTGATCATTTCACCTCACTAGGAAGCATAGTTTGTTCACGGTAAGTAAAGATGGGGGTTGAGAAGAGGTTATAGGGATGTGGAAAATTGTTGCAGATCAAGAGTATGCATATTTCTCCTTTTGAACATGGTTGGGGAGATGGATTTGCACTGTATGATGAGGTTGCCGGTTAGAAAGTAGTGGTCAGAGAGGGGAAAGGGAACATTTGAGAAGTTGGAGACAGAGCAGAGGTTTGTGAAGACTACATCAAGGTAGTGACCATCACTGTGTGTGTGTGATAGCTTGTCCACTGTGATAGACCAAAGGAGGTTGTTAAGGAGAGGAGTTTGAGGGCAGAGGTGATGTGGTGGTTATCTACAGGGATGTTGATGTCTCCCAGGATGAGAGTGGGGATGTCAGAGGACATATAATGAGTAAGCCAAGAAGAAAAGTGATCAAGGAACTGGGCAGTAGGGCCATATAGTCTGTATATAACAGCAAAAGGCAAGAGGAAGGGAATGAAGAGATGAAGTGTGTGGGTTTCAAAGGTAGGGAAGGAGAGTGAGGAAACAGAGGGGATTAACTGAAATGTATGGTTAGAGGACAGCAGGATGCCTACTCTAACCCCCTGTCTGTTGCCAGGCCTAGGGGTGTGGGTGAATTGTAGGCCGCCATGCGAAAGTGCAGCAGTGGAGGCAGCATCTGATGATGTAAACCAGGTTTCAGTAAATTAATGTAAATGTTAGTTCATTGCACACAGAGCTGGAGTTCCAGAGACCAAAACAAAAGTGAGGAGGAGGTTAGGTGACATGGTACAGTTATTAGGTTATAGATGTTGTGTATGAGAGCAGATGTTGTGGTACAAGAGGGAATGGAAGAGGGGCCTGGGTTAGGGTAGACGTCACCTGCAGCAAGCAGAAGTAAGGATAGGGACATAAGGTTGGAGAGAGGCTTCAAGCAGCTGAGCTTTTTGCAGGGGTAGAAGGAAATAGTGGCGATAGGGAATGGAGAAATGAGAAGAGTTCATGCGAGCAGAGAAGTGGTGAGGGAAGAAGTGAGGGTGCAATGTAAATGGAGTGACAATTAATGTGGACACAGGAGGAGGAGTGTCTTATGAAGGTGAGGATGGTGATTTTATGGTGTTTTTATTAGGGGTTGCTGTCTGAAAAGAGAACCCAGTATTTTTCATGCAGACAGGTCGCTGACTAAAGTGGCTGTGTGGAAAATCGTTAACAGCAGTTTAGTTTAGTGCAGGTCATTGAATCGTGCACCTAAAACGCGCAACAGAAAATGGAAATCATAAAATGCATGTTACACAAAAAAGCTTTACATTCACCACTTATAAGAAACTACTAGCATTGCCAATGTAAACCCTTTATGGACCACAATGTGTTTAATGCTTTACACTCATGGTCACCCCTCTGATCCTTAATGGTTCTAGTCAACCACTGGATATCACTGCAAAACTGATTAACTCTTAATTAAAAAAATAAATAACAGTTGGCTAGCTTTAAACCTAATGTCATTTGCTTGATCGCTAAGATATGAGTGATTCTTCTCAGCATCCCTCTATTTCCTACACTGGGGTGAAGAAAGAATGAGTCTGTGATTGGGAAGTGAGAGAGGCGGATCTAATTGGACTGCGACACTCCATGGGTGTAGCCTAGCGTTTCTGTGATGTAAGTGTGGGCGGGGATAAGAGTTGGCAAGAGGCTCCGTGGCACTTGAAGCAATTTAGCTGGTAGCGGGCGAGATGTGGCATGTCCTGGCTGCTGGATCGTTGTTCTTCCCGGGGCTCTATCTCCTGTGCAGCCGTTGTGCCCGCCGGGCCCTGCCAGAATGGTCTGAGGCAGACTGTTCGCTGATCAGCTCCAGGTAACAGCGGTGCTCTTTTGTAGGATGCTTGTGTCCTCCGCCTTCATCTGTAACATCTGGTGGTTGTAATGCAGGGCATGCATTTAGTATATGCTTCCACTTCCAGTGATGGAGGGCCCAGCACTGATACACCAGACAGCCTTCTTCTATCAGTGGTTAATAGTGAAATCTGTGCAGGGTCTGCCACATCGCAATGTATCCTTCTGGTAGATTAGGCATTCAAAAGCACCAAAGCGGCTGTATCCAGGGCACACAACTCGCATTCAAACTTCATTACAGTCTGTATCTCATGCATAGAATCACAATCTGTATATCATGTCAATGAAAGAGTGCACCTAGTGTCATCTATTCCATGCAAACACTAGCATAATGCCATTCTATACTAAGGACTGAAAATATTTCAGCCTGGTTTCAGTGGAGGCAGTGCACATGATAAGCTAGTCCACACATTGATTGTTCATTTATAAACATTATACTATAATAAAGTGGCGCTCAGATGAAAGGGAATGTGACAAATATGTTGATATTAAAAGTAGCCTCGGAGAACAACCTACTTCAGAGGAACACAAAACAACAACATGTATAGAAGAAAAACCCTAGAAATATGGCTAATGGGCAACTTGAATTTTGGTGACAGAGCACTGCTGATGCCTTTGTGGTAGCATTATCACAGTTAGGACTCATAGGCTTAGTACTTTAGGCTTTTTGTGTGTTGGACTTAGAAAGTCCAATTGGGTATTGATACTTGGGTATTTGGTGTTTGGACATAGTTTGCATTGTATTACATATTAATAAATTGATTCCTTATTATGAAGTCTGGATTGCTCTAATTGATAAGTTGGCACTGTGGTTTCTCTTCAATTTATATACATTCTAATCCTCAGGTAGAACATGTAGGTCACCTTTTAGTAAATATGAGATTTGTGGATTTATATTTCTGCTTTTTGAGCTGTAAAAATAACCACAATTTTTGTGCAGCTTACTAAACAGGACCACGGTTATGAATCAGGTAAAAATCTACAGTACGCATTCAGAAATGCCAAAGCATAATCTCACACTAGCACGTCATTGCCCGTGGCTGAGTAGAGGCTGTTGTACAACAGGGGTGGGAAAATCACATAGACATTCACAGTGTTCAGCTTTCACACTGAGACACATCCACATGCTGAGACACAGTGTGTAATAGTGTCAGACACATAGCAGAGAGAATATGGAGGAGAATGAATAGCGGGAATGATTTTGGGACAGTCTACTCTCCCCCTTACCTTATGTGTTATTAGTGTATGAAAAGGTCTTGCGTGCATATATGGAGGTGTTTTTCATACAGCGGCAGTGGATTCACCATGCTGCTTCTGGTATGAAAGTGAAGACTGAAATAGGAGGCATGTGGGTATTTATTTGATTGTAGGATTTTTTTTTTATTTTACAAACTATTGATAACATTCCTGTTGCTGTGTGAGTGAGTATGCCTATTTTATAGTATAACGGGACAGTAAGTCCACCATCTGCATCAGCATGGTCAACGGGTCAAGCATAAGAAAGCTGGCTTTTTTTTGTGCTCTGAAATAAGTTGTGCAGTTATTTGGACATAAGAGCAGGGGGGCTTTGCCCCCTGTGCCCTCATACCCAAATCTCCTTCTGTAGCAGAGGAAAAGTGAGTTATTTGTTGATGTGAGCAAACTCCTGCAGTGATTTGGATATGAGAGTGCAGGGAGGCAAATCACACGTTACTTGTTTTGTGGCAAAAAAAAGTCCTTCAGTGATTTGGACATGAGGGTGCATTTCCTCATGCCCAAATCCTCACCTTGCAGACATTACGTAACCGTTTAGCTAGCAGTATACTTAGGCCCCACCCTACACATCCCACCTTTAGCCATCCCACTGGCTGCATAATGAAGAGTTTTGCATATCTCCTATACTAACAATGATGCACGGCTTTTCCTGTGAGTTTTGGCATACAGTACCCTTCAGGAACCCAGTGAACTGCTGCAACTGCAAGTCTCATGGGAGTGGGCGGCGGGTAAACTCCCATGAAAATCATCTGCCCCATATTCTCTGCATGGGGCCATTCTCTACTTTCACGCTACCCCGGAAACCACTTCTAATTTTATACCTATAGAGAAGGTTAAATTTGTATGTTTTTGACATTGGATAGTGATTTACCAAGAAGTGGTACAATGAATGCTAGCGGAATCTCCAATTCATTGCATTGGAGATCTCTTTAGTATTAAAGGGGTTAAGTCCCATTAAATGAACAGGAATTTAAGGAATTTTCATTTACTTCTTGTTTGCTCCACAATTGCATCTCTTTAGCTTGATGAATAAGGCCCTTATTGGCTATTCTCCCCAAGTCAGCAGTGTAGGGCAGAGCAGAGAAATCGTTTTATTTAGGAAGAAGAATTTTGTAACTGGGTATTGGCACATATAGAAAAATGAACAAGACATTGGCTTAATTGGTGTAGTGCACATGTTAAGTCAGTGATAGTCAATCTTAGCCTCTCTAGATGTCGGAACTGGACTTTGTACCTCTTTTCCTGATGAAAATCTCACTCCGAGACTGAAACATTATTGCATCTTATCATGCAGAATAAAAGTTATGATTTGCAGTTACGCTTTTACATATACTGAAGTGTATTTGATTGATTAGTTTGATTGATTGGTATTCGGATATTGAATTATCTCTGAAAGCCCCATGTCTTGTAGCCAGTGCTAATCTGTCTTTTTGTAGTGGTGGTTGGGCTGCATTGTGTACCCATAATGCATCAGATTGGCTCAAGAACCAGGAACCTAGAATTTCCTTGTCTTAACCCAGTCAGTATAGCATATAAATACTGTAAACTTGTTCTAAAGTCTCCTGGGTAAAAAAGGCAACATGAGAGCAACAGATCATCAAAAGTGGAGTTGAAAAAAATCTATTTTTTATTTACTTTTTTGTTTGTTATGCCATGATACACGGTGAAGCAGAAGAAGAACTGGAGGGAACCAGTTGTAGCATGGGGACATCTGAAAATTAATCCGATTCCCAGTGATTTAAATGGGGCTTTTAACCCTTTTACTGGTAGAGCGTTCTTTAATGCATTGCAGAGCAATGTGCTGAAAACTTCTCTAGCATTCAATGGGATGAAATCCCCATTACCTTTTGAGTGCATTGCAATGCACTGGATACCTCTCCGGAACTCAGAGGGTTAAATCAATGGGATTTTTATTTAACTACTATGGTGCAGATGCTTTGCCTTTGAGTTTTTCCAGTTTCTTATTAATACATCAGTTTTGGGTGCTGCATTTTTTAAGTTTGCCCATGTGTTGAACCAAGCCGATACTAACACAAGATCCAGGATGTATGTTTCTTGTGGAATTGTATGTCTGTCTATAGATATTATGTTGGGTTCAGCTCTCAGACTGCATATTATAATGATAGCACTGCATACGTCCATCAGTAAATGTGTGTCCTGTCTCTGGTTCCAAGTGAACTCAGCTGACATGAAGGTGTGAGGCATTTTATCAGTGCACTGCCGCCTGAGCAGAGCTGCATTGCTTAGCAGTGATGCATATTTACAGGGGAATGCTGCTATCTCTGGCAGCCTGTTGCATAATTTAATTCATTTTTCCATGTGATATGGCACAGCACAGCTGAGTGAAATGGTATTGGAAGATGGGTACCTTATGGAGGTTGATATGCAAATTATTGCCCAAATGATTATTGCAAGTAGAATTAACAAAGTACTTAAATACCTTGTATTCCATGCTATTATCTGTAAACATCTTTTTTGTTTTCTGAGCCCTAAAACGTATTCTTATATAATTTCTCTTGGGGCTACCATTACAGCTTTTTCCAGTACTCCCATTGCCATAGCATAGACAGAGTGTCAGAGATGTGATTGTTCTGCATTGTCATTAAATGGATTGAGATAAGGTAACAACCTTTCTGAATAGAACAGTGGGTGCTAATCCCAGTAGATTACCAGTGTTACTGCACAAATGATTAATCAAAATGTGTCTATAAAATAGTCTACACATGCATTAAAATGCAAGTTTGAAATTAGATTTTAGGGATCTAACATAAAATAACTACATTTTACACATGATATCTGGAAGCAGGGCTCAAAATTTCCACTCGCCACTAGCCAATGGTGAGTGAAAATGTAGCCCTGGCAAGTAGAAATTCAGCCCTGGTGGGTACGCTATGGCTTGCAGTGGCGAGTAACTTTTCAGGTCTGGCTAGTAGTAAAGGACTTCAAATTTTAAGCCCTGTCTGGAAGTACATGATATATAAAATGATATAGCCTGATTTCATTTTTAGGTGTTAGTGTCCCTTTAAGGTATTAAGAAGTGGGCTTTCTTTTCAGTTGATGCAACATAAAGCTCTGTCAGCTTTGGAGACATGAAATGATCTGTAAATCTTTGTTATGGAAACAAAATACATTGTACTACGGAGTACAAGGGTACCATACAAAATTTATTACGGTTAAAAATGTCACAAAGTGATGGAGCTGTTACTATCATATTCCATGAAGGAGTATTGTCAATGGCTTGCATACCCCATAGAATGCAAGAGAATTACTGTCTGGACATCAGTTAGCACAGTTAATATAAAAAACAATTGTTTGAGCTGTAATAACTTTGGAACAATACATTTCACAGCAGTGGGAATACCCATGTTTTACTCCACAGGCAAAGCGTTGTAATGTTCTCATAATAAAGTTTTAAAGACCAGGGGTAAGAAAATCTGAGGCTCTCCAACTGTTGTTGGGCTTCATCTCCAATCGGACTGTGGTCAGCTAAGGATTATGGGACTCATAGTTCAACAGCAGCTTGGGAAGTCACTGGTTGTCTCTCCCTGATGTAGGCTCATTGTGTAGTCTTAATCTACCATTATATCTGAGATGGGATGTTAAATAAGTAATCACATGGTAAAGGGACGTCTTTTCCAGGTGTGACTAAAGATCTCTTACTTCTGGTGAAACCTCAGCCATGGGGCAAAATAAATTAGGTGATTTCACCTCATTTTGCTTTCTGTGCCTTTAAAACCCTTTGAGTGCCAGAGGGATACGCAAATGAGTACTTTGCATACCCTCTCTGGCACTCAAAGGGTTAATTCAAATAAAAATTACATTATAACTATATTTTACATTTTTCTTTATAATGTGACGTGAGCTTCTACAGGATTCTGTAAACCCTTTTTTGCCTTTGGTTGTACTCTTTGATATTGCTAAATATCTTTTTGTCACAAAGTACAGTGTAAGGGCTGGTGTCCAGTATTGCCTTTTGCATGTAACCCTTTGAGTGTCTGAGGTGTACGCAATGCATTGCAAAGCATCTGGCACTCAAAGGATTAAATGCAGAAAAACTAATGGAATGCTATGTATCGTGCCCCCACCTGGCCATTACAGCTATCGTAATCAAGCACATTAAAAAGAGTCAGATACATTTAAAAACTTTGGAAATGCAAGCAACATGCACTGGACTTGGCTAAAGAGTTTTTTTTCTTCTGTGTACCTCCAAGGCATTTAATGTTGGGATGTCTCCGCCCTCCAGCTGGGTAGGACTAATCCTCAAAGGTTCAGAAGGGTGGATCCGGAACCTATCATCAGTTTTTTGGTCCTACCAGCTGGATGGACATGATGCAAGAGCTAAGGCCTCCATGAGTGCCGCCACGTTGCTTCAGCTTACCTTCCTTTGTTTTTTTTGGATACATCTGTTGTCCGCGTCTCCCTCAGGGGACTGTGCTCTTCCTCTCACAACCGTTGTTGGGCGTCTCATCAGCAACACTTCAGATGTCACCTTTTTAAGATGCTACTACACGCATCTTCTCGTCTTCAGGTGGATATGGACAACGCGTTCCAGTGTGGAATGCAGGATCTCAACTGGGAGCATGCGCAGATGCAGCTATTAGACGCTAGCATTGGGCGGCAGGGATCCAGGTGATCTGAGCTTATGGAGCCATATTTAACCGGAACAAGGTAAGCAATACTCTTTGTTAGTATGTGGTGGCTGTGCCTTGTTGTTTACGGGTGCCATTCGCCTTAATCATGTCTGCTCCAGTGAAAGCCTCTTCCAAGGAAAAGAATGCATCAGATCCCTCTAGCAAGGAGGAAAAATCTTCTGCAAAGCCTAAACAGTGCGCAGGCTGCAACGCTAAACTCCCAGCCTCTGTCACTTCAAAACTTTGTGATGAGTGCCTTAAGAAGGCAGCTTCTTCAGATATTCCAGGGCAATTCCAGGATTTCCTCGCCTGGATGAGGTCATCAATGCAGGAAACCTTTTAAAGCAATACAAGGCGAACCTGCACACTAAAGGCAACGTAGGGAGTTTGGTGAAGGTACTTCCTCTACGTTGCCAGGAGAAGATTATGATATGGAATCTCCTATGGATGACCAGAGATCCGATCTGGGATCTGAAGTGGGTGAGCTTACAGAAGGTTCAGGTGTCTTTAACCTAGACCTCACTGATTCCTTCATTATGCTAATTAGGAAATCTCTGGGGTTATCAGAAACTCAGCAGGACATGGATATTATTGACATGGCATTCTTGGGGAAAAAGAAGTCTGCCCCTGTCCTGCCTGTGCATCAATCTATTTCTGACCTGAATGTTTCAGAATGGAAAATTGGGGACAGAAGATCCTCAGTTCCTAGAAAATTTAAATGTATGTTTCCTTTCAGTGATAAGGATGTTCATTTATGGGCGGCCTCCCCTAAGGTTGATGCCTCTATCGCACATCTAGCTAAACACACTATTTTACCTATGGAAGACTGCACCTCCCTGAGGGACCTGATGGAGAGAAAGCTTGAAGGTGCTCTCAAGAAGCAATTCTCAGGAATCGGGGAAAACATGAAGGAGGCCACGGCAATGGCTTGTGTCTCCAGAGTCATACGTATCCGGCTAACAGAGTTGGAGGAGAAAATTGAATCTAATGTCTCCAGATCCAAACTTTTGAAAGAAGTTGCTACTATCAAGGAGGCAACAAATTATTCATGTGACGCTTCCCTGGACATTATTCGCTTGCTGGCCAGATCCTCAGCCCTATCTATAAATGCCCGCAGGTCCCTCTAGTTGAAGCCTTGGAAAGATGACACTACATCCAAGAACAAGCTAATTTCCATACTATTTACAAGATCATCCCTTTTCGGCGAACATCTGGATGACATAATCAAAAAAGCTTCAGGTGGAAAGAGTTCTTGCAGCAGGAGCAGAAATACCGAAGTTCCCCTCCCTTTCAACCTTCCAGATATAGGGAACAAACTTTTCATGACTACAGAAGACGTGACTCAGGTCATCAGAATGAACAAAGGGAATTATATTCTTATAGAGGAGGCTTCAGACACAATTATTCCAGGAAGCCTCAATTCAAGCCTGAAAGCCAATGAATCACAGCGTGCCCCAACCCAGATCCCAGTTGGGGGCAGACTGGGAATTTTTCTCGGGGTATGGGAGACTCAGGATCAGCCAGATGCCTGGGTCTCCCAGACTTTAAGCATGAAGTTCATAGCTGCCCCTCCGGTTCCAGTATTCCTCAGATCTCGTTGGCCTTCTTGTCCTCAATCAACAACCTCCTGACACAGAAAGTCCTAGAGAGAGTTCCTGTCCAGGAGAAAGGTTCCGGGTTTTGTTCACCTTTCTTTCTGGTTCCCAAACCTTCTGGCCTATTTAGGACCATTCTAGATCTGAAGAATATCAATACTCGACTCAGACATATCCACTTCAAAATGGAATTGGTAGAATCTGTCATACACTCACTATCGACAGGAACGTTTCTAATATCCATCGACCTCAGGGACGCCTACTGCCAGGTCCCGATTCATCCTGCACACAGGCGTTTTCTAGGTTTTGCAGTCAACCAGGACCATTACCAATTCACAGCTCTTCCCTTTGGGCTATCAACAGCCCCCAGAGTCTTCACAAAAATTATGGCTCCAGCTCTGGCATCTCTCAGGAAGAATGGAATCAATGTACTGGCTTACCTGGTTGACCTGCTGATCATGGCACCATCATTTGTGAGCGCCCGCACACATACAGAGGAGGTCATCTTGTTCCTACAGAAGATTGGGTGGATTATCTCCTTCTCAAGAAATCACTTTCCTGGGACTTCGAATCAACATAACCAGATCCCTAGTCCAACTTTCAGCAGACAGAATATGCAAACTCAGAAGGTCGACCTTGTCCTTCCTGAAAAAAACTCACCGATGTGTGAGGGATTTTCAGGAATTACTGGGCCTAATGTCCTCATCCACCCAGATACTTCCCTGGGCAAAACTGCATTGTCATATCCTCCAATACAACTTCTCGACCTATTGGAATCCAGACCTTGGAAATCCATTTAAAAGATTACCTTTGTCTCGGACGACCAGACACGAGCTCCAGTGGTGGCTCAATCCAGTAAACCTACAACAAGGAAGATCATTACTAATCCCAAAGTGGGAAATCATTTACACTGACACCAGACTCACAGGTTGGGGAGTGATCTGGGGGTCCAGGACAACCCAGGGTGTTTGGTCAGTGAGAGAGAGATCCCTTCACATCAATATTCTGGAAACCAGGGCTGTCAGGAAAGCACTCCTTCATTTCAGCACTATCTCAAAGGCAAAAGTATCATCATTAGAACCGACAATACTCCCACGGCGATGTACGACAGGAACCAGGAGGCACTAGGAGCCAGGCTCTGCACAAGGAGGTCAGACCTCTTCTTCTCTGATCAGAAAAGCACCTACTTCTCCTATTGGCATCTCATGTGTTGAGAAGAAGCAACCTAGAGGCAGATTTCCTCAGCAGGAACAAAGTGGACTAGAGAGAATGGGTCCTGAACCAGGATGTGTTCAATCAGCTCACAAGCAGGTGGGGATTCCCAGACGTAGACCTGATGGCTACAAATCTAAATGCCAAAACAAACCCCTTCTATTCCAGGTGACAGGAGCCACACTCCCTGGGACAGGATGCCATGACAATACCCTGGCGCTTCAACCTAGTCTATATCTTCCCTCCAACCCCTCTTCTCCTACAGGTATTGAAGAAGATACGATTGGACGAAGTGGAAGTAATCCTCATCGCTCCAAAATGGCCCAGGAGGGTTTGGTACTCTCTCCTGATTCAGATGTCGGTAGACGACCCATGGGAACCACCCCTGAGAGCGGACCTGCTCCACCAAGGTCCTATCCTGCACAACAACCTCAGGATGTTACATTTAACGGTGTGGAGGCTGAGCGGGACTCCTTAAGGAAACAAGGCCTTTCGGATCCTGTGATTTCTACCATCCTCTAGGGAAGAAACCTTCTACATCTAAGGTATACTGCAGGGTGTGGTCCACCTTTTCGAGGTGTTGTAATAAAGGAAAATTTCCAGAGAAAATATTGATGTAGCTTGCATCCTGAACTTCCTGCAAGATGGTTTTCAGTGAGGCCTGCATCCAGCCTCTCTGAAAGTCCAACTTTCAGCTTTGTCAATAATCCTTGCCAAACCATTAGCAGAACATGGCCTCATAAGATGTTTCACCAGAGCCATTACTAAGGTAAAACCAACTATTAGGGAGATTGTAGGCCCTTGGGACCTAAACCTGGTCCTTCAGGTTTTGTCTCAACCCAAGACCTTTGAACCTTTTGAAGACATTTCTCTCCATCTACTGTCACCGCTTGCCTGGTGTCTCCGCAAGAGCCAGAGGTCAAGCCAGGGACTGGAGACAAGCCAAAGGTCAGGAACAGAGCCAGAGGTCAAGCCAGGGACTGGAGACAAGCCGAAGGTCAGGAACGGAGCCAGAGGTCAAGCCAGAGACTGGAGACAAGCCGAAGGTCAGGAACAGAGCCAGAAGTCAAGCCAGGGACTGGAGACAAGCTGAAGTCAGGAACAGAGCCAGAGGTCAAGAACAAGTCAGAGCAGAATCCAGAACAAAGCACAATAGGAGCTTGTGGAACGAGCACCCTATGCCAGGGGTAGCCCGTTTAAATATGGAAGGCAGCCAGTGGAAGGGCAGAGAGGGGGGGCTTGCCTGGGAGCTGTTCGGGATAGGGGAAGCCAGTCCAATAGAGCGCTGGACTAGGAGCATGCGCAGCCTCCAAGTGTACTGCACGTGTGTGTGGCCCAACTGCAGCCGAAGCCCGTAAGAACTGCCACTACGAGAGATATGCTGCTGGGGAGAAGCAGAGACACCAGGCAAGCGGTGACACTTACTGACTGCCTTTCTTACAGCAGTGACATCTGCCAGACGAGTCAACGAATTGCAGGCCCTATCATGCAAGTCTCCATTTTATCAATCCACTCGGACAAAGTGGTTCTGAGGGCAAGACCTTCTTTCTGCCGAAAGGTGATATCAGAATTCCACATCAACCAGGACATAGTCCTTCCTTCCTTCTGTATCAACCCTACTAATCCCAAGGAAGCCCTTCTTCACAATCTGGACCTGATTAGATGCATCTCCACCTATCTCCGAAGAACTGAAGAATTGAGGTCATCTGAATTATTGTTCATCTGCTTCCAAGAGAGACTCAAAGGAAAGGCAGCATCTAAGCCATTTATTTCTAGATGGATAAAAGCATGTATAAAGTAATGTTTTGCAGACTCAGGGTGTGAGGTACCCTCTAACATTAAGGCACACTCCACAAGAGCAATGGCCGCATCTTGGGCAAAATGGGCCCAGGCTTCCCCATTGGATATTTGTAAAGCGGCTACATGGTCCTCCATCTCCACCCTCATGAAGCACTACCACCTGGACGTTCAGGTGTCAGTCGATGCTAGCTTTGGCAGAAAAGTCCTGGAGGCAGTGGTAAACCACTGAGGGAAAGCATGCTGATCCCTCCCTATGTTTGGGTAACTGCTTCTCAGTCCCAGCATTAAATGCCTTGGAGGTACACAGAAGAAACGTATAAATTTACTTACCAAAATTTAGTTTTCTTCTGTGTACTTCCAAGGCATGCCCACCCTACTGTTGTATATCTCTTAGTATTTTACAGCTGTAAGTAAATTTATACGTCTTTGCAGCTGACAGCAGGAGAGAGGGAACTTTAGAGGCTAACGGTTTATGGTTTGAGAGATATTTTTTAAACGTCTACAAAACAGGAATAATTTTTATGGGACATTACTGTCCCTTTAATCTACATATGCTTTAATCTAAAAACGTTGTTGCTTTTTTAGCGGTATTATACACTTCCGATAAGAACAGATTATACCTGGCGTTAAGATTTAATCACTAAAACTGCCTTTATTTTTGGCACAATTAGCCAATTTCTGTATAAATACACTGGGACACAATTCTTATTTGGCCAAGACCATTTCTATCCCACTTTTCAAAAAAGTTAACTAACTGGAGTTAGCACTTAGCAAAAATGTCACTAGATGTTTATAGCTATACTTGTGTCGCTTTAAAGGGATAGTAATGCTTCATAATAAAAGCAGCTCTAATTAATCATCATAGTGTTTTCGACCTTGGAGAGTGTTATTTCAATTCTGTCAGAGTTGTAGTTCAAGAGTAATTCAATTTCCACCTCCCACCCCTTTTACTGATGTAACACTGCTCAGCCAGCTCAGAAGGGAGGTGCCCAGGTAGACTGCAGAGAGGGACAATCTCCAATTAAGATAAGGGAAAAATCTGAAAAACTTGTCAAGGGGGGCAGGGTTTTCATTGTTCTAATAGGAAGAAGATTGTCCCCTTCTGATATCTGTCTGGTCTATGGACTGCATTCCACATCTGAGAAGAGATGGCTTACACTAGGTAAAAGGGGTGGGAGGGGAAACTTTGCTTGTGAATATCTCTCAAACCATAAAGGTTTGAGAGATAAGACTTTTATCGTTCTTCATGTTTTTTTAATGCCTACAAAATAAAATAAAGTTAAAACGAAGTATTACTATCCCTTTAAAACAATTTTACAGACACTTTCTTTCCAAACTCCAGTTTTATACATCTCCCCTGTAGTTCTTTGCACATCCTGCACCAATTCCTGCAAGGTCAGTTGAATGCTCTCTCCACTTTTCTGTTGATTACTGACCATCAATGTCAGTCCTGAAAATGGATAAACTTCCTCCCTGCTCAAACTCTGTGAACACGTGCACATTGCTTAATTTGTCTTTGCCCATGCCCGGTAATGATATACAGTTTTTGCAGGGAGGTTTGTCCTTGGTCATAATCCATATTCCCAGTAGCCTATTAACATGGAAAATGAAAGCAATGCATTCCTTACCCCTCTGGCACTCAAAGGGTTAACATGGAAAATGAGGGAGACTACGCACAACCTTGCAGAAATTGTTGTGGGACCTAGTGAGCAAGTCTGTAAAAACCAACCTGTGAACAGGAAGAATAGCATTGTAATTGGGGGAATATGTATTGGCAGTCATTGATCAATATGGAAGTGGACCCTGCAGGAATCTCTGAGGTTGGGTAACTTGGTTGGTTCAGAGTTTTAACTATAAAACTAGTAAACAGTGCAACAAATCCTTTAGTTTAATGTATTTTATGTTTGGACTTTAGTCTCCGTTTAAAGCGGAACTCTCATCCGCTATAAAGTCGCCCTGTTATAATTAAGCAGGTAGCGACTAGCTTTACAATATATATTTTATCTTTGAAAAGTAGGCTGTTCTAAAGAAATCAATCATTGTAGGAGACAGGAACCCAGGCTACAGCACAGACATCTTGTCTGCACACCTGCGCTGTCAGTCCTGGTCTCCTGTAAGAAGCATTGCAGCGCACCATATGGTAACAGTGCAGGCGTGCAGACTGCGTTAACCCGGCCGTCAGTCTCCTACAGTGATTGATTTGTTTAGAACGGGCTACTTTTAATAGGTAAAATATATATTCTGAAGCTAGTCACTACCTGCTTAATTATAGCAGGGTGACTTTATAGAGGATGAAAGTTCCACTTTAAAATTAATTTTACAAGTGAAAAAGACAGAAGTGTACGCATGTAATTAACACACACACATACGTGTCAGGTCACATCAGGTGTGGTGTGAAAAAGGCATGTTTTTACCCCTTGAATGCTAGATAGGTCTCCGATGCATTGCAAAGCAATGAGCTGAAGGCCTTTCTAGCATTAAATATGTCAAAATGCCCATTTAAATCAATAGCATCTTTATTTTTTGTCCTCTGTGATGTAACTGTTTTGCACCAGGATTCCTTACCGTTGATCATAGGCCCTAAACTGAGTTAGATATGACTGTAGCAAGTTCAGTGCTAATCACATCAATAAGTGGGAGTATGGGCTATAGGCTGTACTGTGTACTAGTGCTATAATGCTCTAAAAGTAAAGGATTATGATTAGCCCTGAAGAAGGATGGTGACAGGTCTAAATTTGAGTAAACTGGGGTGGTGGCACTAACTTTTGAACAAAAAAGCATAGGTTAGATATGGTAATATGCTCTTTTGTTTAAGCCTTTGTAGTTTGAGGATTTATATCTCTTTTAAACTAAGAAGGATTATTAGGGCTGTGCCCAAGCCATACTTAAGCCTACATTTTAGATTACTATGCCTAATATTTTAAGAGATGCTTTCTTGAAATACATAATATGTAATGGGTCTGTAAGTTCTAGGACAGCATTAAGAGAAATGGGGTAGCATGTTAAGTGGAGAAAATAAAGCAGATCTGTGTTTTTATTTATGTCCTACCACTTATGTGCATATATATATATATATATATATATATATAATATTAAAAAAACAGGTTAACAAACTACTTGTGTTGCTATGGCAGTTGACCGCCTTGCACTCACTTTCTCTTTCTCTGGTGATGTCAGCTGTTCAGATCCTACCCAGCCCTCTCAGGTCAGGCTGCTCCTTCAAACTGCCTTCAGTCGGTAATCTTTTGATCATCAGTGCAAGATATAAAGGAAAAGAGTACAGAAGAATGTGGAAAGTAGTTGACTACATTTTAAGTTTGTAAGGCTACTTAGGAGTGTGAAAAACACCCATAACCCATGTTTCAGTTGTTATCCCTTTGAGTGATAGAGAGGTGCCCAAACACAGTGCTTTCCAATGCTTTTGGGCACCCCTCTGGCACTCAGAAGATTAAGATTTTTTTGTTTATTTGTTTCCTTTTATCTGGGGTTGCACTTTAAACTGTTTTAAGCCATATCATTTTTTGATGTCTGAGAGCCTTCAAAAAGATAAGATAAGCTTGTCCCTAACAGAAAATTAGAGAAACTCTGCACTGGATCTTAAAGGGATAGTATTGTCAGAATTTAATAAAACCAAATCTTGTAACTATTAAAAAAACTAATCTAAATGCCCACAGTCCTATCTCTCAAACCTTTATGGTATGAGAGATAATCGCAGCAAAAGATTCCCCCTCCCTCCACTTTCCCAGACATCCGCGTCTAGCTGACAGCAGGGGAATCTGGTCCCGGGACCGTCGGAGGCTCTTAAGCAGAGCTGAGATTTAGAGACATAAAAAGTTACTTCACTGAAATGGTCTACAAAGTGTGCTTGCAAGGGGAGGGAGGGGGAGTCTTTACAGCCAGAGCAAACCTACGGATGTGGCATTATTAGTGTTTAGTGCTCTAACCAGCTATACAAGCATGTCCAAATCACTCTTAACATATTTACTATATAACCATATATGGAATCATTAATGTTCTCTTTGCTTTTGCATTGGAAGCCACTCTCCCTGATTTCATGTGCAGCAGAGGGGAAATGCACCAAAGGGTGATGCTGTGGCTTGCAACCACACTTTGTAGACCATTTCAGTGTAGTAACTATTTTTATGTCTCTCGATCTCAGCTCTGCTGAAGAGCCTCCGCTTGTCCAGGGACCAGATTCCCCTGCAGTCAGCTAGACCCTGACATCCGGGAAAGGGGAGGAAGGGGGAATCTTTCGCTGCGATTATCTCTCAAACCATAAAGGTTTGAGAGATAGGACTGTGGGCATTTAGATTAGTTTTTTAATAGCTACAAGATTTGGTTTTAGTAAATTCTGACAATACTATCCCTTTAAGGAACTGATACAGTAATTAAACCAGGCTTTGCTGATTTGCTGTCTTTACAGCCAGAGCAAACCTACGGATGTGGCATTATTAGTGTCAAGCTCTAACGAGCTATACAAGCATGTCCAAATCACTCATAACATATTTACTATATAACCCTATATGGAATCATTAATGTTCTCTTTGCTTTTGCATTGGTAGCCACTTTTCCTGATTTCATCTGCATCCAGAGGGGAAATGCACCAAAGGGTGATGCAGTGACAATGTGTGTGTCTGGCAATGTGTGCCGAGTACATTGCCTTGGCAATGGAAACACACATCTCCATATGTAGTAAGAATTAAACAACACCATCAGTTTGACATACCTGAAGCCTGAGTGCATTCTCTTTGCTCCCCCACTTGTCCAGTAGGGGAGTAAAGAGGATGTGGTCAAATTTAAGCACCACAAACAGCATCGCTGCCTAACCCTTTAAGTGGCTAGTTAACATATAAACATACCCACATGAATATGACAGTGGCTCATTAAACTGCGTTTCCATATGCAAACGAGCCATTTTTGATGTAGTGAATGCAGGATGGTAAACCTGACAAAGACAGTGTAGATTCATGGTGATGTCGGCGGATTGTGGCAAATTGCTAGTGAATTCACAGGGATATGATGGCATAGACATTTTAGTGCATGCTGTTTGTATGCCGTCGTCAAAAATTCACTACTATGTCACCATTTTGGCCTTTATTGCTCTTTAGTGCCCCAAGGGCTCATTAAGACTGATGTACTAAGTAAAAGACAGGCAATTCTGGAGCAAAACAACTACACCAAAGGGGACAAAAAAATATCCAGATTCCCATTGATTTAAATGGGAATTTTAATCCTCGTAAAATAAAGTTTTTGAGACATGAACCTTTATATTTTGGTGGCCCTGTATTGCAGTTTATGCTTATTCCCTTACAGTATGTAAACTAACTATGAGGCCAAATGTATGACTTTCTGTGCTATTGGAGATGACAGCAATGTGTGGGCTTTGTCTATATTCATTCATACCTAAGGTATGTATATTTTTGTTTATATAATACCACGCTGTATGCAGCACCTTAAAATAAAGCTTAAATACAATAAGTGTCAGAACTATAGAGCCTACTAAGGGGGTTCAGTCTAAATGGATAATAGGAGACAGAGAGCAGGGTATGAGGGTGTCAAGTGCTTCAAGTTACTAACTGGCACAAAGTGACACAACAGATATTAATTTGTCAAACAATTTAGATTACAAACAACTGGCAAGCTAGCAGTTAGAGACTACAAATCCCATCACCCCTAACCAGCCAGTGACTGACTGGGGATGAAGGGGGGGTTGTAGTGCCTAAGAGCAAGAAAGGCAGCTCAACAGTTTTCCATTAGTTTTAACCCCTTGGGGATCAGAGGACTTATCTTAAAGTGACAGATTGACTTTAAATCAATACAAATTTGTATTTGTCCCCTACAGTACACTTATTGTGACCCAGAATTGCTTCAGTTTCTCTTAGTGCATCAGCCTGTTTTCCATTTCTTCAATGACATTGGAAAGTAGAACAGTAAGTCAACTGAACTCACTATACCTTCACGTGGGGACTATTGTTATACCATGATAACCTTGTACAAGTAGGCACATTCACTGTGAGGTCAAACTCGAGCTAAAAGCAAACACTTCATAGTTATTTACATTTTATAATGAACAAATGTTCAGTAGTGGTCTACCGTGGAGCTGACACAGCCTTTATGAACATTTACTCTTTGATAAAGCCACAAAATAAATGTAAAATGATTGTTAAATACGGTGGTTCTAATTACAGGCATGGAAATGGCAGTGAATTGTGGATTCAGATTTACACAAAAAAGTTATTGTACTTTTATTATTATAATTACTGCACTAAATGTATCCCTTCTAAACTAAATGTAATCTGTGTGCTAAGTACACCTGTTGGTGCTATATAAACAAAAATATATATACATACATACATGTTATTTGGAAACCCCTCACTTGAAAACCTGGTTTTACTGCTATCACTTATTTGCTTAAAGTAGATATATCACCTTAATTCAAGTTTGCATATTTTAAAACTGCATTAAAAACTGCCTATATGTCATGTTAACCAAAAGGCCAGCAAACATACAGTTCAGGAGATATTCAAACTTTTATTACTGGGCAAAGTGAAAGTAAACACTTCCTGGTACTGCACAGAGCTGCTTTATCATATCAGTAGTAATTGAAACATTCATTATCATGTGACAAATCACTGAAAATGCTTAATTAGCATATGAAACATCATTAATTAACATAATTAATATATGAAAACATTGTTGATTCTGCATAATGCCACAATCAGCATACATTAGCATATTAAAGAACTGTGAATATCTTCTGAACTGTATGTTTGCTGGATTTGTGGTTAACATGATATATAGGCAGTTTTTAATTCAGTTTTCAAATATGCAAACTTGAATTAAGGTGATAGATCCACTTTAAAATGTCAGTTATATTTGATGGCTGCATTTTGTGTCAAATCTGATTACTTTGCCATGTTCAAAATGATGAAATAGATGTGTGGGATAAACGAACTGCATCATACGGGTCAAATAACAAATCCCCAAATTCATATGGATTAAATAGAGCTTTTAAAGGGTATCTATCACCTCTATACATGTTGTCTCAATAATTAGTTTATGTAGCAAATAGATGGTAAAACTGGTTCATTTTTTTAATAAAATCAGTAGATATTGCCCTGCACCCTGCTTCTGGACAGACTGCAGTTACCTGCTCTGTACCGCAGTCTGTCACTCTTCCTCTGCTCCCCTTCCTCGATCTAGCCTCCTCCGATGATGGTGGCTTTCTGCATGTAAGCTGGAACACTCTCATTGGCCAGAGACCAACACTTGTGCATTTCCTCAGCACCCTTCATTTGCTCAAACAGAGAAAAGAGGAACATTTCTGGAGCAGTGGTATCTCCAGCATTCATATTTAGGTGGGCACAAGGGGGGCCAGGGACAAAAGTAGGAGGGCAATTATAAAACATTACACATATATATATATATATATATATATATATATTACTAAAAGGAGAAGCTTGGTAGGCAGTCAAGATTCTCCGGCACTAAACACACCCTGGGGCGTACACACACGCCCAGGGGCGGCAGTAGCGAGGAGACATTCAGTCTCCTCTCACATAACCTGGCTACTCCTGTGAAAATCTACACATGAAGATGGCCCCCCAGCCACATAACACAGGGCGAGGAAAATCTATGCATGGACTTGCCCCCCAGAAACTATAACCACGGAGCCGACATCCACATTTGTACACCTTCGCACCCTTTCACTGTCATAGGCCGTCTCAACAGACTCTTCTGTACATTTCTGCAGTTAGTTAGCTCTCTGTCTACAGTCACCTCAAATAAACACAAGACTTATTCCACTGTGTCCACTCCTCCGTCTACATTCACCATCTATACAACTATTCATACTCTCATTATTTCACATTGTTTTACTCATTCACTCCTGTACAGTATTTCATCCGATTCAGTATTCTACACCCAACTGTTCACCACCCTTACATCAGACTTTGTAATTCAGCCCCCTGCATGCTCACTCTTACACCGGAGTTGTCATTTCACCTTCCTAATACTTTTAAGTGTATGTACAGTATTCAGCAAGCTCACTCTTACACTGCTATGTGTGCTCCCTACTTACTCCTCTCAGCGCAAGAGGCTGAAAAGCGAGCAGAGAGGAAACTGGGATGTGGAGCCCAGATCTCACTCTCCTCTCCGGTTCACCCCCCAGCCTCTTGTGCTGACAGGAGTAAGAGCACAGCATGGGCCAAGGACATAAGTGGCACTGGAGTACTTCATTGCATGCGGGGAGTACCATGGCTTCGCAGACTGGACCTGACTTATGCACACTGCCTTACTCAGTGCCTGCCTGGCCTCAAAGTGATATGGAGGCGGCAGGCCAAGATGATGACATAGGACATAGCAACTCCTGTGAGTTCAAAATATAATTTTAATAGTATTTGCACACAGCAGCGCCGCTGTCACTGAGGTATGCGTCCATTACAATAAGTAGTAATACCACAAAACCTCCTGAGCTGAAGCGGGCAGGACAAGCCATGCACACAAAACTATTATTTAACCCTTTACGTACCCGTCTAGCACTAAAAGGGTTAAGTAATTGTTTTCTCTGCATGGCTTATCCACGGCACATTGCTGCTGCTGGACTTAAAGGGATAGTAACACTTCGTTTTAACTTTATTTTATTTTGTAGGCATTAAAAAAACATGAAGAATGATATAAGTCTCATCTCTCAATCCTTTATGGTTTATGAGATATTCACAAGCAAAGTTCCCCTCCCCGCCCCTTTTACCTAGTGTAAGCCATCTCTTCTCAGATGTGGATCAGGTTGTATGACCAGACAGATAACAGAAGGGGACAATTTTCTTTGTATGAAAACAATGAAAGCCCTTCCCCCCTTGACAAGTTTTTCAGCTTTTTCCCTTATCTTAATTGAAGATTGTCCCTCTCTGCAGTCTACCTGGGCACCTCCCTTCTGATCTGGTTGAACAGGGGGGGGATACTTTGTTTGTGAATATCTCTTAAACCATAAAGGTTTGAGAGATAAGACTTATATCATTCTTCATGTTTTTTTAATGCCTACAAAATAAAATAAAGTTAAAACGAAGTATTACTATCCCTTTAATCCATAAACACATTTTTAACAATTACACCACCATGACCATTTCACCCACTTTAATATTCCGTTTCTTAACACCTGCAGCCAGTACCAGCCCAATACATTGTGCTGCCTGGGTCCAAGAATGAAATGCTGCCCCTTCAAAAAAAAAACACGTCCACCAAAACTCACCCACATCCATTATATTGGGGTCTTGTGTCCATAGAGATATCTTAAGTCACCAGGGTTGTAAACATGCACTCTGATTTACAATATTTCAGCCAGTAAATATGATGGTGGGGTCTTGTGTCCATAGACAGCTTAAGTCACCAGTGGCTGTGAATGTGCTCTCTCTAATTTACAATATGTCTGTAGACACCAACCAAGTGTAAGAGCATAACCAATATTAGGCTAAATGTCAGTTATGCTCTTACACTTGGTTGGACTTGGTGTCTACAGACATATTGTAAATTAGAGAGAGCACATTTACAGCTCCTGGTGACTTGGGATGGAAGAAAATAGGAAGATGAGGGAAATAATAAGCCATTATCCATCTCACAACCATAGCGTCCTACCCCTGGGCCCTGGGTGAACTCACTCACAGTCTCAGCTCGGGTATTCAGCAGGACGGAGTCACAGCCACAGTCAGATCATGCACTGCCTCACACCACACGCACAGTATGCACCCCAACCAGCCAATGTGGATGGACCATAGTGAGTGAGCAAATATGCTCCTCTTTATTTGGCTGGTGGCAGGCTGGTGATGCGACGGTGCATGTGGGTTGGCCATGAGGTGTAGCACACTCCGGAACTGAGCCTGGTGGTGTGTCTGTCTGGACTGACACTGACTATCACATGATTCACGTCACTAAAGCAGCCAGCAGGCATCGCCACTGAGTGAGCATAGGGCCACCCAGCTGCTGACAGTGACACTGATGGAACATACTGAAACACAGACTTGGCGGCTTTGCTACACTGGTAGCAACAGGACCACATCTACACTGTCTGCTCCCAGTGTGGTACCACTAGTAGGCAAAGAATGAAACATAAATTTTCTGACACCCTAGCTTTGTTCCACTGTCCTCTAGTAGTCACAGAACCACATATACACTGTATGACAGCCACAGCCTTGTTCCACTGCCCCAGTGGTTGCTGTAGAACCTACATGCACTGCTTCCTCAGTGGCATTCTACTGGTAGCACCAGCACCACATACAGACTGTCAGACACCGCACCCTTGTTCCATTAGTAGTCATAGATCGTAATTACATTGTCTGCTTCCCCAGCTTTGTTCCACCTGCAACGACGTCCCGCCAAAAAATAAAATATGTTTTCTGTTTTTTGAATGTGATATAGTATATATGATACATTCACTCCAAATAAAATGCATGTATAATCTGTGAAAAATATGTTCATAAAATGGTTTTCACCATTTGACTGTTTAAAAAATGTTTACAGATTTAATTTTAAGAATCTGATCACTTTACCATAATGCACACCTGCCAGCTGTCCCTGGTTTTGACTCTCTGGACCCAGCAGGCTCTTTTGGTCCCTGACCTTAACATTGAAGTGTAATCCAATATTTTTGTGCTTGTCATCAAAACATGAACAGGTTACAAGCTTACCAGTGTTTGCTCTTATTATTTAATTATAGGATTTAATAATTTCATGTAGTATTATTGTGTAGGTAATATCTATTCAACTGTACTACTGCAGATGTAATGGAAAAATGGAGGCATTCTGCATTCTGCAACACAGGAGAGAAATAAAAAAAAATTCTTGACATATATACCATATATATATATATATATATATATATATATATATATATATATATATATATATACAGGGCTCAAAATTTCCACTCGCCACTAGCCAATGGCGAGTGAAAATGTAGCCCTGGCGAGTAGAAATTCGGCCCTGGTGGGTATGTTTTGGCTTGCAGTGGCGAGTAACTTTTCAGGTCTGGCTAGTAGCGAAGGACTTAAAATTATAAGCCCTGTATATATATATATATATATATATATATATATATATATATATATATATATATATATATATATATATATACCATATATCATTGTCTTAGTACAGCAATCTCACCATTTTCCGTGAGTATGCAATACAGGGCTCTACGGTAATTGCTGGGCATCTCCCACCTAGACATTATTTACACACGAAGCAACGCCCCCAAGTAATACCCAGCCCCTTTCTAAGTGAAAGGACTTCCGGAAAGGCTTCAGATCTCTTAGTGACTCACCTGTTATTGCCAGTCAGCGGGACCCGGAGAGTAGGAGGGGGTGATGCCATGGCTGCAGATTAAGTCTGGCACAGTGCTCTTAGGTGACCACTCGTTGTCACAATGTTGAAGCTCAGCCCGGCCAGCACCTTCCGGGTGGAGACACCTCACAGCAATCCTGTTCAGGACACATCATGCACTGTCGTGCACTCATACTAGGGATCCCGAAATTTAGACTCATTTTATAAAGGGGGCACCCTCCTGTATTTGTAAAACCTCTTTAGCAAATCTGGGATGGTAGACCTATTTACTCAAGTCTTGATTTTAGGCGGGGGATAAACAATACAAAATAAGCATAATGTTTGACTATCACATAATTCACGTCACTGAAGCAGGCAGCGGGCATCGCCACTGAGTGAGCATAGGGCTGCCCAGCTGCTGACAGTGACGCTGATGGAACACCCTGCAACACAGACCTGGCGGAAGCACACAAAATAAACATGCCGTGGGACGGCAAATTGCCGCCCCTATCAAAGTGCTGCCTGGGTCCATGAACCCACTGGGACCCATGTAAGGGTCGGCCCTGCCTGCAGCGCCCTCACTCACAGCACACAACCGTGATTTGCATGCTGCCAAATGCTGTCTGGACACTCATACACCAGCTTAGCATAGTCAACAGTGTATTCTCACCTTTCACTCTGCTATGTTGGTGTATGACTGTCCGCTGGGGATGATGGGAGTTGTTGTTCAGCACCTGGAAGGCCACGTGTCCCTGTGTCCCATCCTACGACATCCGCCTTGCTTCTGCATACATCCAAATTAACCCTTTCTTAGGCCCTATATATAATGCATATTATATATACACACTCCACACACACAAGTGTATATATTATGTATATTAATATACACATGGGGATTCAGTCCTTTTGGTGCTTTTAAATATTCAGATAAGTGTAGCGCTTATGTATTCAATGTACATACACACCTACCTGCATATTTATTACATGTACCTATACACCAATGCCATCACTAACCCTCAAGCATCCAAAGGACTTAAACCTTTGAGTGCCAGAGGGGTAAGCAATGCATTGCAAAGCAATGTGTTGTGTACCCCTCTGCCATTCAAAGGGTTAATCCCCACGGGCAATGCCATGCCCTTTTGCTGTATAAATATATATACATATACTAGCAATGTGGAATGGCATTGCCTGTCAGGATATATAGGGAATTAATGCACACACACGGATGCAAGACAAACACAGAGAGACACATGCAAATGCACACGCATGCACTGAGATGCATAAAGAGCGACAGTCATACACACATACATGCAGACACATAGAGTGTGATGCAGACATGCAACACACACAGTGAGGAACACACAGGCACACACAGAGACACACACACACAGAAGTGAGTCATAAGGGGGGTGACTTATGTGTCATTGTAATGAGTTTGTGTTTCTACTTATGCCTCAACTGTAGCATTCATTCATATAGTTGAAATGCATGTGGTAATTGCACATACTATGGTGGAAGGTGGATCGTGCTGGCTCCTGGGGTGTGAGTGAGTGGCATTCATTCATGTAGTTGAAATGCATGTGGTAATTGCACATACTATGGTAGAAGGTGATCGTGCTGGCTCCAGGGGTGTGATTGCGTGTGAGTGATTTCGTGAGTGTGTTAGTGAGTGTGTGTGAGAGGGTGTGAGTGAGAGGGTGTGAGAGGGTAGGAGTGAGAGGGTGTATTAGAGTGAGAGGGTGTATGTTACGGTTTTCTGACACTCAGACCAGGGTATGAAGTAAAAACACAGTTTTATTGAAAATAAAACAATGCCCCTAGAGGCCAGTACAGAAATAGCAATAATGACAAAGTGAATGCACACAATGATAGTGATAGGTGCTATGAATGGATAGGGAGTATTCCCCCAAAGGGTTAACAAATGAAATGGGTGAGATATAACAAGATTGGCCAACGCCCGGGATAAATAGCAGTCTCTGGAACACAGTCTCTCAATAGCTGGATAGAGAAGTAACTGCACTGAATACACTCTCAAGTTGGTATAGTAGCGCAACAAAGTCCAGAGCTGAGCCGGTACCACCACCGTGGGCTACAGAGGAATGCTATTGCCATGCTGTAATGATCAGAACCAAAATCGCCCTTAACTGGAAAAGTAGTAACCCTGCGTGTGCCACTAGGATTGTGCCTTGACACCCCTTGGGTGCTGTACTGATGGTGACTGCCCAAGCTGTAGTAGAGCCGGCGCCCTCTGGAGTGCAATAGGAATGTACCTTCAGCGTCTGTGGGCCTGAGCCCGAATATGAGCACGGAACAGACAAGGCTCTGATGGTGAATGAGAGACACACAGAAGCACTCAGAGGAAAGGCTCACGTCAGAAAACGTATGCTTGGCAAGATATATCGGAAGCACTAGACCAGAGACTACAGGCACTGCAAGGGTTAAGTGGTTCTGTACAGGATCAAGTACCTTGGCAGCCAGCAGCAGGCAAAGCAACCTCAGGCTACAGCTACTGACAAGTGAGAGGAACAGTGAGTCGCTTAAACAGTTCAGAATGTCGCCGAGGCGACCGGAATGATGCAGGAACACTGGAACAGCAGGCAAACCGGAACGGCACCCGGAACAGCAGGCAGAACCGGAACGGTAACTGGAACAGCAGACAGGCCGGAATAGCAACCGGAACAGCAGGCAGAACCGGAACGGTAACTGGAACAGCAGACAGGCCGGAATAGCAACAGGAACAGCAGGCAGGACCGGAACAGTACTGGAACAGCAGACAGGCCGGAATGAATCACAGAGCAGGGTCATCAGCCAGAACCGGGTAGAGTCACGGAGCACGGTCGTCATCTAGAGCCAGGTCAATTCACGGAGCAGGGTCGTCAGCCAGAACCGGGTCAAATCACGGAGCAGGGTCGTCAGCCAGAACCGGGTCAAATCATGGAGCAGGAGCAGGAGAAGAGTCAGACTAGCCGGATCTGTACACAGGAGGCACAGGAATATGGCAACAAGGCGCAGCAACAGGAACACCACAAAAGGGCAACTGACAAGTGCCTAAGCTCCAGCATAAAACGGCACATCCTGGGCGGGCCAATCAGTCTCCACCAATGCACAGGCAAATCATGTCAAATTGACAGAAAGACACGGGAACCGTGATAGTGTATGAGAGTGAGAGTGTGATTGTGTGAGTGTGTGATTGTGAAAGTGTGATTGAGTGTGACTGAGACTGTGAGTGTGCGAGTGTGATTGAGTGTGAGACTGTGAGGGTGTGAGAGTGTGTGAGTGTGATTGATTGTGAGAAAGTGAGTGTGAGAGAGTGTGAGACTGTGATTGAGTGTGAGACTGTGATTGAGTGTGAGACTGTGTGAGACAGTGTGAGAGAGTGAGAGAGAGTAATTGATTGAGAGAGTGTGAGTGTGAGACTGTGAGTGTGAGAGAGTGAGAGTGTGGGACTATGTGAGTGTGATTGAGTGTGAGAGTTTGATTGAGTGTGAGACTGAGTGTGAGACTGTGCGAGAGTGTGAGAGAGTGAGACTGTGTGAGAGTGTGAGAGAGTGTGAGAGTGAGACTGTGTGAGAGAGTGAGACTGTGCGAGAGTTTGAGACTGTGTGAGACTGTGAGTGTGTGACTGACAGTGTGTGACTGAGAGTGTGAGACAGAGTGTGATTGAGTGTGAGAGTGTGATTTAGTGTGAGACTGTGAGAGTGTGAGTGTGAGACTGTGATTGAGTGTGAGTGGGTGAGAGTGATTGAGTGAGTGTGAGACTGAGTGTGAGAGTGTGATTGAGTGAGAGCGAGACTGGGAGTGTGAGAGTGTGTGTGTGTGATTGAGTGTGAGAGTGTGTGTGTGAGTGATAATGACAGTGTGAGTGAGAGAGTGTGAGGCTGAGTGTGAGAGTGTGATTGAGTGTGAGAGTGTGAGTGTGATTGAGTGTGAGACTGTGATTGAGGGTGATTGAGAGAGTGTGAGACTGAGAGTGTGATTGAATGTGAGACTGTGAGAGTGTGATTGAGTGTGAGAGTGTGATTGAGTGAGTGTGAAAGTGTGAGACTGAGTGTGCGTGTGAGAGAGAATGAGAGTGTGAGTGTGAGACAGAGTGTGAGACTGTAAGTGTGAGAGTGTGATTGAGTGTGTGTGTGAGTGATTGAGTGTTTGTGTGTTTTTTGTCTGTGGTGTAGGAGCGAGTGGCAGCCATTTTGTTTTTCAGTTACTTGGATAGTGGTGAGTGGGCTGGATAGTGGGGGCAGGCCAACTCCCTGCATGATTTAAATCACTCCCCCATTGAATCACCCAATGGGAGCAGTAACTCCTCCTTACTTAACCCTTTGAGTGCCAGAGGGGTACGCAACACATTGCATTGCAATGTGTTGCGTACCCCTCTGGCACTCAAAGGGTTAAGTTGAGCTAACATAGCAATATAACACACGGTGGCTCTTCAGTTGAGGCAACATAGCAATATGCTGAGGGAACAAATAGAAAGTGGTGTTTGAGGCTTGCCCTCTGTAACATACAGCAAAGCATCTCTGTCCCTTTAAGGAGAAAGGGAGGGAAGCAGGAAGTGGAGGAGTGACAGTTGAAAACAGACAGTGAGATGACTGAAGAGATGAAGAGTTAAATAAAAGAGTTGCTATTAAATCTATCCCTGAGTTTGTATTTTATGGAAACATTACACACTTGTACTGAAACAGAGTGTATGGAGGGTTACAATTATCTGTGGGAGGTGAAACAGTGTGTTTGTGGGGTCATGATCCTGAGTGAGAGTGTGTGTGGACCAGGAGAAGTTATTGATATCCCCTACTTCAGGAGAAAGTGGCAGATATATTTTTTTTTGTCAGTTGGATACTGATGGGTGGGCTGGAGGGGGCGGGCCAACTCCCTGTATGATAAACATGCCCCCAATGAATCACCCATTGGGAACAGTTTGAAAATTATCGTTTTTTATTGAGATCGACGTTTCAGCCACATTGCTGGGCCTTTATCAAGATCAAGGCCCCGCAATGTGGCCGAAACGTCGATCTCCGTAAACACCGATGATTTTCAAACTGTTATGCTGAGAGTGCCGTCTACTCCTTGATGAACTGTATATATCGATCTTTAACCAGACATGCACCCAGACATTTACACCATAAGATACAGTGAGTGCTGCCACTACAGACTTTGTGTGTGTATATATATATATATATATATATATATACACACACACATATATATATATGTATATATATATATACATATATATATAAACACACACACATACTTGTAAAACATTCTGGACATACATACCAAAGAAAAGAATGTAACCCCATTTCGTTGGTGGCTGTTTGCCTGCTGAAGAACTTGAATGTGCACAGAAGACAGGCATATCTAGTGCAGCATTATGTTTTAGATTTAATATTATTTTCACTACTTATTTTTATTGTGACACAAGTTATGCATGGCACTTACACTGTACACACATCTTTTCACTGAGGTTTTAATTCTCCTAATTGCCTTAATGCAGACTATAAACACAAACTTGCTGATTTGCCTACTTGATTTGGCTAGGGTAAAAATAACCCTCGTGGAGGGTGGATCACCTTATTCCCCTGAATTGGGATGTTAGCCCCATTTCATTGGCGGGTGCATGCGTACTGCCAAGTGTTTACCGAAAACCCTGATCCCTCACGGCGTCTTCCTCTGGGTGCGGCTGTGGCTCCTCTGGTGACTGGCCTGGTGCGCAGACACCTCACGCAGTGTTGTGAACGCTGCGTCTGATGTTACATGAAGGCCGTCGCCTGCTGGCCGGGTGAATCAGCCAATCGGGCACGCTCTCTCTCTTCAATTTCTCATGCAGGCTGCAGCACTGGGGAATCAGGATGCTGCATAATTTAGTGCTCCATCTCGGCGCTTATTAATTCGGGCTCTGTTCATTCAGTAATATTCCAAGACTGACGGCCAGGTTAGTGCAGCTGCCTGTGCACCTGCCCCATCAGTCTGTTCTGGAGAGCACAGGCACTCAGACAGGATGTCTGCAATGATGCCTGGCTTCCGGTCTCGGAAGCTTAAGGATTACTTTACTTGGGGGCACTTTTGAGAGGTAAAATAATGATTATTATGATAGCTGCCACCTGGCTAAGTATTGCAGGCCAACTTTAGTTGATGTGGTAGTTTCGCTTTAAAAAATTGAAGATTTGGGTGCAAAGGAAGTGTGTATTGGAGATAAAGGTTTATCAGAATCTAATTCTGGACTCTTGTGGGTACTCCAAAATGACTCCTCCAATGAGTCTTTGTGGAGTCATACCAGGACTCCAGAATATTAGTAGTATTACCATTTGTGGATAAAGGACTATATTGTTAAAGATTTTATTATTTTCAGTTTCTTTATATGTGAAGTGTCTCTTCAGAGTAAAGGGATCTCTCACCCCTATAAAAGTTAGGTTTATTAGGTACAGTATATAGTGATAGTGATGAAAAGTTTATTTATTTTTTTAAAACGCTATTTGGGCTAAAATTATTGATTACAGAGTGCCCTGTGCCCTACTTCCGTATATGCTGCTCTTGTCACAGTTTGCCGCACTGCCTCTGCTTCTTCCCACTACCCAGCCTCCTTTGATGACTCTAGGCTTTCCTTCTGTAAGCTGGAGCGATCTCATTGGCAGAGATCGATATCTAACCAATGAAATCACTCCAGCTTACAGTCAGAAAGCCTCTGGAGGAGGTTGGGTAGAGGGAAGGGAGCAGAGGCAGAGCGGCAAGACCGGTGTATGCGGAAATAGGGCACTATGTAAGCAATGATTTTAGCCCAAATAGCGTTTTTTTTTTTTTGGTTTTTTGTTAAATAAATAAATAACGGTTTCATCGCTATATACTGTACCAAATAAGCCTAACTTTTATAGGGGTGAGAGATCCCATTTAAAGATTCTGTTTTGTCATTCGTGATCGCTAATCTAATTCTTTGTCTGTGGTTTTTAACTGATCTAAATACAGCAAACATGTTGGTACCTATAGTTAGAGTAGTGTTGTCAATACTATTTGACTCCTCTTTTTTTTAATGGTGAATGAAGTGTTGATATTGTTTTTAGAAATACCTTGGGGGTTATGCACTAAGGCGTGAGAAAGAGGTGATAAAGTAGAGATGATTTCTCCAGTGATATCGCTTCTCCAATTCCTATGTTATTTAATGGAGCTTATGCACTAGGATTTCTCCAACTTTGGAGATCTTAGTGCTTAGGCTCCATAGAATAACACAGGAACTGGAGAAGTGATGTTACTGGAGAAGTTATCTACACTTTATCACCACTTTATCATGCCTTAGTGCATCTCCCCACTTGTGTGGGCAGAAATTTTGATTGAATTCTGATTCTGTTGTACTATTTGAAAGAATGTGATGTTTTGAAGCTCAAAATATTGTATATGCTATGTATACCTGCACAACATAACAAACGGATATTTAAAGTGGAACATTCTCATCGGGAAAACTTTTGAGCACTTGTTTAATCAGCTAAGAAGAATTAGGCAAACATGCTCTCTCTTTTTTTTGTAACTTACTTTTTAAGATATTCATCTTCAAAGTTATCCACTTCCGCATACTGCGGCACATGTAGCTGCAGCACGGCTCTCAGGACTTCCCAGCAGTCTGTCATTTTCCTCCCTGCTGCTCCCGGCAACCTCAGTATAATGCTAATCGCCGCTTCCTGTAACACTAGGAGCTGTTCACACCACACCGAAGTGAAGAGTGAACGATCTCCCGGGTGCAGCTGAGAGGGAGGAGAATGACAGACTGCTGGGAAGTCCTGAGAGCCGTTCCGCAGCTACATTATGCAGAAGTGGATAACTTTGAAGTTGAATATCATAAAAAGTAAGCTACAAAAAAAAGAGAGAGCACGTTTGTCTAATGCTTCTTAGCTGATTAATCAAGTTCTCAAAAGTTTTCCCGATGTGAATGTTCCCCTTTAACTCTTGGTTGTCTATTTCGATTTTTGGCATAGTCTGCCTCATTTCTATAAAACTCTTTTATTCCTTTTCACTAGTGTTATGTCACTTTTTTTATTAGTGACATCATCTAATTCCTTGAATACTGTGTTGTTTGTAAAGGGATGTAACACATCTTTAATAAAATCTACTTTGGTTTCTGTGTTATTTTCTTTTCTTTATATTTGATGATTTTTTCACATGAGAGTAAATAAACTCTGACCTAGGGCATCATACCATTCTTTTTGAAAATCTATAATAACACATTGTTTATGAATATGTAAACCACATGGAATAACATTTTGATGTTAGATGCTATCTAGCCATTCATTCATTTCTTCTTTAACTAAACTGTTCCAACTGATGGAACATATTTCTAATACTAACCCCATTTTCTTTAGGTTTTTCTTTGTTATGCATGCCTAGTTTATGTTTAATGTTATCTCTTATGTGAATTTTATCAGAATATGATTTAAAGGACATGATGATAAAACCAATAGAATAATACAACTGTAAGTGATGGCAGCCATCCTATATAACAATTCTCTAAAACGTGTCTAACAACACAGTGTCATGCACAGTAGAGACTGCACGCACCGCGGCTGATACACAGCTTGACTCTCCAAAGGAGCGTTCAGTTGTTTCAGCCGTGGCGCAGGCAGTCTGTACTGCACATGACTGCCCCGCGACCGGCTGGCAGTGGCACTGTGGCCCATATAACGGGCTCTTCAACTATTGAGTATATACAACGCTAGAAAAATTAGGTAACTACCAAAAAAAGAAGAAAGCTGGAGCTCTATCACAAATGAAATGTAAAAATAAAAGTCAGAGAGGAAAAAAATGTAGACCCTCCCATAGTCAGACTGGATGATTAAATTCCAGTATAGAGAATACTATTAGATTTACAATATATTTACAATATAAAGTACGAAAGGAATAGATGTAATTCACCTACTATCAATGTCCAAGATAGAATACAAGTAAATTCCTGTAATAAATCCCAAAAGGGGACCAATATAGAATGTACAAAGGTTGTAAATAATAAAACAAACAAATATGATAATAAAATATATCACCCAGTTCAATTCTTGTTAAATAATAAATTCTGTAATGGTAGCGGCTTCTGTCCTTCATGGTACCGATGTGGGTCTGGACCCAAGTAAGTAAAACTGTAGAAATAGGAATTGCATTATATGTAATCAGCTGGGACAAATTGAATCCCAATCACAGAAGACAAAGGTATACAAATTGCCTATGTATGTAGGATACTTCCCCAGGGATGCAAAGGGTGCTTTGTGCTACTAGTTTTATTTAAAGGAGCCATAAACTTTATTTTATGAAAAAATATATATTGTAGGGATTTTTCTGTTGAGTAAAATAAGGGTACTCCCACTGCCGAGAGATTTATATTTCCAGAGTTATTACAGTTTAAACCCATGTCTTTTTACATTAGCAGTGCCCTCTAGTGGTCAAATTCTAATTAGTTTTTCTGTTACATTCTAATGGAGAGGAAAGTCAAAGACATGCAGTTCTCCATAGAATGTGATAGAAACTGCCTGTCACTTCCTGTCAGTTAGAACTAACAGGAAGTAAACACGGTAAATTCACTTCCTGATTATTTGAACTGCTATAAATTTGGAATAAAACATCTGACAGCAGTGGGAGCAACCTTGTTTTATTCATCCGGAGAAGCTCTATAAAATACGTGTTTTCATAAAAAATTTTACTGCTCCTTTAAATAGGCTGCCACTCTAACTTTTCTGGGAAACAGCCAGTAGCAGGCCTCATCTGTTGTAGGTGAGCTATCCAAAAAAGACCAAGGTGCTAAGTCCAGGTAAACAAAGTTATCCCTTTGAGTGACAGAGGGGTGCACAATGCATTGTTGCTTTGCAGTGTGTTGCATACAACTCTGGCACTGAAAGGGTTAAAACAGTGTGGCACAATAAAAATATATATAAAATCTACATATAAGGATATCAAATGTTGGAATAAAATATAATGGATTTAAAACATAATATTAGTGTTAAATACTAGGAGAAAAAGTAAAAGATCCCAGCATTAACCTCTTGTGCTCCAGGGTGCAGACATTGTAACCCTCCATGAGGAAGGGTGCCGGCTCCCAAGGCACAGAGAGATTCTAAATGCAGCAACAAAGACATTTAGATGCAGAAATCAGAAGATATATAATGAATAAACAAAGGCTTACATTTATTCAACAAAACTGAAAGAATTTGAGTGAACAGACTGGGAGATATTATATCCAATCTATCATTTTTATTATTTACAAGTTTTGGACATATTATATTGGTCCCCTTTGGAATTTATTACAGGGTTTTACTTTTATGCTGTCTTGGACATTGATACTGACCGAAACACAGAGACATACAGGTATTATAGAAGGGAGTGGACTTCTATAGTGGTAAGGCCAGGATGCCGGCATTTACTCCACAATACCAAATTGGTAACATACTGGACCGGTTCATTGATGTGGGCTATAATGACAGCTTCTATTATATTTACCATCTAGGTCCTTTATCATTGTATATATTACTATTTTATGTATTATTGGTTTTAGACTGTCTAAATATCTTATACAGAATTAGAGGGTACCCTCACTCTTGTTACTCATAGAATAAGTTTTTTCAATAAATATCATCATTATATTTGAAACAATAGTCTATTACATTTTACTTAAAGTGGAACCACCACCCTACCTAAACTTGCCCCTAAAGAATTACCCATCTGGGGACTAGCTGATCAATAGTGCTAGTCGCCAGAATTATTACTTCCTTATAAAGAAATTCTACTGCTCCCAGGACTGACAGCCAGGAAACAGCGCAGACATCTTTGCATAGTGATGTCTGCGTGCCTGCACTGTCAGTCCCTTCTGGTGCCGTGCGGCTCCCAGTAACACCTCCTAGAGCAGACTGGGACTGACAGTGCAGGCACGCAGACGTCACTATGGAAAGATGTCTGCGCTGTTTCCTGGCTGTCAGTCCTGGGAGCAGTAGAATTTCTCTATAAGGAGGTAATAATTCTGGCGACTAGCACTACTGAGCAGCTAGGTCGCCAGATGGGTAATTCTTTAGGGGCAAGTTTAGGCGGGGTGGTAGTTCCGCTTTAATTTAGACTCATATGCTCTTCCCTTTACCTGTATACACAGCTATACTTTTTGTTGTTTCTAGTAGATACATTAGTGAATTGCACGCACTCACATATTAGGGAATAGTAGCATTTCAGTTATATATATATATATATATATATATATATATATATATATCGTTTTAGCTTGACAGGTAGAAACTTTAATTTTTGGTCAAACAGTAGAGTTGGTTGCTGGTTATTTTTAATAAGCACATTTTTTTTTATCTTTCAGGATAGTTTCCTCTGTTCAAGGATTTCTAGCTGCTACCTCTGGGATTCTAGTTATAACTTCTTGCAAAGATGTCAAGTTTGACAGGTGAGTTAAAGTACAACGAACTGCACGAGTATAAAACTACCAGGAAATGTATTAACCCTTTGAGTACCATAGGGGGTTCCAACGCATTGCTTCGCAATGAGTTAAAGAAGAACTATCACTATAGGAGTAACTGCCACTTTATGTGTTTAAAGGGCACTTACCTCAGTAGGAGTCCTTCATACAGCAGTCAGATATATCTATTTTTGCATTATATCTGCAGTTGTTTGTACTTGCCAGTCCTCATTTTAAGACTGTATTTAGCTTCCACCTCCACACAATAAACAATATACTTTATCAGTCTGACAGTTTCAATACTGTCAGAGTTGCAGTTCAAAAATAATTGAATGATAAAGTATCCCCCTCCCGTCCCTTTTACCTAGTGTAAACCACCTCCCCTCAGATGTGGAATCTGGTTCAGACAGGTTTTTCCTTATGCTCACTGAATATTATACCTCTCTGCAATCCATATTGCTGCTCTGAGGTGAACAGTGTTACATCAGTAAATGGGGCGGGAGGGGATACTTTATCATCCAATTATTCTTGAACTACAACTCTGACAGTATTGAAATAACACTCTCCATGGCCCAAATACTATGAAGATTAATTTAAGCTGCTGTTTTTGTGAAACCTTACTATCCCTTTAAAGGGGATCTATCACCCCTATACAATTTTGCTTTAATAGTTTTGTTATATAGCAAATATGTTTAATCTGT
The DNA here is from genome assembly GCA_037306005.1 of Rhinophrynus dorsalis. Classification (NCBI taxonomy): domain Eukaryota; kingdom Metazoa; phylum Chordata; class Amphibia; order Anura; family Rhinophrynidae; genus Rhinophrynus; species Rhinophrynus dorsalis. The sequence goes on along the minus strand of CM074719.1, from coordinate 332,104,907 downwards.
TCGAGGACGCCCTTCAGGCTCTTCTGGACAAGGATGTCCTGGAGCCAGTACCTCCTTCAGACAGGGGTTCAGGATTTTATTCAAACCTCTTTGCGGTGACAAAGAAGGACGGCGGATGCCGCCCTGTTTCTGGATCTGAAAGATCTCAATTCCTTTGTAGTGAAGACTGACTATCGTCAGGAGTCTCTGCACACAGTGATCGCTGCCATGTCTCCGGGGGAGTTCCTTGCTTCTCTGGACCTTCAGGATGCTTATTTGCACACCCCAATCCATCTAGAGAGCAGGCAGTATCTGAGGTTTGCCTGCGCCAGAGGTCATTTTCAGTTCTCAGCCCTTCCATTTGGTCTGACAACAGCCCCCCCAGGTTTTCCAACGGGGTCTGGGGGCCTTGGTATCCGTCCTCCATCGGGACAGCATCAGAGTGACTCCATACATGGTGGGGAAGTTCATCTCCACGATAGAGGCGGTACCATTTGCCATGGCACACACAAGGGAACTTCAAAGATTTGTGATTCGGACATGCAGGGACCGACTAGATCATCTGAAGCTATCGATCTCTATTGCTCCTCATGTCTAGTGAGCTTGGAGTGGTGTTGGGACCTTTCCAATCTCCTGAAGGGGAGATCCTTCCGGTTCCCTACTGGACCAAAGTCACAATGGATGCCATCCTCTTGGGCTGGGGAGCTGTTCTGGGTCGCTTCAGTGCTCAGGGGAAGTGGGCCATGGAGGAGTCTCTTCTTCTCATGAATGTTCTGGAACTTCGAGCAATATTTCATGCTCTGCGTCATTGGGAGTCTCAACTGTAGGACGGTCCAGTCCGAGTGGAATCCGACAACGCTATTGCGGTGGCTTACATCACCAGACAGGGAGGGACAAGAAGTCTCGCCGCTTGGTTAGAGGTCAAGGCCATTCTGTCCTGGGCAGAGGTTCGTGTTCCTGTCATTTCCGCAGTACTCATTCCAGGCGTAGACAACGTCATGGCAGACTTCCTCAGTCGTCAAACAGTCAACAGCGGAGAGTGGGGACTACATCCGGAGGTGTTTCAACTCCTAACTCAGAAATGGGGGGTACCCCTAGAGGATCTGATGGCAACCAGGCACAACAGGATGGTTCCGTTGTTCTGCTTCCGGTGGAGAGACTCTCTAGCTCTGACTGCCAATGCAATATCCATTCCTGGACATTCTCTCCGGCCTACATCTTTCCTCCTCTCCCTATGTTCATAAGGGTGTTACAGAAATTGAAACTGGTACTTTGTCTAGTACTTCTGACTGCTCCAGATTGGCATCGTCAATCCTGGTATCCGGAACTTCTGGTTCTGTGGTGGAGCCATTTCAGCTCCCCTCTCGTCCAGCTCTTCTTCTACAGGGTTATCTGTGAAAGAAGACATTCATCAGCTCAATTTGATGGCCTGTAGGTTGAATCCTCGATTTTACGGAAGAAAGGGTTTTCTTCTGCTGTGGTGTCTACTACGCTTAGTACCCGTAAGCATGTTTCTTCCAAGATCTACCACCGTATCTGGTTGAGATTTGGGTCTTGGTGTGTTGACATGAATTCTGTCTCAGGCACTCAGTCTGTGTTCTCTTACGGTTCAGACTTCGGCACTTTCTGTCTTTCTAGGAGCGCATTGCTGTCCTTCCTGATGTCAGTTTCTTCCAGGGCATTGCTCATTTGCGTGCTGCCTTTTGGAGTCCGGCTCCTCAGTGGGACCTTTATTTGGTTTTGGGAGTTCTCCAACGTCCTCCCTTTGAGTCTTCGACTATTATTCCTTTACGTCTCTTGACGTGGAAGATGGCTTTCCTTCTGGCGATTGTGTCAGTTCACCGAGTGGCGGAGTTGCAAGCTCTTTCTTGTAAACCACCTTATCTGGTGGTTCATAAGGTTAAGGCGGTGCTTCGCACCTCTAAGGAGTTCTTCCTCAACGTAGTCTCCGAGTTTCACATCAATCAGGAGATTGTGGTGCCCTCTTTCTGCCCTAACCCCTCCTCTGACAAGGAAAGGGATCTCCACTTGTTGGACGTTGAGCGTTGTCTACAGTTTTATGTCCATCATACTGAATCTATCAGGAAGTCCAACGCTGTGTTCGTCATTCCTGAGGGTCCTAGGGCAGGTAGACCTGCATCCAAGGTGACTATTGCGTCTTGGATCAAGTCCACTATTCGTAGGGTTTATGAATTGAGGAATAAACATGTTCCCTTTCGGGTCACGGCTCATTCCACCAGGTCCATTGGGGCCTATTGGGCCTCTAAGAATCAAGCATCTGCTGATCAGTTGTGCAGGTGGGCCACTTGGTCCTCTGTGCACACCTTTTCGAAGCACTACCGTGTGGATGTGCTGGCTTCGGCTGATGCCAGCTTTGGAAGGAAGGTCCTGGAGGCTGTTTTGCCTGTCTAGGATCTTCTTCTTCTGAGGTTCTTAGTGTTTCCTTACTGTTGAGCCCTGTTGGCTCTAGTTCAGTGGCTGTGTTACAGTTCCTGGGGTGTTTTTCCCCTGTTTCATGTCCGTTGACACTTCAGTTTTGTTGGGATCTCTGACCGGTTGGTTCATAGAGGTCCTGGTGACTTTGGGGGCCTTGCGCCTGGTTCTTGCCTTCTTCCCGCCTCTGGGAAACTTAATGGTTGGACATCCCAGAGTTACCAGTAACCTGTATTGGACGACAGAGAAAAGAGGATTGTAGTCTTACCTGTTAAATCCTTTTCTCTTAGTTCATACAGGTTACTGGTCTCCCATCCTGTCAAGAGACCATGCTTGGCTCTCCTGTGGCAGTTTGTGGGAGTCCTTCGGGGCATGCTCACAGGAGTCTTCTTCCTTTTTACTATCTAGTCTGGTTAGTTCACAAACAATTCTGAAAGTGGCTAGCTGGGCTGCAGCCTGAGTGGGAAGGGAGGCTCCACCCCCCTGCATACATTTAGAGAATGTTCCTGCCTACTTAAAGGGGACTGACACATCCCAGAGTTACCAGTAACCTGTATGGACTAAGAGAAAATGATTTAACAGGTAAGACTAAAATCCTCTTTTGTGAATTTCCTCAGATAACAATACAGTTGTAACATGGCCAACACACAGAAAATACAAGTGCAACATTATATTCCTGTCCTGTTACTAAATCTACATAGACAGGATCTGTATAAATGTATACTGGTGTCAATTAAGAAATATATACATATATATATTAAAAATAAATAAATTAATTAATTAAATTATACAGACTACATCTATCCACTTGCTATCTAGTGGATATTGCTCTTAAGGCAATTAATACAATCAATACACATAGTTACACCACTATCAATGTTATATGGTACAGTTGTGCACAGTGTAAAAGAGCATACCTGTCACGGTTGGCAAGCAAAGACAAGAGTCAGACTGTATAGTAAAATTCCCCTTTATTAGAATCGGAATAATGAACAGCTATATATATATATATATATATATATATATATATATATATATATATAAATCTCAGGATGGAGCAGAGGGAAACCAAAGAGGCAGGAACTCTATCAGAAATAGGAGGGTGCCTCCAAGTCCCCAGACTGCAGAGACTAGGCCGAAGCCAATGGTAGTCTCATACGCCAGATAGGAATAGCATAGACCCAAACAGTCTCTTTTAAGGATGGTAACCGAGGAGAAGACTGACTCACGCCTGCAGTCAGTAAGGAGAAGGCCGTCTCCCGAAAGGGAAGGCAACAAGGGCGACTACTGACTCACGTCTGCAGTCAGTAAAGCTAGAGTCTACCAGAGCCATGGGTCTGCTCCAGTTAGGATGTCCACTAAACAGGAGGCAACACAGAGGGTAGCCAGACAGAGCCCCAGGTCAGCACCAGGTTGGATAGTCAGACAAGCCAGGGTCATACACGGAGCGGGTAGTCAGCCAGAGCCACAGGTCTGCACCAGATTGGATGTCCAAACAGATAGGAAGCACACAGAGAAGAGTCAGATAGAGCCACAGGTCAGCACCAGGATGGATGGTCAGACAAGCCAGGGTCATACAGGGGATATCAGGATACAAGCTAAATACAACTGCAGTGAACAACAACGTAAGGGTAACTGGATAGGAATCCAGTTCCCTTAAATATAAGAACCAGGAAGTAGATAGGAGGAGACAGACAGACCTTCCTGGATAAAGTTGAGGCCTGCGTCAATACGCAGCCTCACGCCCGTAATTGACGCATCTAGCCAAGATGCATCAAACACCTGCACCCATCCCGCCGAACTGCCTAGCCAGATGGTGCAGACGGCCACTACAAATGCAAGGCACGCCCAGACCCAGTGCCCAAAACGACGAGCGGGATGACGCTGGAGCGTTACTTCGAGGTAAGCTGTTACAATACCCTTGCCCATTCCCAATACAGACCCATGGTGCAGTTCACCACTGAAGAAGCACAGAAGGTCTTTGAGTGATGAGGAAAGAGAGGTTGATTAATGGTTAATTGGTCTGCTGTTCTTCATACTTGTGTTTGTTACAGACATTTTAGTGCAGGTATGTCATATCTGAAAAAAGTAAGAAAATCAAGAGTTTGCAGTAGCTGCAGTTCTGTGCCCCTGGTGTCCCCTACATTATGTCACTTCATTCTAATGGGGTACCATTTTTTCAAGGGCTGGCAGTAGGGACTAAGTTCAGAAGAAAATTCCATGATTTTCAAAGATATCAGTATCTTTGAAGTGGGGAATCGTGAAAATGTCCCATATTTCATATATCACCAACTTCTGTAACCATTTGTGCACACCATCTTAGGAGTGGGAATACATACTAGCTAGCTTTCAATTTCCTGGACTGTATTGTTTTACAAAATGTGTGTTTTTTGGAGTTAATTTGGTTTTGTGGTGTAGTTGTGCCTCCTAAACCAAGTTTTGTACATTTTTATATCAATATGAATTTTGGGTATTTTATTTGTTCTCTTGCGGTGTAGTTGGTTTGCACCAGAATTACTCCTTTTAGTTTGTGCACAGGTCCCTAACACAGAGCAGTTTGTAAATTTCAGGCAAAGTTGACTTCTCACTGCTATTCCATAAGACACTCATCCAGAATTAGACGTTTTTCTGCCAGTCTATACAGACTAGATAGTGAAAGGCAAGAGGAAAGTGTGAGGTCACTCCAGTGAGAGAAATCTCTACAATTCCATTGTAGTCATAGGCACTATAGAATAGCATAAGGGAGGTTTCATTAATTTCTGTGCATCTTGTGCTAGTGAGAACTGTCTTCAGAAATATTCTTTGAGAACCTTCACTGCGTGGGTTTATTAATATTCACCTCCTTCACCGTGAGGATCACCAGAAGACACAAGGTAGATGTTCCACTCCCCTTTAAAAGAGGCAATCTAGCCTCAAGGTGTAATTGCCTTCATTGGATAACCCCCAGTGTCTGTATCAATCACCATCTCCTCAGTTCCTCTTTAGTGGTCACAACTTCAAGCTTTTATGAAATCCCAAAAGCCTGCTCCATACAGTCTACACTTAGATTGTGTGCGGTTCTCCCTTTTCTGTGTTTTTGTACATGTTCTGTGAGGACTTTTCTGCTGGACGTCATCAAGGGAAAAGCTGCACTGCTCAGTGGAGGACATATTGAGGACTCACATTTACCTATAAGGGTATATCTTGACTATTTCTGGTGTAATAGGGCTGAGATTTTATTGTGTGTAGAAACATTCTTTGTTAATGTACATCGTAGCAGGAGAATCACAGACATCTTTCCTAATAATAGGAGGAGCTGTCATTAGGTCTGTCATACAAATGTCAGTCAATTCTGTTAGAGACTTGGCTTTGATTGGCAAGATGTGATGTCAACCTCAAACACGGAGGACATTATGTTTAACCCCTTAACGACCCTTGACGGTCATAGCACGTCATGGGTTGTTTTGACTTAATGAACCATGACGTGCTATGACCATCATGGAATTCCGGACTCCCCCCGCGTCAGCACGCCATTCGGGGAGTCCGGAGTCCAAATAGAAAAAACATGCTCCGTGGTCCTTTAGTGACCGCAGCGTGCCTGCACGGCTGGTCGTTAAGGGGTTAAAGGCAGCGTGTTGCACTTCTCAGGAAATTAAAAATTCTACATCTTTTAAATAGGACTTTTAACCTCTTGATTGCTGGAGATGTCACCAAAGCATTGCTAAGTGATTTTCTAGAGACCGCTCTAGCATTCAGGGAGTTAAAAAGGCCAGTTTACATCAATGGGAATTTTGATTTGGCCCATGTGGGGCAGTTGTTTTTGCCCCAGAATTGCACCATATGTTGCCTTCATACACAAGGCATTATGAATGTTATGTCCAAAAGAAGAGTGGAAGAATTCTGGGGCAAAGCACATGCACAATATGGTAGCAATAAAAAAAAAATACACAAAAAAAACTATTGATTTAAATGGTGATTTTAATCCCTCAAATGATGAGAGGAGTCTAACACATTTGTTCACGAAGCACTGCATTGGAGAACTCATATAGCATTCAAGGTGTTAAAAGCCTTATTTAAATCAATATATATTTATTTCTTCCCTATAGAGAACTTGTTTTTTTTCCCAGAACGTCTGCACTGTTGTAGAGTAGAAAGCAGTGCGTGCTGCAAATAGTTTACATTTTCTGCATGCTACAAAAGCCATAGCCTCAGGGGGCATGTTAGTGGGCTGATGTGAAACATGCATGAATTAGCACTATACACCATTCAGTGATTCTCAGCTTCTGTCCTGAGGACACACCAACAGGTCAAGGTTTATCACTATTCCTACTTACGCATGGTATATCCTTAATACCTGATCTGTTGGTGTGATTCTCAGCGTTGTCCTCAGAACACACCAACATACATAATGTAAACATTCTGAAAAGATGGGGTTTACATTAACTAATCACTACAGCAAAACACGGAATTTTAGTAAAATATTTTTTAAAAGTACGCACTCCAACATTTCTTATTGCTTATTCAGATATCCTAATCTAACACTGGTGTGGAACAGTCCCAGGGGGATGATGCACTAAGGTGTGATCAGTCTGAAATAAACTGTCCAGTGAGAGAAATTCTGCAATTCTTATTTTATTCTATGGAGCCATGTACTAAAGCTTCTCAAGTTGGAAAGATCTTAGTGTAGGGATAGTCAATCTTTGGACCTTCAGCAGTGGTGTAACTAGTCATTGGAGGGCCCTAGTGCAAACATATTTTGGGTTCCCTAACACAAAAATATTTTCATAGATGCATAACTAGAACCTATTGGACCCTTAGGTAGATGGTGCTAACATGGACGCTGGGCCCCGGCACAACTGCACCGCCTCTAGTTATACCCCTGATGTCCAGCTCTTGGAGACATTAACTCTCATCCTCTAAAACCAGGCATCAGTTGACTCACAGTCTTGCCCTATTCCTAAAAATTCTCCCTAGCCACAACATGGATATCTTACGGCTTGAAACATGCAAGATGTAGGACTTCTTCATATGCCTTTCTGGTAGAAGTAGCACCAATTTGGAGTATAAAGAAAAAGTAAATTTGTGTAGATCCTATAGTAGGAAACACTGAACTCTTATCACCTTGATAATTTTGCCCTTCATCCTGAGATTTGGCCAAACCTTGAGTCTTTGTGTCAAAATTAGATTTCCTCTGGTATGACCATAAGGGACAAATAAATGTTTCATGATGCATTGGGGAGCTCTATAGCATTCAAGGGGTTGAAATCCCCATTTAAACCAATTGTAATATTTGTATTTGGTCCATACAGTGCAATTAATTTTCCCAGGATTTGCTCCACTATTGCATTTGTAAACAAAAATAAATTCTGCACATAAAATCCTGATCTTTATCAATAACCTGTGACTTACTATAGATAATAAACAGTGAAGTTTAATTACATATTTGTGGCCAAATCCATGTTAATGTTGCCTATCCCATCACGATACCTCATATTAGGCAAGTCCCTATCTGCTTCAAATCTGAAGTGAACGTGTATTTAGTATAATGCAATTAATAAGCAGTGATACCACCTTACCTCTACTGTGAACAAAACTCTTGTAAGGGAAGTAAGGGAGGCATTTATACCTTCCCTAACTGCAACTAGCACCTGAGTACAGGGAGCTACCAGTCAAGAAGGGAGGAGCCAAATCCTCCCAAAATGCATATAACATATACACAAATTCTTGGCGAGACCAAGCTAGCTTATCAATTGTATTCAGCGAGTTGCATATATTTGTAGTCAGGAGAGCAGCAAAAGCTATATCTTGGCTACATATACCAAAAAAAAAAAAAGTCTGATCATCAAATCCTGACCTTTACTAATGTTTATATGTGATACATCTGAGAACAGTTCATTTTTCTCAGCAGGATGGCAGGGACTGAGTGATACTTCATGAAACCTCTGGCTTCCACACAAGACTAACGCTCAGGTGTGGGTCAGTTAGACCTAGATAAGACTGTACCAATGTGAAGGGGGACATTTCATGCTATTACCCCACCACCAACATACTTCCTGATGTATCACCTGTGCATGGGTGTACATTTTTGCAGATCTAACCCCAGGACAAAATTTATCATTGGACAGTTCTGCTGCATCCGACATTTAGGACTCTTTCCCAAGAAGACTTCTGTAGCACTTTTTGATGTAACAAAATATTGGTGCATTTTTAGTGCTCAAATGTACCAAGGTTTCCCCGGCATCCAGTTCTCTAAATATAAACAGACATGACAAAATCACAGGGAAAACACAGCTACCTGCATTAGTTGTATGGTTTCAAAGCAATCCCATTGAAATCCATACTTCTGCATCTTTCAGGCAGGCGTGTGTGAAATGCCCCACAATTTGTACAGTTTTCATTCATGTTGTCTCTGTGCCATGTCTCTCCTGTGTGAAACGGGCCTTATTCCTTGGTTTTAATGGTTAGTTTATTTTTCATTTTAAATGTTTCTGTTACGACAACTTTATATAACAATTTGACCAGTTTTGATCCCCTGCACTGTTAAATTAAGAGTTTCTTTTTCTCTATTTGTGAATTTGAATGAGAGTCATGTCAGGAGTATGGGTGTGTTTATGGACACCAAGGCTAGTTACTGGCTTCAAGAGTTTCTTCAGAGGCACCTGAGATGTAAACCTGGCCCTGTTTACCTCCTCACTGATTCGCTACAGAACTGATGGGGGAAGTTGGGATAAAAGCTATGAAACAGCAGTGATCTTCATGGGGAGAAACACCACCGTCCCAACAGTATAATTCTGTATTGGAAGGGATGGACTTATATTTTGATTAAATTAAAGTTATGGGATCTTCATAATTAGCCATTTTTAAGTTATTTGCACATACCTCTGTGATGTCCTGAGTTGTTGAGTTTTTTTTTTTTTTTTTTTAAAGGGAAATATATGTGAGGAAGACAACACATGTTAAAATGTGTTATGAAAATCAAAGTTTTGTATATTTTGTCAAAACAACCCCTAACAGCTAAATATAAACTGCTGACCTGTGCACATCATTGGTGTGCAACATGAGGCCCTTCAACTGTTCAGAACACCCCACCCCCAGCCAGAGACGGGCTAAGGATGATGAGACTTGTAGTTCACAACAACTGGATGGCCTCTGGTTTCCCAACCCTAGTCTTTTTTAAAGTGATTAGATAATGAAGACATATTAATTCTTGAACTCTCTTCCCAGACACTGGCTGGCCACATACTACATCTGGTTCATAATACCATATATGGTGTATGACACGTATGCCATGTATCTTCGCCACTGGTACAGATGCCAAGACAGACGGGTCTTAGATGGGAGAGATCATTTTGCCACAGCAATGAACAGCTTTCTGAAGAAGGATTTTCTCATGCTCGTCCACCACATTGTGATTCTAACTATTCTTGTGCCCATTGGACTGGTAAGATTTTATTTATATATTTTATTTAGAAAATATTTTACCAGGAAGAATACATTGAGATTTCTCTCGTTTCCAAGTATGTCCTAGAGTGCCTACTATATGGGTGCTTGATAGCATTCATATTCACAGACTTCTGTTTACAGGTTGAAGCTTCTACCTGTTGTTTAGACTTGGGGTATTCATACTAGTTTTTAAGTGCTGCCAACAGTCTAGAATAGTGATTTTTCAAACTAACTGCTGTGAAGTTTTCCTTTAAATGCAAATGAAATACTCATAGAAATGTAAAAAAAAAAATCTAACCCTTTAATCCCTTGAATGCTAGATGGGTCTCCAGTACATTGCTTCCCAATGTGTTTGAATCCTCTCTGTCATGCTCAGGGTAAATCTGTGGGAAGCTAGGGAGGTCTCCAACGTACCAGACCTCCCTAGTGTCCCAAAGGTTAAATAACATAGTTTTAACGTCAAATGTATTTGAATGCAAGTTGGCATTGGTAGCATTAGACAAAATTATTATGCTAAAATTATCAGCTAACCGTTACAAGATAATATTTTTTTCTTAGAGGATACTGAAAGATAAAGCTGACAGAAAACAGAATTGTACCGATAGTCACAGAAAATTCATACACTGTTGGCCACCCATGCCTTTTTCCAACTGTCCAAAATTACTTATTATGCTTATTCTGTGGAAACCCTCTCTAAGCAGTGATAAAGAGGCTATAAAGTGGAAGTGACTTCTCCAGTTTATCACTTCTCCAGTTCCTATGTTATTCTATGAAGTCTATGCACTAAGATCTCCAGAGTTGAAGAAATCTTAGTGCATAGGTTCCATAGAATAACATAGGAATTGGAGAAGTGATAAACTGGAGAAGTCATATCCTCTTTTTCTCCACTTAGGCTGGGATTCATCAAACTGCGGGAAGAGCAACATGTCAAATACGCTGCTCTTCCCCGCGATCATTGATGGATACCTTCGGGTATTCATCAATGGTTTGGCATGTTTCCCTGTTTTACATATGCAAAGCAGGGAAAATTGTGTAAATTGGTCAGTCATGGGGAAAAACACACGCATACCCATAAGTGAAAATGTGTATGAATGTGCTTGCCTCATGCGTTGGAATGGGATCTGCCTTGAAGCTAGCAGGTCAAATTTGTGGATCTATCTGGCCATCGCTTATTGAAGAATAAGAGATGGACAGATACAATCTGTAAGTAGCTGAATGGGCGAATGGTTAATGCTTAAAAAATCCTCAGATCTTCTTGTACATTAAGCCATTTGCACCTTGATGAATCCCGGCCTTAGTAAATCCCCCCCCAGTTCTGTAGAATGTAGCATGGCAACGTCTAGGTCTCCACCAGGGATAGTAATGTCAGAAAAAAAGTATTAACTATATGGTAGATACAATTAAAAGAGAGTACTTGCACTTATTCGTGTCTCTAAAGCCATTATGGTTTGAGATATAGGAAAATAAAGTTCTCCGCTCCCTCCCCTTTCTGCTTGACGAGCTGTAAAGCAGTCAGAAGCAGATTCTGGTCGCTTCACCAGATGCGGCTCTTCAGCAGCGCCGATATAATGATATCTAAAGATAAATACTTTATCGGAATAGTCTACAACCTGTGCTTGCAAACCAGGCACATGTTGTAGACTGTCCTGATGAAGTATTTATTTGTAGGTATTGTTATATCAGCTCTGCTGAAGAGCCGCTGTCTGAACCAGAATCTGATTCTGACAGCTTTACAGCTCATTAAGCAGAAAGGGGAGGGAGCAGAGAACTTTATTTTCCTATATGTCTCAAACCATAACGGTTTGAGAGATATGAATAGGTGCAAGTACTCTCTTTTAATTGTATCAACCATATAGTTAATACTTTTTTTTCGGACATTACTGTCCCTTTAATCAGTTGATTAGTCGTTTTGACTGACCCACCTGGGCCCAAGCATGTATATTCTTAAAACCTTCCAGGCTCTTTAGGATTGGTGTTAATACAAGGGATATAAATTGTAACCTCGTCAAGGCATGGGCTTCTTTTCCCAATAAAGCTACTTAGACTATTACTATGTGTTTATATCTATCACATCTCTAAAAAGACATGTATAGAGAAGTGATCTAGAATTGGCTAAATGCAAATACAGTGTCAGTGAACGTTACTACAAAACATACAGAATCAGTACTAATACCAAATATTGATAAGTGCTCTAAAAAAATCTTCAGTATTATCCAGAGTAATGTGAACCATATTAGCAGTGGGCGCACTCACTGGAAAGTATTATAAATGAAAAGTCGACATAAACAAGCATAACATGACTGGACATTCCAGATGAAGATGAAAGGAAATTGGAACTTCACTGTGATAGATGGTAAAATGGAGATAAACACGGACAAGAATTCCTCTATTCCACAAACTCCAATGAATGCATTGTATATGATGATGGATCTTGCATAAAAATAATGCATATACATAATGTGATTGGTATGAAAAAAGTAAAATCACAGAATTTTTCAAGTGACAGAGGTGGAAAAAACTTTCTTGGGCCAAAATCCTATTCCAGACAGAAATTTTTACTGAAAGCTGTTTTTTCTGTTTAGCCGATATTTCCGGCTGTTCAGTACTGAAATGATTCTGACGGAGGGTCAGAACTGGATTGTCAGATTGCATTTTCTTTTTCCCCTTCAAAAAATGCCCCATTTGGAATTCCTTTTGAGAGCTGAAAAACTCTCCATAATGACCTCAAATCAAGGCTAGGAAGCCAAAGGAAAGTGGCCAGATATCTGCAGCTTTCCCCTTGGGCTGGATTGGCAAGTGAAGCTCTGTGTGAAGGATGCTCTCCTCCTCCTCCCAGTGGTCCCTTCCTGGTAACCTTGTAGTTAAATTCATGGTTAACTTTATTAAAACTAGACTCTCTCATGTATTTTATGTGCCCCATTTCAAGTGTGTATTTGTTTTTCACCTCCACTAAATAATAAATAATAAATCCTATCAGTCTGAATGAAATTGGCTATAGGGAGAAAGTCTCACTCATGATTCTGATGGGGCAGGAGAACATTTTCAAGGTAGTAAGTAATATGCCCCTGTTCAGCTATTGACTACAAAAGAGTTTTTCACCTCCACTAAATAATAATACCTATCAGTCTGAATGAGATTAGCTATAGGGAGAAAGTCCCGCTCATGATTCTGATGGGGCAGGAGAACATTTTCAAGGTAGTAAGTAATATGTCCTGTTCGGTTATTGACTACAACATAGTTCAAATGCAAAAAAGACTAAAACAGACATAACTGACTGCTGCCTGAAGGACAAATTCCTAAGCCAGTCCTTTGATTAAATAAATGAAAAGTCACTTATTAGAAGGGCATTCCTCTTTACGACAAACATTCCTATACGTATAGTTCCCTATAAAAACCATGTTTGACCTATAGAGTACTGTATATCACTTAGAGATGGGATAACATCAGTCCCCTCAGGGTACTCATTCGAAAACCTCAATATGTTATCTGCCTACCTTCCTAGTATATTTGTAGCTCTTTTGTGTACAGTGTGTTCTATCATAAGTGATTTCTCTTTTCATTCTGTAGTTTTTTAGAAGAGATATTGGAGATTTCTTTGTCGGTTGCCTCTTTGTAGCAGAACTGAGCACCCCCTTTGTGTCGCTTGGCAAAGTTTTAATACAGGTACGTCTCAGTGAACACTGGGTAATTTGTGGTTGGGACCAATTATACACTGCCATCTCTTTGTAAAGTGCAGCAGTGTGCATTGTCTGAATATTGATTTACTTGCTGCCTTTCCTCACTGGAATGGTTCCTGTTGTTCTGTTAACAAGGGCTTTAGGGCCATATGCACAAGGGAAGTGGGGCAATTCTGGAGTAAGCCAACTGCACTGAAATTAGCAAAAAAAATCCATTTAAATGGGGCTTTTAACCTCTTGAATGCTCGACAGATCTCCAGCACATTGCAACGTAAAATGGCAGGCAATGGAGGTATTGCATCCAAAAATACAAGTTGGATATGCAATATTTTTTTAATAAAACATCTCCCAGCAGTGGCTCTATCCATGTTTTTTATGGTAGGATAAACCCATCAATATATATATATATATATATTTTTTTTTTACATCCAACGCATTGAAATGCGTGTGTTGGATACCTCTCTGGCACTCAAAGTTATTAAGCATTACTATCCCTTTAAAAGGGAACTATGGCCTGTTAACTGAGACAATTTACAGATAATTTTAGATTATCAATGGGAGCCCTGGAAAAGGCCGAAATATCTGCTCCCTCAGAGCATATGTAAGACATGGTATTTATAACTCCAGTTCATTTTTAGGCATTTATGTTCCTTTCAGTCAGGGGTGGTAAATTCTTGGACCTCCAGCTGTTGGGGACTACAACTCCCATCATCCCCATCCAGCCACTGGCTAGCTGGGGATGATAACAACTGTAGCCCCTGCCCAATAGCTGGAGCTCTAACAACTGACTAACACTGCTGTAAGTTAGCAACAGGTTTTTGAGTAAAGTGTCCTTTAATGGGGAACTATCACCCCTATACAAGTTTGGCTTATAATGATCTTAATATAGGGATAAGCTGAAACAGCCTGTCAGTCTTGTCTGCTCCCCTCCCTAGGTAGTGCCTCGTTCCAGCCTCCTCTGATGATGGAGGATTTCTCATTGGCTAGAGGGCGCTTCAGTTTAAAAAAAATCATCAGAGGAGGTTGGAACGAGGCGCTACGTAAGGAGAGGAGCAGACAGGACTGACAGGCTGCATGGCAGAGTTGTACCTGCAGTCTGTCCAGACTCATTTTTAAGACTTTAAATTTTGCCTTAGCACGCATTGTATAAGAAAATAAAACAACTATTACAGCTTATCACTATATGAAGATAATTATGAGCCAAACTTGTATACGGGTAATAGTTCCCCTTTAATTTAGCCTCCATTCTCTGCACCATGTTATCTGTGGCCCAGCCACATACTGAGGCAGAGTAAACCATGATTAATTAAATCCAGCTCTATAGTTATTATTGGGATATGAAAGCCTTGGATTTTAACCAAAAAGCAGGATCTCATTATTAACCTAGTCAACCTGTAATCTTGGAAAATGATTATCATTCTTAAGGAAATAAGACCCCTGCTTTCAACTAGAGTGATGAAAGACTTATTGTGCTTGGTTTTGTTCTGGTAACTATCTCGTAATTGGGACTGTATAATTGATTTAACCCATTGGATACTGGAGACATACCTAGCACATTTCTAGCATCCAAGTAGTTGAACTACACTGGGAGCAATTCTGGAGCAAACCAGCTGCATCATAGGAGGCAAATAATAATTCCCATTGATTCACATGGGGCTTTTAAACCCTTGAATGACAGAGAACTCCAATGTATTGCAAAGCAGTGCATTGGAGACCCCTAGAATTCAAGGGCTTAACCCTTTGAGCGCCAGAGGGGTACGGAACGCATTGCTTTGCAATGCGTTCCGTACACCTCTGGCACTCAAAGGGTTAAAAGCCCCATTTAAGCAAATGGGAGATTTGGACATTTCTATTTCTACCCTATGGTGCAGTTGATTGGTTTATCCTTTCATTTGTCCATTGTGGAAAACTGGTCTGTCTATACTGCAGTATTGTGACACTAACCTATATACTTCTGTCTATATTGCAGTATTGTGACACTAACCTATATACTTCTGTCTAACAGATGAATCTGCAGAATTCCATCTTGCACAAAGTGAATGGTGCTTTTGTGCTGATTACCTTCTTCTTCTGCCGCATCCTCCTTTTTCCATTTATGTACAACGCCTATGCCAAGCAGTATGGGATCCCACTGTATAAAGTGCCTTTCAGCATTCCTCTGCACTGCAATGTGGTAAATGCCTCTATCCTGGCCCCGCAGATATACTGGTTCTGGCTCATATGCAAAAAAGCCTTAAGACTTTATAATATTCCCACATCCAACAAAGACAGATAACACTCTCTAAGACAGGGGTGCACAACCTGGGGCCTCCCTGCTGTGAAGGACTAAAATTCCTATCAGTCCTAGCCAGCTTGCTATCGATGTTGGGAATCTTAGTCCTCTACAGCTGGAGGGCCCCAGGTTGGTCATCCCCGCTCTAAAAGCAGAGTCTATGTAAGCTTCAGTCATGAATGACAACACACTCATTCTTTCAGTACATGTGCAAAGGAAGGCCTAGTTTAGCATTACGCTGTAGGTTCCGCTTGTCCAGCAGAGCATATAGCATAATGTATTTAAGCTTCCCAAGGAAGTCATTGTGGGAACAGTGACAACCCCTAAATTACTTTGATAGGAGTAAAAAACTGAAAGGTATGCCGAGTTCTTTAACTGAAAATCTTCCACCTGCAAAAAGTGGGAGATAAAGGGGAAAAAAAATCAATATTCTTTTTTTTTATATTCTATATATATATTTTTTCTTCTATGAAAGTGTTGGATTTTTGTGCATCAGAATTGTATTACATATTCAAATTGAAAAGACATAGTAATGCACAGTTAGGTTGTTTTGCTAAGAGCTAAACTCTCATATCAAGGTGCTTTTACATAGGAGCCATGTAGGTGCCACTGTGTGTTTCTGCAGGCCTGTAACGAGTGCCTCAGAAGTGTAATGTGTGATATTTGGAATCATGGAAGTGAACAGAGAGGAGCTTATAGCCACTTTAACTAACCACCAGCAATTACTGGGCCAGTTGGTGGCCCACACCACAAACTTCTGACACAGCTCAGGGCCGGGCCAACCTGAGGCCCTCCACCTGTTGTGGCTACAACCACAATGATCACTCTCTTCCACCAGCCGTTGGGTGATGGGAACAGTATTCAGCAACAGCTGGAGGGTCTCAGGTTTCAGAGACAGTCTCTGAAATAGTGACAATCTCTGAAATAGTGAAACACGGACACCCACGTATCTTATAATATAAAAGTCCAGATGTATGTTTGTCCAATGCAGGCATGCACAGTAGATACTGCCTGAACGCAGGTCATGTGTAGTAGAGACTGCCCAAACGGTATCCTTTTAAATGGTCATGCACAAAACAGAGCGCAGCTAGGCGGCGCAATTTGCTGCATACCTTGGTAAAGCAAAGTGCCATTCAGCCAGTTCCACACACTTACTTAAATTGTATTGACACTGACAACACCAACTTGAAGGGAAGCGGAGCTATTATATCCAGGACGCTGGGTCACGATAAGAGGAGATCCTGAGTGCCACTGAAGCTTTCCTGAGACTGTATGCTGCAGTAAGAACTGAGCTGAATGTAACGAAGGGAGCTTCAGAGAGATCAGGGCCAGCCCATACCTAGGCGTCTGACGTGAAGCCAGCACAGAAAGTTTACTCTCTGTGCTGGCTTCATGTAAGACACCTAGGTATGGCACTGATTTCTCTGCACTTCTCCCCTCTAGGATTCAGCTCAGTTCCTGCAGCATACACTATTAGGAAAGCTCCAGTGGCACTCAGAATCTCCTCTTTTCGTGACCCGCCATCCTGGATATAATAGCTCTACTCCCCTTCAAGTTGGCGTTCTCAGTGTCAATACAGTTTAACCCTTTGAGTGCCACAGTGGTACGCAACACATTGCAATGCAATGTATTGTGTACCTCTCTGGCACTCAAAGGGTTAATAAAATAGCTCTGCTTTACACACTTTGGCCCATGTACACGGGCTTTTACACTAGTTAAAGCGGAACTACCACCTGTTTTAAAGTTTATGTCATCTAATTCCCCATCTGGTGACTAGCTGCTCAGTAATGCTAGTCACCAGAATAATTACCTGGTTAAATAGAACGAGACCCTGCGCCGGGGCTGACAGGCAGTAGAGCTTGCAGACATCTTGCCATAGTGACGTCTTCGCGCCTGCGATGTCAGTCCCAGCCTGCTCTAGGAGGCGTTGCTAAGAGCTGTTCGGTTCCAAAAGGGGCTGACAGTGCAGACGCGAAGACGACACTATGGCAAGATGTCTGCTCTCTCTATTGCCTGTCAGCCCCAGAGCAGGGTCTCGTTCTATTTAACCAGGTAATTATTCTGGCGACTAGCATTACTGAGCAGCTAGTCACCAGATGGGGAATTAGGTTACATAAACTTTAAAACAGGTGGTAGTTCCGCTTTAACTAATAAAACAATTTTAAAATTAGATTATAGAGTAACTGCAATTTAAAACACTTTTAGAAATGCTGGGTCACAGGACATTAAGAAAGTATGTGTTTGTGTGTGTGGTGTGTGTGTATATATATATATATATATATATATATATATATATATATATATAGAGCCACTTTTTTTTTTTTTTTTTTATAAAGGCAATCGCTTCCTTTAACACTTTGAGTGCCAGAGGGATGCTCAACATATTGCAAAGCAATGCATTAGGCACTCTTCTGCTATTCAGAGACTTACAGGGGCAAAGGCTACCCAACAGATTACTGTAAAGCATAGAGGGAATCAGCTGCACCCCACTGACGAGGTCCACACAGACCGAAACGTACGTCTGGGGTTGTGCTGTTTCTCTCGTGCAGAAAAGATTTGCCTGACATTTCTGGGCTGGACTACCTGTGAGTGGGACCAGACTGATGTGAATATGGATATTTTCTCTCTGCAATGGCACATGGGAGCGAAAAACGTGACTTGAGCAGCACCTGAGAGGCCACACATGCCTTGAGCAAACCACTCTATTTTGCTCTTTCTCTGTGTGCGTTCGTCACATTCTTTTATTTTATGTAATACACTAATTAACAAAAAAAAAATCAGTATAACTATACCACTTAATCAGGTCTGTAAAGTTGTTAAGTCACTGAAATAGCATAGACTTAAATATATCCTTTTTATTTTATTTTAATACTGTTTATGTGGGTTAAACAGTTTGTGAAAGTGTTTACATTTCTTGGATATTATAGCTGTCTCTGACACATTGCTTTGCAATGCATTGGGGATGTGTCCAGCATCCAATGGGTTACATAAGGTTAATAATGCATTGTATTCCTTACCCCTCTTGCACTCAAAGGGTTCATTCTTTCTCCAGTCACTGTGAGATGAGGCGATTGTTTAATGCACCATTGCGGTACAGAGGGGAAAACCAAGGGCGATGTTTACAAAATTAAAAGGATAGTAATGCTTAAAAAATACTATCCTGCATCTTGTAGCCAGTAAAAAACTGAATTAAATGAGCACAGTGGCATCTCTCAAACATTTATGGTTTGAGAGACATCCACTTTCAAAGTTCCCTCTCCCCTGCAGTCAGCATTCTAGCTGACATCAGGGTAGTCCGGTCCCAGGACCGGCGGAAGGCTCTTCAGCAGAGCCGAGATCCTTCACTGAAACGGTCTTCTTCTCTTCTGCTGAAGAGCCTCCATTTGTTCAGGGACCAGATTACCCTGCAGTCAGCGCTCTAGGGAACTTTGAAAGTGGATATCTCTCAGTTTTTTACTGGCTACAAGATGCAGGATAGTAATTTTTAAGTATTACTAAACCTTTAAAGGGAAACAATTGTGCAGCAAACGAACCACTCCATATGGGACAAAATCCACACTGATTTAAATGGTCATTTTAACCCCTTAAAAACTAGAGAGATGTCCAATGTTTTGCTTCACAGTGCTTTTGGCAAGTTAAAATACCCATTTAAATCAATGCAATATTTTATTTTCTTCCTATAGTGCAGTAGGTTTG
Source organism: Rhinophrynus dorsalis (assembly GCA_037306005.1). NCBI lineage: Eukaryota > Metazoa > Chordata > Amphibia > Anura > Rhinophrynidae > Rhinophrynus > Rhinophrynus dorsalis. The sequence continues at coordinate 332,085,428 of CM074719.1, read as the reverse complement.
CTTCAGATTTGGGAATGCCACCCACAGGCCTTGTGCAGAGAGCAAGAACTGAGTCATTCTGGAGCAAAGCAAGAGCACCATAATGGTGGGGAATTCAGATTCCTTTTGAAATAAATTTGATTGACATTCATCATAAATTTGTTGGAGATATCTCTAATCGATGCGAATTTTGGAATCTTTTATCCCCCTCCATGATTTGTCCCAGAATTACTCATCTTCTGCTTTCCACATAAGGCCTTAAATATCCCATGGGACACAGACTGATCACCAGAAGTGCACAGTTACCTGTAGTAGCAGTGCAGTGCTCTTATCTGTGAACACCTATACAAATTAGTAGTGGCCATCGAGGGCAGAGAGAAGGAAGTAATAGCTTACTCTACAGTGCAAAGTACCACAAATAGAACATCTAAGTCTCTTATGGTTTCAAAGAATTTACTTGGCAATCTCTCAAGTTTACAGCTTGATTCAACTCTTATAATAAAACAGGTATGGGGAACCTATGCCCTCCAGTTGTTTGACAATGGCTGGTTGAGGATGATTGAAGTTGTAGTCCTTAAAACCAGGAGGACCTCAGGTTGCCAACCCTGCACTAAGCTATTCCAAGACATCTCAGGATACACATGAAGCCAGATGGACAATGGAGAATGAATCATTCTGGGATAAACCAACTGCATCATTTCAAATTCCAATTGATTTACAAGAAGCAGGGGCATTTTAAGTCACTGCAGGGACCCAGGAAACCCTTCAACATTCAAGGGGATAAAAACTAGATTGAAATAAATGGGAATGGGTATTTGTTCCCTATGATGCAGTTGGTTTGCTCCAGAATCACACCTATTTAAAAACAAAACAAAAAAACAGCTTTGACATTTTCATGTTATGCAGACATAAAGCATGTGCTTGGCATAGCAAGTTCTATTCACAACTACCTCATTTGAGATAACTAAGGTAAATGAATGCCCCCAGCACAGCAACTTCAACAGCAAGTTCAAACATTGCCTTATTATAAATGTCAGAAAATAAGAATTATGTAAGCCTTTCCTGTTTTACCTACTAATACACAGTGTAACCCTGTATGTTCCCTCTTGGTATACATGTTTCTAGTCTTCTCTTAAAGTGTTAGTAATGTCCAACTAAACTTTTTTGCATTGTGTAGTTCTTAATAAGTAGAATTGAATGCAAAAAAAAAACATATCTCTCAAACGCTATGGTTTGAGAGATACATGCATTCAAAGTTTGATGTTTCCTGCTGTAAAGCTGTCAGCAGGAGATCTGTCGGCCATCACGGAGGCTCTGCAGCAGAGCCACAGTCACGTTATTTAAAATGAATGACTTTATTGGAATAGTCTACAAAGTGTGATTGCAAACCAGGAACACTTTTTAAACCATTCCAGTGCAGTCATTCGGGATTGTGGCTCTGCTGCAGAGACTCCGTGTCGGCCGACACAGATCTCCTGCTGACAGCAGGAAACATAAAATTTTGAATGCACGTATCTCTCAAACCATAGCAATCTGAGGGATATGTTTTTTTGCATTCAATTCTACTTATTAAGCTCTACACAATGCAAAAAAGTTTTAGTTGGACATTACTAACCCTTTCAGTGCCAGAGCAATGTGTTGCGTATCCCTCTGGCACTGAAAGGGGTAACATTGTTTTCAAACTTTTAGAATGTTTGAATATATATAACACACACCTAACATATAAGTAATGTAGCAAAATGTTTTAAAATTGACTAAGGTGTTATAAGGTGACAGTTCCACTTTAAATATCCCACTTTTTTTTTATTTATTTATTTTTTTTTATTTTAAGTTGAAGGTCAGTGAAAAGGTACAAAAAAAAGCAAGGGAAATGAAGGTGAGATTGTAGGAGTCCGTAAGACTGCCAATTTTATTTAAAGCAATATTTTATCATACAAACACTTTAACGTATAGTGTAAAGCGCCAAACCATAAATATCTAGATCTAAATAATTTCAGTAGCTGAATGACAACAGATGGTATGTGCAAGTATGATAAAGAAGGTTATTTTATTAAAATAACAAAAAACACTGTTACATTATATGGTCTGAAATCGATACACTAAATATATCACCGCCAACATCCACCGACACCACATGGCACCTAAATGTGCATTGCACTTTGCAGTGTGTTGCATGCTCCTCTGATCTCTATGGGTTTAAGCTATTTAACTGTACAGTGTGCGCTACTAAAAGTGCATACCCCAAAATATAATTGTTCATATAAGTTTCTGTGCATATGTATTGGTCTTTAAACCAAACTAGTATTTTATCAAAATTATACTGAAAAACAGAAATCCTGACATTATTAAATGGCTCTTATATATAAAGACAAAATGGTGGGATTTCAGAAGCAAACCAACTGCAGCATAGGGGAGAAAAAGGTTCCCATTTATTTCAATGGGTCTTTTATGCCCTTCAATACTAAAGAGATCTCCAGTGCATATTAGGAACCACTGGCACTACCTAATAAAAACCTCTACTTACCTTCATTTGGGCAAACAATTCAAACAGCCACTGCAAATTAATTTGGGGTGAAATGGTTCCACAAATTCAATCTTTAATTAACACTGGATATCATTTTCACAGAGATAAACATGATTCTTTGTTGGTGGACTCACTCCAAACTCCCCCAGCTGAATTCTTCCGACTAAGAAGACTTCACTGTGAGAAGTGTGGGGTCCTAGAGTTCAGTAACAAAGAATCATGTCTGCCTCCGTGGACATCAGGAACATGATATCTGGTATCCGTTAAAAAGATGTTAATGCTTTTTTAATACATCCCCTTTAAATATAACAGCTATGTGGTACAATGAGTGAGATATATTAGGAATAATGGGGGAGATTTATATTAAAAAAAAACAAAAAAACACATTCTTAGTACTTTTTAACCCCTTAAGGACCAGTGGTCCCGGGGTGTGTGGTCCTTTAAGGACCAGATAGGGAAGTTCGACGTGCCACCCCACATGACTGATCACGTGTGCCGGCACGTCGAACGAGGGACTGAAAGAGATCGCTCCAGGCTTGGAGCGATCAACTTCAGTCCCCGGTATTACTCACCGCGCTCCTGCAGGAGCGCAGTGAGTAAGAGTACGTGAAGTACCAGGACCATCACTGGTCCTTAAGTGCCGGACCAGCGTGACGGTCCGGGTACATCACCGGACGCGAAGGGTTAAAGAAAAGTCCTTAAGTCATGGCAGTTGGAGAGAACGTCAGGTCTGATTTATAAATGATTTAAGGTATTTTTATAAATATGGTATTGCTCCAATGTCAACTCCTGGAATGTTTAAAGACAGTATATATAAGTGTTGTTAAGATTCTTTCAAAAATTCTGTTGCAAAAATGTCACAAATAGGGACATGTCTTTATAAATTTGCTGCACAACATTCTTACATGATGCAAAATTTGATACCTTTATTGGCTAACTAAACAGATTTAAAATGCAAGCTTTCAAGACTTCTTAGGTCTCTTCCTCAGGCATGTTATACAGATAAATATGAAAACTTCGATATTAAATTGACTGTACTAATGGGACAATTTCGCAATCAGAGGGACAGAAAATTATGGGAGGTAAAATTAATGTTACAATTTGACTCTTTGACCTATGGCATGAACAGGGACAGGGAATTTCTGTCACAGTACTTAATGGTGAATTAACTTTTACGACAGTCCCTCTGGAATCATAAATACCTGGACCCAGAGGAAGAATGCTATTTAAATCACATCCTCTACCATTGACTGATCAAGGAATTGGTATCTGGACTAACGTTCTTATCTGATTTCCATTATAAACAATGTAATGTGTACTTGTATTTAAGATAGAAGTTTTCATATTTATCTGTATAACATGCCTGAGGAAGAGACCTAAGAAGTCTTGAAAGCTTGCATTTTAAATCTGTTTAGTTAGCCAATAAAGGTATCAACTTTACAAAAAAATTTTGCATCCTGTATTTCTGCAGCTAACACGGTACCAACTCTCATCTATTATTAACATTCTTACAAACGTCATTGCTCCATTTAACAAAACAAAAAACAAAATCTAATATGTGGCGCATAGCTCGTCTTAACTGGCGTTTTTCATTTTTATAACTATCGGAGACATTGTTACAGACATTGTAACGCTTCGTTTTGCTTAATGTCACATTTATAATTCTCCCAATTGAGCTCTAGCATGGATTATATTTTTGTTGGCCCATTGGCATGATTCTGTAATGTGAAGTTATGCCTGGACAGCTGCAGACGTTTGCCATATACGTACATTTTGCTGGTGGGCTGTTTGGAAAACAAGGAAAGCTCATAACATATTTCTAAAATTTCAAAGTAGAAGAATGAATCATGTGACTGTAGGTCAGCGGGAAGGCAACCATTAGTACTCCAGCTGCCGGGGACTACTGTTTCCATCAGCTGGTTGGAATAGATGGGATTTGTAGCCTTCAACAACTCAAGGGACAAACATTGCTTATCCGTGTTCTACATTAAAGTGGATGTGTCACCTATGGACAACATCCCATAAATAGTTAGGTGACATAGCCAATACGATTAAAACATTATTTACTTTTTGTTTAAAGTTTTGATTTAGCTTAAATTAACTTAAAAAGTTTGTGCTGCAGCCACTTCCATGTTGACTGCGGTTCTCTGCGGTTACAGAGCTCTACCTCTGCTCTCCTCCCTCCTCCGATGACAGAGGCTTCTGTCTGTAAGCTAGAGCAGTCTCATTGGCAGAGATCTGATATCTAGCCAATGATATCGCTCCTGCTTACAGACAGAAGCCTCCTTCATTGGAGGAAGGAGGAGAGCAGAGGCAGTGCTTCAGGCTGCAGTCTGTACGGAAGTGGCTGCAACCCAGACTTTTGTAAATTAAATTTAAGCAGAATCAAAACTTTAAATAAAAAATAAATAATGTCTTCATCGTATTGGCTGTCATCTAACTATTTATGGGATGTTGTCCATAGGTGACACATCCACTTTAAAGTAATAACACTTCCTAATAACCCCCTCCCACTTGCATTACATTATACAGAAAACCCTAATGGCCCTTATGAATTTTCCTTGCGTCTTGGTTCAAGAAATAACATCTTCAATCAGCTGTGGATGTCAAGCCCATGCAGCTAGGTATGACAGTTGCTAGCAGGACCACAAGTCACAAACTCCACATGGTAATCTTAACTCCCTAAAGGGATAGTAATACTTCGTTTTAACTTTATTTTATTTTGTAGGCATTAAAAAAACATGAAGAACGATATAAGTCTTATCTCTCAAACCTTTATGATGTATGAGATATTCACAAGCAAAGTTTCCCCCTCCGCCCCTTTTACCTAGTGTAAGCAATCTCTTCTCAGATGTGGAATGCAGTCCATAGACTGGACAGATAACAGAAGAGGACACTCTTATTCCTATGAAAACAATGAAATCCCTGCTCCCCTTGACAAGCTTTTCAGGTTTTTCCCTTATCTTAATTGAAGATTGTCCCTCTCTGCAGTCTACCTGGGCACCTCCCTTCTGATCTGGCTGAACAGTGTTACATCAGTAAAAGGGGCGGGAGGGGAACACTTTGTCATTGAATTACTCTTGAACTACAACTCTGACAGAATTGAAATAACACTCTCCAAGGCCCAAATACTATGATGATTAATTAGAGCTGCTTTTATTATGAAACATTACTATCCCTTTAAAGGGTAAATGGGCCAATGCACTCTTCCTACGTCAGGTTAAAAAAAAAACTTCCAGCTACTGTCATGTCTGCCTCCATGGATATGACATCCAGGTCAGATTGAATATGTTCTCTCATGAACAAGGGCAAAATTCATAGGGGCCATTAGGATTTTCTGGCCATAGGAACATATTAATAGGAGGTGTTACTTCTCTATTAGGTAGTTTATGTACTAGAGGAGTTCTACTATGTATCATTTTCACAGTATTGTTCATGTTGTGTAATCCACAACATTATGTATCGTTGCAGGTTTTATGTGGCTTCTCAATGTTTATATTCATCCCATTAAGTAATTATGGTTTAGGGCAAGGCAAGGGAATAAAACAATTATAATAAGAGGAACAAAGTAATCTTTACAATAAGCTGCTTATAGTATAGGACATAAAACAGATGCAGTGCATCAAAGCTATGCTGTGGAATTTAAACAATGTCAGTAGTGTTATGGTGTCCACTATCACCTGGTTGTTTTTCCTAAGGATTGACGAATGTTGTGTTGTTCTATATATATAAAAAAAAAAAATAATAATAAAAAAAAAAAATCACAAAAACCACTCGTACAACTATTCATAATACAGTTCTCCTGGGCTTGTGGGGTTGACCACACTCCATTTGACTTCCAGGGTGTCACATTTATCCCTACTAACAAAATACAGTATAAATATGCAACACACTTTGCTTTGCCTCATAGAATGATCAAGTATAGATTTCATGGTAAAAACAAATATTTATTAAGGTTTTAACCTCTTGGACATTAGACAAGTCTCCAGTGCATTGCTTTGCAATACAATGTAGACCTTTATAACATTCTAGGGGTTAAAGGAGCAGTAAACTTTTTTATGAAAAAAACATATATTGAGTAACATATGTTGAGTAACATAAGGGTGCTCCCATTGCTGACAGAAGCATATTTCCAGAGTTATTACAGTTTAAACACGTTTATTTACATTAGCAGTGCCTCTAGTGGTCAAATTCCAGAGAGGAAAGTCAGTGACTTACAGTTCTCCACAGAATGTGACAGAAACTGCCGAGTAATTTCCTGCCAGTTAGAACCTATCAGGAAGTAAACCCATAGTAAATTAACTTCTGATTATTTAAACTATTGTAACTTCTGAATAAAACAACAGACAGCAGTGGGAGTTACCTTGTTTTTCCTCAACAGGAAAAGTTCTATAACATATACATGTTCATTAAATAAATAAAAAAATGTTACTGTTTCTTTAAACAGGTAGCCTGGAAGTTTACTGTGCAGTGCCAAATTCTACATGATTGGTTAAAGACCTCCAATCGTTGGGAGCTACAAATCCCATGCTCTCCAACCAGGCATTTTCATTGCTTCCAAAGGGAAAAATTTAATAGTATTTTATTTTCCCCCTTTTCCTAACCTCAACTGCTTCTGCAGCAGTAGCTCAACCAACAGAGCTAGGCTTGACATGGCAATCCTACCCCAGATATTATAGGGAGGGAACATGAACATAACAATCGAGCTCATACAGAGGGACATTTCTCTGCCAGCAGGGGTGTAACTAAAGGGGATGCAGTTATGCCTGGACCCAGCAGAGGGCCTATCAGACCCTGGGTACAATTGGTTCTACTTATACATCTGTGAAAATATTTTTTGCATTAATGGACCAAACCATTTTGCACCAGGACCCTTCAAAGACTAGTTACACAAATGTCCCAGAGTATAAGTAAATGGTAATTTTGCCTAAGCAAATATAGCTCCATTGTTCAGTCACCAAGGTCATCTCTTTTACTTCACTTCAGAAGGAGCTGATATCAAGCAAAAAAGGGAGGAAGGGCTGGGTGAATATAGCTTTGTTAACAGCTGCTAAGGCAGACAAATGATCCAACAAATTGGTTAGCAATTTAAAAAGCAAGCATGGGGCATTAGGATTTAGGTATTCTAGCACTGAATAAACTGTGTATGTGTGTGTATGTGATTTAATGATATGTAAGTCTAGGGGCGGGGGTGTTGTGTGGGGTGAGTGTTGCTTTAATCAGGAAAATGCTTTTCCTGTGACTATTATTAAACATGTCTTTTTACTTGTGAACATTAAAACTCAGGAAATATATTGGAGTGTGTGAACACGTTGCATTGTTTAGACTAAGGGAGGAGTAGCCAACTGTCCATCCTCTGGATGTTGGAGACTATAGCTCTCATCATGTGGATAATGGGAGTTGTAGTAACCAACAGTTGGAAGTATAAGGGATGTATGCTCAAAAGAAAAGTGAAGGAATTCTGGGGCAAACCAATTACACTACAATGGAGAACTAACATTTCCACTGGCACTCAAAGGGTTAAAGCAGTGTTTATCGGTTTTACTGTTGTGGGACCCTATTTTCATATCTTAACACAAACATAAAACATTTTAACACCTTGAATGCTAGAAACATTTTCAGCATATTACTTTACAATGCATTGAACAAGAATTTACACAATATCAACAGCAAATTCATTTGAATGCTAGTTAACCCCCTTAAGGACCAGCGGTCCCGGGGTATGCTGTCCCTTAAGGACCACATAGGAAACTTTGATGTGGGGCGGCACGCCGAACGGGGGACTGATAGAGATCGCTTCTCACCATGATCCTACAGGAGCGCGGTGAGTAAAAGTACGTGACGTGCCAGGACCGTCACTGGTCCTTAAGTGCCGGACCAGCATGACGGTCCTGCCACATCAATGGTCCTTAAGGGGTTAAAGGGATAGTAATACTTAAGATGTAAAAAATATATACTGTAGGATTTGTGTCCCTGAATAAAACAAGGCTACTCCCACTGCTGAGAGATATTTTATTAAAAAAAAAAATAACTGTTCAAACTTGAAATTTTTAGGTGCAATATCACAGTGGCCTGAAAATGTACAGTGGTGCTGTTGCTGCACCATCCTATGAAGATTTATGGTCTACAGACCAGAGCAGTCCATAGGATGGTGTAGCAACAGCACCACTGTAAATTTTCAGGCCACTGTGATATTGCACCTAAAAAATTTAAATTTGAGCTGTTACAATTTTTTAATAAAATCTCTCTCAGCAGTGGGAATACTGTTTTTCTCAGGGGGATAAACCCTACACAACATATATTTTTTAAATTTAAATATTACAATCCCTTTAAGGACCCATGATGGTCCTGGGTTGGCATGCAATAAGGACCTATAACTTGCCAGGACCACCATGGATTTCAGGGCTCCCCATGCAGATGCACGCTGTTTGGGGAGCCCCAATTCAGATTGCATTAAAAAAAAAAAAATTGTCCATGGTCCTTAAGTTCGCCCGTCCTTAAGGGGTTAATATATTAGGCTAAAATGGTATCCGTTACCAGGTTAAAAATAAAAATTGACATCTGCTTTGTTTTACATTTTTATGATTGTTTTCCTTAAAAGTAGCTAGCTTAGAGTGCTTAATAGATGAGCAGAACAGCTTTGCTCAGTGTGAAATACTTCAGTCTTCCACACATCTATTAGTAGTCACAGAACCACACGTACACACCGAGGCTAATTTACTAAGAAAAGCGGTGCACTTCTGTTGCAAACCAAGGCCTATATTTATAAAGGCAAACTGGAGTTATTCTGGAGTAAAACAATTGCACCAGAGGGGATAAATAAAAATTCCTGTTTAATCAAATTGGGCTTTTAACACTTTGAACAGTAGATGGTTTGCACCACAGTTGAACCATGTTTAAATAGACCATCAGCCTTGTACGCCTCTCCACCATTAGTGCTTTATTCTGTGGGTCTTCTATTAGTATTTAAAGGGATCCCTGGCATTACATCCTAATTTAGTCACTACTTGCTGTTACAAGTTCAGTGTGGTAGAACTGCCTGTTTTAAAGGGATAGTAATACTTAAGATGTAAAAAAAATATATGTTGTAGGGTTTATGTCCCCGAATAAAACAAGGGTACTCCCACTGCTGAGAGATATTTTATTAAAAAAATTATAACAGCTCAAACTTGAATTTTTTAGGTGCAATATCACAGTGGCGCTGTTGCTACACCATCCTATGGAGATTTATGGCCTACAGACCAGAGCAGTCCATTGGATGCTGAAGCAACAGCACCACTGTAAATTTCCAGGTCACTGTGATATTGCACTTAAAAAATTCAAGTTTGAGCTGTTATAATTTTTTAATAAAATTCCTCTCAGCAGTGGGAGTACCCTTGTTTTCCTCAGGGGGATAAACCCTACAACATATTTTTTTTTAATATATTTTAAGTATTACTATCCCTTTAAGTGAAACGTGTGAAGCCAGATTGCCAGCAAATGTTTTCTATTATTGGTGTCAGTCACATGACATTTAATGTGCCAACATAAAAAAAAATAAAATAATAATATTGATGCGCCAGGCAATATCTTGGCACCTGCAGCTGCTTCCTGTATATTTTGCAACAAGGCTTTGTTGTATTCTTTAGAGGAATGTTTTTCTGAAGATTTTCCAGGCCTGTTCATTTATAAATAAAGTTCAGTAGCACAGTATGGAGGACATGAAAGATTTAAAGAGACACTATCATTTTAATAATGGAGCACCCTTCGTAAAATGACTAGAGCTGTAGTGTAAAGCCAAAATCTGGTTTTCATCAGTCTTTGAAGGGCTCAGAAAAAAATACATTGACTGTATGTAAAATTTTACAAAAACCGTATTAACATTTTTTTTCTGTTTTATAAAATATGCTAACCAATTTAGATGTGTCAAATTCAAGTTTTAAAATATGATTAACTTATGCCACTCAAGACCTGTTAACATTTTTTTAGCAGTACCATTGGACAGTGTATAATGTTATCAGTGTTGCAAAAGATCGAAGATTTACATTTCACTTTTTTAAATAGTTATATATTGCTGTTTAATGTAAACACTGTTTTGTTTGCACTAGTGTCACACTACTTACTGTTACAATGAATAAATGCATTTTTAAGAAACTTGTATTATTTTTTTCTTCCAATGTAAACATATTCACAAAGTTCAGCCAAGTCTGAACTACAATTGCATGTTTTAGCCTCTTAAGGACCGTGGGATGTGCCAGGACCGTCACAGTTTTGTCCCTCCCCCTAAGGACCGGTGACTGTTTTGACACATTCTGCGGGAGCACTGTAAGTAAAAACGTGGTCTGAAATTGACCTCTCCAAGACCTGAGCTGTCCTTCTCAGACCCCTGCTCAGCACGTCAGAACACGTCAAAGATCTCTTGTACGTTGACAAGGGTCAAATCAGTCCTTAAGGGAAGGTAAGTTCACTGGACCGCTGGTCCTTAAGAGATTAAGCCTTTGAGTGCCAGAGGGGTAAGACACTCTAAGGGTTAAAACAGGTGTGGGCAATTTGCCCAACTCTTGGACTACAATTCTCCACATCTTCAGGAAGCCACTGGCTAGCTGCATATGATGAGTGTGAGAGTCTAATAAAAGCTGCAGGCCCATACCTGATTTAGAACTATTATGGTATGTCTAGCCTTGCAAGATAATGGTTTTAAGAAGTGGATGTATGCAAATAAACTAATCTACTTGGGTCACTGCAGTGATTCAGTTCACGGTACAATAAGTCATGTGGTAAAAGAGATACCTTTATTGGGTAAGTAGCTTTAGAGTACAAGCTTTCAAGACAACTTAGCTAGGCTGACCAGACCTCACCTTCAATCGGGGACGCATAGAGATGCATACTACAGGACTGCATTGATTTCAGTGAAGTTCTGCAAAATGGCTATTTCATCTGTGTCCCTGGTTAAAGGTGAGATCTGGTCAGCCTAAACTTAGGTGTCTTTGTCAGGCCTGATGAAGAGACCTAATTTGTCCAGAAAGTTTGTACTCTAAAGCTATTCAGTTAGAGTTAAAGTGGTATCTTTATTGGGTATCAGTCTCCTGCTTTTTCCATGGCTAACATGGTACTACCTTTTACCAGTAAGTTTATGGACATCCTCATATTCTTGAGATCCAAAACAGAATTTCAATTGCAGTAAAGTACCTCCAAAAATTCAGGCTGCGAGCCAGAGGAGTACAATAGACATTGCTTTGCAATGTACAGCACACCCTTTCTGGCACTCAAGAAGTTAAGGATTCCCATGCCTAACAATATGATGAGTAATTAGTGGAGCTTTCAATCTGATTAATTCACCTGTGCCCAGATAGGGACAGACAGAAAACCTGCACCTTTAAAGTGCTTGAGGACCACAGCTGGGAAACCTTGAACCAAAGATTGTCATTTGAGATATATATATATAACGCACACACAATAGTTGAAGAGCACGTTACACGGGCCACAGTGCCACTGCCAGCCGATCGCGGGGCAGTCATGCGCAGTAGAGACTGCACGCGCCTGATACAGAGCTGGATGCTCCAGCCTCGACATGGGCAGTCTCTACTGCGCATGACTGCAGCGTTACACACGTTTTAGCGATATATATATATATATATATACACATATATACACACACACACACACACATACACTAGTTTGACAAAAATAGTACAGACACATAAAAAAGTAATGTTTTTATTTCAAAAGAAAACACTTATTTGCAGAGTAAAATGCCATTTACTCACAGTTGTCCTTAGCAAGGTAATAGGGACAAGTTCAGCCCAGTAAATAAAAAAATATCAGGGAACATTTGTCAAGGTAAACATATAGTTAATCTGAAGAAATCTACTTTTCCAAAGGAAATATGCCATTTAAATCAATGGAGTATATATATAATTTATGGTGCAATTATTTTTCTCCAGACTTACTAAACTAGTAGCAGGCAACCTTTGGCTCTCAAGCTGTTGGAGACTACAAATCTTTTCTCCAGCCAGCCAATGAGTGATTTAGTCTCCAATAGCTGCACAGCCAAAAGTTACCTATAACTGTATTAGATGCATTGATAAATATGCCCCATTACGCTTTAAAACATTGCAGCAATAGACAAGTCCAATATGTGCTACTGGCATACCACAAGTTATCTCATAGGATGCTCTGAATACAGAGCTTATTAAAACACCAAAGCTCTTTGTCAGCCCTGACAATGAAATTAAAAAAAAAAAAAGAAAGAAATTCAAATAAGATCATAGATTGTGTTACTGATAATTAAGATTAGCTCCTAATCGGAGGCATAATATGGTTCTTTATGAGAAACATAGTTGAGGGGCTGACAGGTGCTGCGCATCTTCACAAAGGCATGCTTGGAAGGGTCTAACGACCTACCAGGCCTCATCAGATCTGCTCATAGATTCTGTATACAGACAAGCAAAGCAGAAGCTACAACTCTAGAAGCAGACACATAGAACAGGTATAGTTTTAAATTGGAATCCTGCCAGGAAAACTGTAAGCCTATGTGCAGACTTGGCAGACTATCATAATTTCACTTAGCTCTGTACATTTATCTGCAAGCAGAGTATTAATGTATACTATATCACATTTTAGCAGCCACTCCTTTAGAGGATCAGTCTAGCCATACACATGTTAATGAAACTAAACAGGGGAACAAAAGCAGTTAAACATTTTTTTTTCATTTTAAATAAAAAATAACAGTGCTGTCTTTCCATTGGCACTTGAGCAAGTTAAATTACATTAATGTGAAATTTTGCAACAATATATTTTACATTTAAATTATCATGCATAAAGCATGGGGGCCTTGAAAGATACAATTAAGATGCCTTAGGTATTTGCCCAACTGGCTCCCTGTAACCCCTAAAGGAACAGAGGGGTGTGAAAAACATTGCTTTACAAGGCATTGCACACCCCTCTGGTTCTTAATGGGTTAAAGTACAAGTAACACTTTAGAATGTGTGGGTGGTTTTGAAAGGGCTTTCAAAATAATCTATATTTAGGTTAAAGGGATAGTAATACTTGTTTTAACTTTATTTTATTTTGTAGGCATTAAAAAAACATGAAGAATGATATAAGTCTTATCTCTCAAACCTTTATGGTTTAAGAGATATTCACAAACAAAGTATTCCCCCCCTGTTCAACCAAATCAGAAGGGAGGTGCCCAGGTAGACTGCAGAGAGGGACAATCTTCAATTAAGATAAGGGAAAAAGCTGAAAAACTTGTCAAGGGGGGCAGGGCTTTCATTGTTTTCATACAAAGAAAATTGTCCCCTTCTGTTATCTGTCCTGTCATACAACCAGATTCACATCTGAGAAGAGATGGCTTACACTAGGTAAAAGGGGCAGGGAGGGGAAACTTTGCTTGTGAATATCTCATAAACCATAAAGGTTTGAGAGATAAGACTTATATCATTCTTCATGTTTTTTTAATGCCTACAAAATAAAATAAAGTTAAAACGAAGTATTACTATCCCTTTAACCATTCCTTATTTAAAACTATAGTTGGAGAGGTTTACTGTAGCTTTGTCAGTTTATGCAAATTTGCCAGTACTTCCTGGTTGGAAGTGACAGTTGGGAGAGAGAGTGGAATGTTAGTATCTGACAGACTAGACTGTGCCAGACAGTACTGCCTAATTTGCATAAACTGACAAATAAAGCTAAATAGCTACTAAAACCCTTTAAAATCTAGAATGGCTAACATAACTATAGGCAATACCGACAGCCCTTCCAAAACCACCCAAGTCATTAAGTGTTATTTCCCTTTAAAATTATGGCTTATGCACCAAGAACAGTGGAGCAATTGTGGTGTAAATCAAATGCAACACACTTCCATTGATTTAGATGGGGCATTTAATACCAGGTCCTCATTGCCCTGAGAAGCAATTATTTTGACACCTTTAACCTTTAGGTGGATAAAAGCCCATTTAAATCAGTGCCAACGTTTGTGTTCTTTGAAGCAGCTGGTTTGCCTCAACTTCTCCATTTTTCTTGGTACATCAGCTTTGGCATAGCCGTGCGTTTTTAAGGAGAGGTTTAGGAATTAGTTCTTTAAAAAGCTGTGAATATTTGAGTCTTACAAAAAAAGAGTGTCCCAAACACAAGCTGCAGCTTCAGGTCTGATGCATCTGGAGGAACTATAAGACGTGTGTATCATTATTGCATATCTGACTCCATGCTACATTTGTTAGCAAAATATTGAAGCAGAAAACATTTGTTTGCATTTTGTTTAATGTATTACCCATTGTGGCTGCTTTTAGATAGTTCTTTTGATAGAACTCATTCGGCACAAGTGTTAAATCCAATCTTTAACCCATTGAGGACCAAAAGGGTGCAATAATGCACTTTTAAGAAATAAGTTGTACATCTATCTGGATCTAAAGAGGTTAATCACAAGAGCAAATTCACCTAAAAGGAGAAAATAAAAGGAAAGAAAGCTTGAATAGGTTTTACTTATTCATTTAATGGGACGTTCACCTAGCTTCTAGAAAATCCAACTTCCGTGTCCGTTTACATTTGCAACATGTATCCAAAAGGGGATGAGAAAAATTAAACAATCAGAATCAAGTTTGCATATCATAAAATACATATTAATACTGCTTGTCATCACATGACTCATTGTTCTGACATTCTAACTCTGGGGGGATGATCCTGTTCTTGCAGGATACTGACTAGCCAAAAGTAAACTAGGGCAGAAGTGTAAACAGAAAGATAAGATGCCATTTCAATAAAAAAGGTTGTTTGTTGAAGGGATAGTAATACTTTATTATTACTATTCCCCATATTGTAGATATTTGCTAAATAATTTAATAGCCCCCAGGTTCATCTCTCAAACCTTTATGGTTTGAGAGATAACCCGAAGGCAAAGTTCCCCCCTTCCTCCCCCTTCCCTGAAGTCAGCGTTGTACTGACTGCAGGGATATCCGGTCTGACTTTCATCAGGCGGCACTGCAGCAGAGCCGCGATCACGTTAGTGAAAAAGAATTATTTCACTGAAACGTTCTTCTACATGTGTTTGGTTTGCAAACACATGTAGAAGACTGTTTCAGTGAAATAATTGTTTTTCACTAACGCGATCGCGGCTCTGCTGCAGAGCCGCCTGATCAAAATCAGACCAGATATCCCTGCAGTCAGTACAACGCTCAGGGAAGGGGGTTTGAGAGATGAACCTGGGGGCTATGAAATTATTTTGAAAATATCCACAATATGAGGAATAGTAATATTAAAGTATTACTATCCCTTTAAGAGGTAAAATATATATATATATATATATATATATATATATAAATATATATTTTTTTTTTTTTTTGGTTTATCTTCCTTAGTAAAACAAGGGTACTCCCTCTGATGAGAAGTGTTTATTCGAAAGTTATTGCTGCACCTGAAAAATTAAAGTTTGATCTGCATCTCAATGGCCTGAAATGTTAGAGGTGCTGTTGCTACATCATTCTATTGAAAGTTCTGGTCAATTGAACATAAACATCAATAGGATGGTGTACCAACAGTACCACTGTACAGTTTCAGTCCATTGAGCTATTGCACCTAAATAATTAAAGTTTCATCTCCAATAATTATAAAATATAACTTGCTAGGATGCGAAGCTCCCTGTGTGTGTGTAACACGCACATGCACAGTAGAGACTGCCCGAACGACGCAGTCACGCGCAGTAGTCATGCGCAGCAGAGAATGTCTGAACACGCCTGCCCCCAGTCCGAGGCACAGACCATCCAGAGCAGGGCACCTCGAACGGCCCACCGCTAGTCCCCGCCTCCAAGGCACCAGCCGAGGCCACCGGGCGGCACCCTGGCTCGTGCACAAGGGCCTTCAATACTAGTGTTTAAATAAAATTCCACTCAGCATTGGGACTTCCCTTGTTGTACTCAGGAGGATCAACATTTAAATATACATTTAAATATAAAGTGTTACTATCCCTTTAAAGTGGAAGTAACACCTTAAAACAACGTAGTTTCATTTTAATCACCTATATATTATGTGAGCCATTTTTTTTATATATAAAAAAATAGTGGTTCATAAGATAATTTGCTTTATGTATCAGTTTACAGAAATTTCACAGTATTGGCAGGCATAGCCGTGTGCCACATAGTAACATTACACACCCAAAAGTCCCCTCTAATATACTAAGTGCCCTCTAGAGACATGTCCAGAGATGCCAGGGCAGTCGGAATGTTAGTATCCGGTAAACAGATGCCTAATTTGTATAACCTGGCACATAAGCCTAAATATCTCAAACTATTTGTTTAAATAAAAATATGGTTACCATAATATAATGGGTGTTTTGAATATTCTTTCTAATGAATCTGAGTTGTCACCTTGATTCAAGTTTGCACATTTGAAAACGTCATTAAAAATGCCTATGTGTAATGTTAGCCAAAAGAGCAGCAAAATGTACAGTTAAAGGGATACAAATATCCGCTGATAAGTTCATGCTATATTGTAGATTTAAAAAAATAAATTATGTGGAGCAAGTCCCATCTCTCAGACCTTATGGTTTGAGAGATAGTTGCAGCTAAAGTCCCCCCCCTTTCCCTGACATCAGCGCTTTACTGACAGCAGGAGATCCCGGTCCTGGGGCCAGCCCCGAGATCCCGGTCCTGGGACCAGCTGGCAGCTCTTCAGCAGAGCCGAACTAGCAATATTTAAAAAGAATTACTTCACTGGAACGGTCTACAAAGTGTGCCTAGTTTGCAAGCACACTTTGTAGACCATTCCAATTAAGTAGTTCTTTTTAAATATCGCTATTTCGACTCTGCTGAAGAGCCTCCTCGAGTAGGCCGACACGGATCTCCTTCTGTCAGATTTACAGCTGACATCAGGAAAAGGGGAGGGAGGAGGGAACTTTAGCTGCGATTATCTCTCAAACCATAAAGGTTTGAGAGATGGGACTTCTCGATATCATTTTTTTTTTTTTTTAATCTACAATATTGCATAATCCCTTTAAGGAGATATTCATACTTGTTACTGTATGCTAATTAAGGTACCCGTGCAGTATCAGTGATGTTTTATAAGCTAATTAAGCTTAACAGTGATGTCATATTCTAATGAAGGATTTCAAAGATGATTCATATGCTTTGTGCTGAACCAGGAGACACTCACTTTTCCCAGAAATGTGTGAATATTTCCTAAACAATACATCTGTTGTATTTTTGGTTCACAGGATACATAGGCAGTTTTGAATTAAGTTTTCAAATATGTAAAAAAAAATAAGGTGACGGGTCCACTTTTAGTAAAAAGTGCATGCAGGAGCTTTATTCACGCAGCTTCTGATAGCTAGGAAAGTGTATACTCATGAGATTGTGGGTCATATTTGGCAAGCTAAAGATGAGCAGTTCTGGAGCAAACCAGCTGTGCTATAGGAGACCAATGACAGTTACCTTTAATTCAAATGTGTTGGAGACCTCTCTAGAATTCACGATGTTAAAATTCCCATTTATATTAAAATGATAATATGGGGAAGATTTACTTCTCCCCTATGGTGCGCTTGGTTTGTTCCTGAATTACTCATCTTTAAATTCCTAAATATGGCCCCACAGGCGTTACGCAGAAAGCAGGAGAAAAGCAAATCTGGAGCAAAACCAACTACATTGCGGGTAGAGTGGAGAATAAACATTTCATGTGGGGTGTTTACCCCTTTAAATGCTAGAGACATGCCCAACACATTGTGAAGTAATGCACTTTAAACCTCTCTAACATTCAAGGTGATACCCCGCCTTAAACGTTGGCTTGTTTGTACTGTTCTGTTTTATGGTTTTGTTTTATTGGTTAAAAAACATACCCATCTCATATCCACTTAACGCGAACCTACACATTCGCTCTTAGACTGCTCTGTCCATGTAGCCTGGGATGGAGCTACTCTATAATTTTGTTGTACTGAATCTAATGCACATCATTTCACTCTGTTTTTGCAACTTTATATTGTACCTTGCGAGGAGGTTCTTACACGCTAGCGTGTGAACTGATTGTTCTTCCTGCAATTGCATATATGTATTGTTTTATTAACAGCTATGTGCCTAATAAAGAGTTATCAAAAAAACTGAATCAATGAAAATATGGTAATTTATACAAGTCCCCTGTGGTACAGTTAATATCCTCTAGAATTGAACATCTTTTACTTTCTGAATATGGTCCTATGTTTCAGATGTTACTTCCTCCTTTTTTCCACTACAGTTTGCTTATTTTCTGCATCAGAGTAGCCCGATGCTGCTCGTTAGTCACATTCTCAGTAATGGATTTCAAGAAATGTTTCTCGTTAGCTCTTCTGAGCAAGCTGTTTGTGGAAGTGTCAGTTGCTCTCAGATTTTCATACAAAGATAGAATCTCTAGTGACAGAAAGTAAAGAGGTTCACAGGTATTGTTCGGCATCATTGCTATAATATGGAGAACATGGCAGAATACCTGAGTGTAGATGAATGAAACCTCCTGCACATAGTCAGTTACTTTGCCTTCTTGTGGAATGTCACTACAAGCTGCCAACTGCTGCTTGACAGTCTCCAGTGTATCAGATATACAACAAGAATAAAGTCTTGCAATATGCTTTTGTCCTTCAAGTGAAAGCCAGTCAGAACAGCTAGAGCTGCAGAGGAGCTGGAAACCTCTAAGTAGTAGTACAGAGAATTGGAGGTTGTAGGCAAAAGGCCGGAGATTCAGAAGTGGCATGTATTGTACATATTCCAGAGTGTATGGTACATGGAGAAGTTGTCTTTGAAGAAGATCCTTCACTACCTGGGTAAGAAGTTTGCATTCTGTGGAACTGCACCATGGCAGAACTTGGATCATTGCCACTAAGAACCCTTTACTGAAAAGATTGACTTCCTCTGGGTCTTCTCTGTTAACAGAAAGAAGAGAAAGCATTTGGTCTTTCATCTGTACCGATATACAGCAACATTCCATCCATGCTAAGAGTCCTGTGCCAGGACCATACTCGGAAATGTCAAGAGCTGTCCATTCATTCTCAGACAGTTTGCAAACTTCAAATAATGTAGAAGGGACTTCATTTTTAAAATGCTCTCCATATATTGGTTTAAGTCTCAGGCAAACTACCCAATCCAAATGTTCCATTTTTCTATGCAACCAAAAGAGTGATTTGTTCCACGTCTCTGGGGCATTTTCAGCTTCTGGCATGACCGCACCACAGATCATTGTAATAATTTCAATGATTAACTCTTTGGAGGCAAGTGTAAGGCAATATGGTTTATCAGAATGCTGCCAGAACTTAGCATAGCTATTGAGAAGCTTACAAATTGACATGATAAGTGGAAAAGGAGAGCATGACAGAACCCAGTGCTTTCCGGAATCATTTAAAGCATTCTGTACATTAAGAGCCTTATGAAGAATGTGCAAACATAACTCAACATGAACACATTCATCTAAAATATATGGAAGAACAAATGTTCTGACTACTTCGGCTGGCTGGAGAAGGGGGACAGCAACACTATTATTAGTGGTTTCAGAAGGGTCCATTAGAAAAGCAAGCAAGGATACAAACTGGCTCTCTTCCTTAGCAGAGGACAGTTTCCCCCAACAAGTCTCCATCAAGCACTGGCATAATAAAGAGACTGGTGTTTCTGCATCATTAGAGCCTGTGAAGCTTAAGGCAGGGAGAGAGGTCAGTATCTTAGCTAAAAAAATATGAGCACCAAGATTTACCACCGCAAAGTGACATGCTTTGTTTACCACCGCTTCAGGGTTCAACAAGGCCAGTTTAGCCACCTTTGAAACAGCCTTAACAGCATTATAATCTGAAAGACTCTGAGAGATTTGATTGAAAGTTTTGTTAAGTTCATCTTGAAAGCCATCTGTAAATGCTCCTATAGCCAGAGACAGTCCTTTCTTACCCCATAAAGACAAAACTTTCATTAGTACTTCATCCATTTCTTTTAATGAAAGCTCAGAAAATATGTTTAAAGTGACATCTGCAGCCATCTGTAATAGAGGAATATCCATATTGCTTTGCAGGGAAGTGACTTGTACTATGAGTCCCAGCAATTTCATAATGAGGTCTGGTTCCTGAAAACTGGCTTTATTCTTTTTAAGACAATTTAACCAGTCATTTGAAAAGGCCCAAGTAACTTCTGAAGCAAAAATAGGGCAGACTTCTTTGTAACGATCCATTTTACCTTCAATGATGCTCATAGCAACTGAAGCCATCCTATAACTGTCATTTGTTGTACATTTCAACTGAACATTCAGCATTTTCTCTTTGAGTTTACTAATACTGCTTACTAATTCTAAAGCATTCCCTCTTTGTTCTTCAGGAAATGTACCAGTATCTTCTAAGTTAATCAGGATTTTATGCAAGGACAGAAGGCTGTTAGCCATTCTATAACATTCATAGTCAATATCTTTGCAATCATTCATGTAATTATGCAACTCTTCCCCCCACTGAAGCAGCAGATCTTTAAGAATACTTAAACCAAAATGTTGCGCGCCTCTTAGTAACCTAAGTCTTGATGCTTTGCTCCTACTTTGCACAGTCCTTTCTGCCTCCCTAATAACTTCTGAATAACTTGGATGGGTACACTCATAGTTGGCTTCTGTCATATGAAAAAATAGGACAGCTACAAGCTGTTCCAAATATGGCCTTATGGGAAGACATTCTGACTCCTTCTCTAGGAAAGCAGAAGAGTATAACATTTCAGCTAAATTTGCTATTGTGTAGCACTTAAGTTTGCTGTTGTCAATGTACTGTCGAATTTTATGAAGTCCTTCGAGGAAGACTGTGAGGAAGTTTTCAGCTGGAGGAAGAACTTGCTCAGGATCAGGTTTAAATCTCTTGGAACTCTGGCAAAGCTCATCACTACACTTTGATAAGTATTGAGAGCAAATAGTAGAGAATAACAGAACAGTCTCATCCTGTCTATTACTGTTGCTTTTCATAATTTCCCACCAAACATCTAAAAAGAAAGTGATGTCCTCTAAAGTGGTATCTTCACTAATATGTTGAACCATTAATGTAGTTTCTTCAACCCAGAAGTCAGAAGGAAGTGCTAAGAGCAGTTCAGCATATATATTTGCTGCTTTTATCGTTTTGAGCAGTTCAAAGAGGACAGAGTGACTTATTTTTGGGATCATGTTTTCCAATGGAAAGAAAACATCCTCTTTCCATTTCCTGTCAATGTCAGAATGTGGATTCAGGGTGAGCTCTGACCTGCAAGAGAGTATTTTGGCCCAAAGTACAGCAATGGCTCTTTTCCTCCATTCTTGGCTTTGTAACGGACTGCCTGAGCTGATTTCCTTTAAAGCACTGATGACTGGCTTTTCAATAAATTTCCAGTCCGATTTCTTGATCTCCAGCAAAGTTTTGGGATGGACAAGCTTTTCAGCCAGTAAGAACGCACCCTGCAATACCACGGTTTGTTCACATACATTCCAATTTCCTGCACAAAAAAAAAAAAAAGTACACAATTACTTAGATATAGTTATAATTTTGCTGTCATTCGTTACAACACACAAAACTGTATTGTTTGCCAAGGCTTTGCTTCAAAAAGGAAAGTATTATTTATATTATTACTGATGACCTTGTCCTGTTTTTTCCTTTATTATATCTGTTTACAAAGAAAAGAATGGAAACCTTAGTAGAACCTATTTAGCTGCCTGTCGGTGGTTCTCATATTCAGAAATGAAACATACGGATGGTTTATCAGCCACGGATTCATTACAGAAAAAAATATTAGCACTATTTTAATGAAGCATTAGGGGTTGTCGAATGCCCACACATGAATAAAGACAGAGGGTACAGGGTATCATTCATAACAGCATGGATGTGGAGTAACAGCAGTGGGCTCACAAATATTTTGTGGTGATGGGACCCTTTGGTTTCACATAAATCATCTGTGGAACCTTAATAGCCAAACCTTTTAACCATTTGGATGCTAGAAAGGTCTACAAACACATTTCAAAGCAGTGCTTTGGAGATCACTCTTCCATTTAAGTGGTTAACTTAGCATCAACTTCAATATGTCAGAATGCTAGTTTGCACTGGCAAGTTTAGACAGAATTATTAGGTTCCAGGAATACGCACATTTCTGGTCCATGGAACATAGTTTGAGAACCACTGTATTACAGAATTGTTGAAAGAAAAGCAAATTATATGAAGGGGCATGCACGTTACAACAAGGATGGGCAAAAGGCAGCCCTCACATGCTTCTCCTGCAGCCCCCAGTGTGTTCCCTAATAGAAATGGAAGATATATTTTCTCTAATATGTGTTTCTTCATTTTGAAAAGAAAAAAAAAAAGTCAGCCTACATGTCTTGCTAGTTTCTTATATGTAAGTATTTTTTTTGAGCAATTAACCTGCTGTTTTTGGCACAACCTGGTACTTTATGACATGGTATTAACCCTGTGAGTGCCACAGAGGTATTTCACGCATTGTAACACTGCAGTAGATACCTCTTTGGCACTCAACAGTTTATACTGCATTCCTGTAGGGTTGACACAGAGCTTGTTTCTGCACAAAGTACTCCTGTGCAAAATCAGGGTTATCGCAATAAAAATGTGCACTGTCTCGGACCTTTTAAAGGGATAGTAATGTTTTACAATAAAAGCAGCTCCAATTAACCTTCATAGTATTTTGGCCCTGGAGAGTGTTATTTTAATACTGTCAGAGTTGTAGTTCAAGAGTAATTGATAAGTTATACCCTTCCTGCCCTTTTTACTGATGTAACACTGCTTACCTCGGAACAGAAAGGTGGTGTCCAGATGACTTGCAGAGAGGGACAGTCTTCAATTAGCATAAGGGAAAAGCCTGTCAAGGGGGCAGGGTTTTCATTGTTCTCACAGTAAGAAGATTGTCCCTTGCTGTGAGCTGTCTGGTCTGTGGACCAGATTCCACATCTGAGGGGAGGCGGCTTACACTAGGTAAAATGTGCAGGAGGGGGATACTTTATCATTCAATTACTCTTGAACTCTGACAGTATTAAAATAACACTCTCCATGGCCCAAATACTATGATGATTAATTGGTGCTGCTCTTATGTGAAACATTATTATCCCTTTAAAGTGGACCTGTCACCTTGATTTAATTTTTCATATCTGAAAATGTCATTAAAATTGCCTGTATGTCATGTTAGTCAAAAGACAAGGAAATATATAGTTTAGGAGATATTCATGCTTGGTACCAAATGCTAATGACACATTACATGCAGTTTCATATGCTAATTATATTTTTCACTGTGGTTTCATATGTTAATTAAGCTTTTCAGTGACATTTCTTAAACTAATTAACTACTCATGTGCTAGGCTTTTGGCTAAAGTGAAACATAGGTGGTTCTGAATGAAGTTTTCAACTATGCCAAAACAATTCAATTCAATATGCTGCTGTAACTAGGCTATGCTTCCATTCACACTGTGCTATGAAATAATCTAGACAGAGCCCACACATGGAGGCATTTCGAGTAGTAGTGAGTTATATATTTGGCCTCAAGCATAACTATTAGCATACTGTGGAAAGAATCAGCATAAAGTGTCACTAAAATATAAAAGGTTCATTTATCAAAAACTATTTATTTTACAGAAAAAATGGCTAGTTCAGGTTTTGTTTATCGGTAAAACAAGCTAAACTTCTCTTAGATTAACAGGTCCATTTCAACACCTTGGCTGCTAGAGACTTCTATGAAGCAATGTACTGTGCACGTCTCTAACATCTACTTTTTTCATCTCTGATTTAGAATTTTTAGCCATCGTGTATGGCCATTTGGTGGACTGAAGTGTCACATACGTGGCCTTTAGATGAATCTGGTTGCCTGTCACTGTTAATAAACAAGTTATTGTACGAGCAAGCGTGTTCTGGTGTTTATTTCAACAACACTGTAATATTTCAGATATATGACCGTGCACGTGTGTAGTGGGTTTCATTCCCAGCAGGGGTTTTCCTTTGCACTTCCTGTTTTGTCTTACTCAAAGTGCAACCTCCTAACAGGGAGGCAAGGAGTGCAAAGGAAAATGGTTTACATCACACATCTTACTGAAAAAACATGACATTCAGTTTCAATTAACTTACGTTCTATCAAAGCATTTACGCATATGCATGCACACGAGTATGTATGTGTATATTACAAGATGCTCTTTCATTTTGCAACTTTATACTATATCATTAGTGTTCTCTTAAAGGGCAACCATCACACGTAACACTTATCATTCTGACAAGTCTTTTTCTGTGAGCAGACTTGCCGAAGCAGCCAGGGCTGTATTGTGTGAGCTAAGGCAGATCAGTGGTACAGCAGAACGGGGGTCTGAAAAGCGACCCCCTGATGATCTTACAATAGGCAATGAACTGTGAGACATCCAGTTCTTCACATCAGTTATGTGGGGCATGAGGCCGAATGGACAACTCAAAGTCAGTGGCTGTGAACTATAGGTCTTCCCGCCCCTGACACCCAGGAAGAATGCCTCATTTTGACCTTCCCCCAAAACAAAGGAGTTTTTTGGGAGGGAACTGAACAATGCAGCTCCAGGCTTTTAAGTAAGTCAGTTCCCATAGATGTTGCCCTCTAAAGGCCTAAATGGTTTAGCACAAAGACAGAGGAAGACAAATTCTTCAGACTGTGTGGTTGCTCTTGCACGGAAAATGTTTACACTTACCATGACACACACACATTTGTCTATGGAGATGGCATGCCTATGTGACTGATTTTATACACCTGTTAGCAATGGGTGTGGCTGAAACACCTAAACTTAATAATTAGGAGGGGTGTCCACATACATTTGGTCATATAGTGTACTTTGTGAATCTTTTTTATTTTCAGTGTTCTAGTCAAGTTAAAATAATTTTTACATGTATGATTCAAAGTATGTAAAATGTTCATATGCAGGAAAATATCTTCTGTGAGCAGAAATGTGAAAAGCCTGTGCACCTAAAATTTGTCCGCTGAAAAAACAAACCATTCAGAGGTAGATCTAAGCCAGGCTTTCCCAAAGTTAGGCCTTCCAGATATTAAGGAAGACATCTGCCATCATCTCAGGCCAAATGATGGGAAATGTGGTTCTCAGAAGCTGTAGAGATGCTAGTTGCAGTAATATGATGGTGAGAGAACACACAAAGAAAGAACCCTGTAAAAATAGCACTCAAATGCTCAAGGCGTGTGTTGCTTTCCATTCAGCCTCTGTCTCCATCTTAGTTTTAGGTCTGTTTTGTATGTGGATGATACCGGGGAGTTCGAATTCGAGTTCGAGTTCGAACTGGTCCAGTTCTCGTTCTTGAGTCCGTGACAGAATGTTTGTTTATAGTATTAAATGATACAGTCAGTGGGGGTCTGCTGTATTGATAAAGTTGATCCACCTACATAATATATTTTGAGTAGAATAAAAATACATCATTCAAAAGGTATTACAGTTCAGACTGTTAAAGGTGGAACTGTCACTCTCACTTTTTATAGAACACTTTTGTGTGAGGCTTAGCTCTTCCATAGAGAGCAACAGAAATAAAAATTGTTACCTGGACACATAACGTCATTGTAGCTAACCATTTCATAAAACAAGATTTGAAATTCAATATATTTTGAATTCATCATTGCCTCTGTGTGGGATTAGTCTGGTTTTACTCAGCAAGAAAAACCCCATTTATCATTTCCCATAATTAAACGTTTCTGTTCCCTTAGCCCAACTGTCCCGTCGCTGGGTTATCGAAAACTACCACTCTTCTATACCCAAATGCCTAGCTGTTAGTTTCCTTATCCTTTTGCATTCCAGGGAGGTAGCAATGCATTGGTTACCCCTTCACACTCAAAGGGTTAATAACCATGCTGCAAATCAGTGTGCCATATATTCAACCTGTATTACTGTGTTATCTCTGTATCTGTGCATCTGACTCTGGGTCTGTATAAGTAAGTAACTGGGCAGTGTATGACAGTTAATTTAATATTTATGTGGGTACCAGGTACTGTATTAGTAGTACAGATATAAATTTAACACACTCACAGGCAGCTCAATGTGATAAACACACCAGATTGGACACAGTTCAATTTTCAATTACAGCAGTATAAAGACCAGATTAAATGTCCTATAACAGATACTGTTATACTTGTGTGTTTAGATTATCAAGACATTTGTGTATATATGGTGTACTCTTTGCATAGACAGATCATTAGTGTGAGAGAGCAGCATGACAGCCCATAGGCTTAATGCAACTTGCATCCATTCTGCACTGAAAACATGTAAGTTGGACAAATGAATTTGTTTGAGAAAGTGATTGCCCGTGTGTATAGCCCAAAAAGTGTTCAATGTTATTTACTACAGGTATGATATCAGCACTGTGAAGATTTTACCAGTATGAACTAGCTTCAAGAGATATTAGAGTCAGGTACTAGGGATAGCATTACAAGAATGAGTAAGGGATAAGGTTAACCTTTTGAGTGCCAGACAAGTGCATGTCTTTGCAGTGTGCTGTGCACCTTTTGGCACTCAAACAGTTATGCTAGGGAGAGGATTAGAAATTGTACTGATTTGGTGTCTATGGCATGATACATTTCTGACAGTATCTGTAACTAACTTACATTCCATTATAAAAAATGTATTTTATGTGGCCTGTTAAAAAAAAATGTTTCTACATACAGTAGAAATGCAATTTAACCACTTCAATAACAGATATCTTAATCACTTCCTGGCTGGATTGTGAAACGAAAATGTAATAATATGCAGTGAGGTTATTGTTTACACTTACCAAAATCCATTGTATTGTTTCTCTCTCAGATCATTAAAGCAACCTTTCAGCAACAACCTACAACAAAGATGTATTCATACAATTACATATACACTAGTGGTTATTAGAATTACTAAAATACAAACTTGAAATGCATAGTGCAATTTGGTAGACCTTCGACCAGCAGGCATCAAACAATTTGCCATGGATATCTATTTAGTGTGCCCCTGCATTATCCCTTGTATATAATTATTTATGGAAATTGCTATGCACAATGTGTGTGTCTTTGGTATTCTGATTGTTTTTAGTTATTTTATGCCTCTCAATTATATGTGTCCTTTTTTCCTTGACAAGCGACCTGTAACATGTTGGGTGTGCCCCAGAAATTCCAGAATGTGAGTTAGGGATGGCTTGGCAAAAGAAAAATTCAGAACCACTGCCCTCGTCTTAGACATAGCCATTACAACAAATTACTACAAACTTTTGGCATACGTTTATTATAAATACAATAAGCAAATGTTGTTAACAAAAACAAACACACGTCTAATGTGTTAATCATGAAAGCACCGTTTTCTTACAGTTAACCCTTTTGCAAGTGCGAAAGCCTCACAAGCATCCAGTTTTAACTATTTTAGTTGAAGTTATCGTGATATCTGCAGTCTGACAATTCAGGGGATCATTATCCTTCGATACGACCACTACTAACAGAAGTCACACCACCCATTGTACTGGCATCACATGCTTAGCAAGCAGCACTACCCTTCTTGTTACATGTTCGACTCCCACCTTACTAAGTACATGCCAGTTCTAGAATCACACACCTCAATCTGCAGAAACCATTCACAGGAGATGTACACCATGCCTTAACAAGAGAACAGGAAGCATTGGATGACAGCCGCATGAGTCGAGTGTATGTGACGTCATTAGACTGCTCCATATTTCTCTGTTGTGTTGTGAATTTCTGAGTTTGCATAACATGGTTGTAGTGTAACAGCAGATATGTCTAGCTAGTAGACGGCCGGTTGAAGATGATGAAAAGAGAGTCGCATACTGCGGTCTATGATTTTAACCCTCTCCGGCACTCAGAGGGTTAAACTATTCCAGCAATTGTGACTGGCAGTTTTAGGGACACGCCAGTTTTCAACGCATCCGCGCGTGGTCACAGTTTGCATGCCTCACAACTTTTTACATGGCCAAAGACAGGAACACGCTTGTTTTAGGTGCTGTTTCTTTGTTACTGAGTAAGTGAATTAGAGCAAGACCAAAGTATTTTAATTACACATTCTATAAACCCATATACTGAAGTTAAAACAAAACAGTACATTTTATTATTGTGGAGCCAGAGGCGTAACTAGAATAGGCTGACCAGACTTCCCCTTTAACTGGGGACGCATAGGAAAAATGCATACTGCAGGACTGCTTTGATTTCAGTGAAGCACTGAAAAGGGGGTATTTCCTATTTGTCCCCAGTTAAAGGGGAGATCTGGTCAGCCTAAACTAGAAGCCTCCGGGCCCTGCTACAAGAAGTGCCACGGGAACCCCTGACCACATTGACCCCCTCCACAATGCCCCCATCTCCTACCTGGAGCTCCCACGTGGTCCTCTTAGTAATGCAAAGCGCTCAGAGATGATGTAATCTCCCAGCGCTCTGCATTACTAGACCGACAGCGGGAGATTGCAGTCGCGGGGGGCGGGACAAAAAAACCCTGCAAAATGGATGTAAGAGGGCAGGGAGTGGGAGGAACCGGGCGGGATGGAGCACAAGTGGGCAGAGTTTCTACATAAACTCTGCCCACCTGGTGATTCACACATTGCCCCAGAGACCCGGTAATTCACTTTGAAATCCAGAGTCTCCGGGGCAAAACCGGAGAGTTCCCAGGTATGCCCACTGGCCATCTCCACTGGCCACCTCCACATCCCCCCCCCCAGTCTCTATTTCCTACCTCCTGGCGGTCCAGCGACCTGGCAGGAGAGGTTTGTGCCCCGTTCTGCACAGACCTCTGTACAGCTGGAGCTCCCGCTGTCCTCTCTTCAGTAATGCAGAGTGCTGGGAGATGATGTAATTTCATCTGTATTACTAGAGTATTACTAGAGTGCCAAAGAGGGAGCTTAGCTGCTAGAGGTCTTTGCCAAAGAAGGCACAGACCTCAGCATGTTGTGGGCGGGGGTTGCAGGGGGCAGCTGTGCCCCTGGAGTGACGGGGCCCGGTCGCAGGTGTGACCCGTATTGTTACGCCACTGCACTTGGGAGGTATGCATTTGGATAATCAGTAACAGTCATTTTAATTCACTTACCTGTGTTTGATTAGGGATAGCTTAACCCTTTGAGTGCCATTGCTTTGGAATGTGTTGAAAACCCCTCAGGTACTCAAAGGGTTAAAGCATGACCTGTTGGTGTGTCTCGGAGATTAGAGCTGAGAATCATTTTAGTGTTTTATAGGGCAGTCTGTTAATATTCCATGTTGTTGTGTCCCTTGTTTTCTATTAATGCTTTGCTGAAAATGTTGAATTTCAAATGTACATGTTTGGAAATTGTTATGCACAATATGTTTTTTTGTTATTCTGATTGTGAGACCTAATAATAAATATAATATTTATTTATTTATTTGTAACATTCATTACTCCCTTGACAAATTACCTATAAAATGACAGGGGTGCCCTGAAAAGTCAAGATTGCTTGTTAGGGATGTCTTCGGAGGAAATATTGAGAACAACTGCCCTAGTGCTATCATACTAACAAGTACATTTGATGTGTGTGTGCATTTTGTGCAACAGTATTTATGCTTGGTTACTGGATCTTTGAGAATTTCTTCTGGTGTTGGATCCATGTTTCTTATTTATTTTAATGCATTCTTACTTCATGTGCATGTTTTCATTTCTAAGGTGTTTTACATTAACTAATACTTGTTAAATTAATATTTAGTAACTGACCTATATTATTTTTAGGAGCAGGCTGGCAACTCTTAGCATGGGCCCAAGTACATATAAGTGACCCATGGTGTGGTTGTTAAGGCCCACAACAGTTTTCTTACTGTTATTTATTGTACGCTCACAATGGTTGAAACATTAAAAACAAATTTAGTGCTGATCAAATTAGTAAACCCTTGTAAGTGAAATAAGATAAAAGAGGAAGAAGGACATGCATATTAGAAGTACATCTATCAAGATGGAGAAAGACATTGCAAAGTGGACTATCCCCAGCAGGAGCCACAGAAAGGAGCAATAACAGGCCCAACCAGAATATAACTGATGATGTATATGCTTAGAGAGAGTCTTTTGATCACAATATATATTCACACAAGATAATTTCTTGAATGTGTATATAGGGCATATGACAGAAGAATAACTACTGTAAGTGCATTACCTGTGGGGTACCCTTCTCCATTTTATTTCCCCCCACCTTTTCATCAAGCACCTAGTCCAGTATGATCCTCCACCATTGTCCAATAATTGTAATACCTGTCTATTCATCTTCTCTGGTCCCCCACTTGCCTTCCTTAACATTTTGCCAAATTTACAACAAAATTATGTAGTTTCACCACATATCACCAGACACACCTTGCCGCACCATAGCCCCTTAGTGAATCTCCACCTAGTTTGCAGAGTGCAGATATAGTTCTCTCTGTGATATCTCTCTACTAGGAATTGAGTGAATCAGTTCCCAGTACATTGAAGGGGACCATACTGACATTTTCATCATGGTCTCATTCCAGGTCACACATATTGAAGTATATGGTCATAACTGACAGCACTTCTGTGCAGTTGCCATGTGATCCTCTGGATTGCAATGGATTAACTTAAAAAAAAAGTGCAGAGAACTGATTGCAATTTGTATACAGCACAAGAGTCCTTAAGGTGTTAAAGGAGTATATACACCTCTGAATAATAGCTCCCACTTAGTGTAATCTGAGCAGAAAACCCTAATGGCTACAATTAAAGGGATAGTAATACTTCGTTTTAACTTTATTTTATTTTGTAGGCATTAAAAAAACATGAAGAACGATATAAGTCTTATCTCTCAAACCTTTATGGTTTAAGAGATATTCACAAGCAAAGTTTCCCCTCCCCGCCCCTTTTTCCTAGTGTAAGCCATCTCTTCTCAGATGTGAATCTGGTTGTAAGACCAGACAGATAACAGAAGGGGACAATCTTCTTTGTATAAAAAGAATGAAAGCCCTGCCACCCCTTGACAAGTTTTTCAGATTTCTCCCTTATCTTAATTGAAGATTGTCCCTCTCTGCAGTCTACCTGGGCACCTCCCTTCTGCTCTGGCTGAAGGGGGGGGTATTTTGCTTGTGAATATCTCTTAAACCATAAAGGTTTGAGAGATAAGACTTATATCGTTCTTCATGTTTTTTTAATGCCTACAAAATAAAATAAAGATAAAACGAAGCATTACTATCCCTTTAATCTGTTATGTGATGATGACACTAAGCTATGTAAGAAAATACACACAGAGCAGCAAGTTTTTTTATTTCCAGAAAGATTTGGATAAACTGAGCTGAAAAATGGCAGATGAAGTTTAATGTAGCTAAATGTAAGATGACAAATTTGGGCTGTAGAAACAAACCTGCTACATATATACTATATGGGAAACTACTTGGGAATCCTCATTAGAGAAATATTTAGGAGTACTGATAGGCAATATACTTTACAGCAATGTCACTCAGCTGCTGCAAGAGCAAACGGTATTATCCTGCATAAAAAGGGATATAGATGCATGGGATGGGAATATATTCTGCCTCTATATAAATCCTTGGTATGGCCTAATCTAGAATATGGAGTACAGTTTTTGGGCACCAGTTCTTGAAAGAGACATTATTGAACTGGAAAAATTTTGGAGATGAGCAAGAAAACTGATAAAGGGATTGGAGGATCTGAGTTAAGAAGAGAGACTAGCCAAGCTGGGGTTATTTACATTAGAGAATAGACATCTAAGGGATGATGTGACTACCATTTACAAATATATACTGAGATCAATACAAAGAACTCTCCATGGAACTATTTACTCAAAGAGCTAAGCAAAGAATGAGAGGTCCTCCATTAAAACTAGAAGAAAGGCGCTTCTGACTAAAACAAAGGGAGATCATTTTTTAGTAAGGTTATGGGATTCTTTGCCCATGTATGCTGTGCTTTCAGATACTGTAGCTGCTTTTTAAAAAGTAATGGATACCTTTCTATCACAGAACAATATTGAGAATTATGGCAGTTGGATTCAGAGCAGAAAGTATGTTGATCCAGGGAACTATCTGATTGCTATTTGGAGTCAGGAAGAATTTTCTTTTTTAACCATTTGAGGCTTAATTGGAAATGGCTTCAGTGTTTGTTTATTTGTATTTTTTGTCTTCCTCTGTATCAATAGGGGTAATATGGCATGAGCTGAACTTGATGAACACATCCTCATCAACTATGTTACTGTGTGGATTGTTTTGCAAAAACAAATCATTAGTTAGTACTGGATACCATGTCTACTGTGGCAGACAAAATTATTTGTGGTCACACTCCAAACCTGTCTACTAAAGTCTTCGTTCCTAAGACATCAGTGGGAGGAGTTTGAAGTCTTGCAAAAATAATCTTTTCTTACTTCATGGACATCATAACCAGTAGTAGTTGACCATCTGAATGTTAGCGAGATCTTCATTGTATTTTAAAGACCTCTCTAGCATTCATGGGGTTACAGAGCACTGTTAGCAGGCATAGTTAAGACTGTTGACATGATTTACATACTCCTGGTGGTAACATAGTAAATTAGACTGAAAAAAGACACAAGTCCAGCAAGTTCAACCTTTGCATCATAACCCAGAAATAGGTCACAATCGTAAAAATAAAAAAGACTGGATACAACTCATCAGGCAGTATAGAAAGAAAGGATATCACATTCAGAATAACGTGACCCAGAAGTTGCCCTACTGCAGCAAAATCTTAGCATAGGTAAAAAGTTTGAATGACCTTGACTGGCACAGCAGTACACTGCAGAATCTTACAACATGCACACACTCATTGTACCACTTTTACTTTGAAAAATATGCTCTTAACCATTTGAGTGCTAGAGAGGTATCCAATGCATTGCCTTGGCACTCAAAAGAGTTAAAGGAACATAAACCCAAAATCTAAACTAACTTAAAGGAACAACACAACCTAAAAACCTAAACTAATGAAAATATTGGCCATGTGTCCCTGACTACCACTACTATGCCCCGGAAGCTGGGGAATTGAAACATAACCACATGATCAAACAGTCTATGCTGAAGAGTAGGGAAAAAGAGGCTCCACTTCCAATGTCTGATCAGTGACCGTCTCTATGGGAGCTGCCACAGACATCTCAAATCCCGAATAAGCTCACTTGTGCAAAGATAACATGCCGTAGGATTGACCATGTGTGCCTACTGCAAAAATGCTCTGGTAGCTCAGTGGTTAATATTACCCATCTGAATGCCTGATCCCACCCTGTTGAAGAGAAGGGTAAAACTGGCTTGACTTTTGGCTTTGATGGTCCAGTGTGGGCTGAAAGGACAAACCTACTAACCTCTAAAACTCCATAGCACCAATGAGATTAATCAGATCCAAAATTCTTGCTCTGCACAATTGCACTGGTGCAGATGTCTCTAACCACACACGTTAGAGAGATCTGCACTGCTGATGTTAGAGTCCTTAATATTAAACTAAATAATTCTAAAACAATTACATTGAATAAAAGTAAATACACAAGATGTGACATGCACTAATGTGTGATAAACATACCTGGAAACTTCTCTTTGTGCTCCTATATAGAGCTCATGTGCTGCCGTACAGGGAATGTCAATTATGTGATTTGTGTCATAAAAGGGGTGAGGCTTAATAGAGTGGGCAGGGCTTACTCATAGTGTGTCATAAAGTGAATGGAAAGGAGAAGTGGAAGGAACAGGGTAGGAAAGAGAAGAAACACCACAGCCAGAGAATCAGCCTCTGTCCCCGGAGATCTCGTAATTCAGTCTGAAAACCGGAGTCTCCGGGGCAGAATCGGAGAGTCCCAGGAATGGTGAGAAAGCAGTTATGACTTCTCCAGGGATATCACTTTTCGGCAGTTCCTATGTTGTATGGAACTTATGCACTAAGATCTCCAAAGCTGGAGAAATCTAAGTGCATTGGCATCATAGAATAACATAGGAGCTGGAGATGTGCTATCACTGTAGAAGTCATCTCCACTTTATCACACCTTAGTGCATCTCCCTCAAGGCATAGGCAGTTTGAACAGATACCATTAATGAGACTAAAAGCTTGTAGATGACAGATCCCACTTTAAGATCCCAATTAAATGAACAGGACTTTATTTGCCCCCTACAGTGCATTCACTTTGCCCAAAAATGCCTCCACTTTTGCCATTATAAGGATGAAGTGACCAGATATCCCTTTAATGCAAGCTGCTTATGAAAAACACACACACTGCAGGGTTTCACTGATTCCAGTTCAGTTTTGTAAAATCGCATTTTCATAAGCGACCTGCATTTAAAGGACAACTATGATTTGATAGTATTCTTATCGGCAGATCTGCTCCCCTAGGAACAAACCTGCTAATTAAGCTACAACTTCTTTGTGAGCGTTGGCACATTAACAGGGGAGTACAATGGAGACCGATGATGCTCCCTCTCTTTAGCTATGCTGCATCTAGATGGACCATTTCCTGTCCAGCTTATTGCTGTTCCTTATAGGCCTGCTGTATCTGGAATGCAAGCCCAACACAGTGGGACTATGGGAATGCACGTCACGTGCAAACATGGAGTTTGTGGCTCTCTTTCAGTTTACATTGTAGCCATGTGGATCAGTTTTCTGATTGCTTGAATAGCTAATAGGACTAGTTATGGGGATATTGTTCACAGGGTGGCCTTTTGAAATATTGTATTTAAAAGATCATGCGGCTACAAGATGCATTAAGCAAGTCACTGTGATTAAATGGGTGACATGAGAATCTCGCACTTTATATAAGTGCGAGATTCTCATATCTCCTCATGAAAGGTCGGTGCTGCTGAAACATGTCAGTGCTTAACAGCACTACAACTCCCATAATCCTTACCCATGTTCACTGCCCGTGGTTGCTGCCATCTTATCCATTCTTTAATCATCACACAGTGGGTCAGATTTAACAAAATCAGAGGCATTCTGGAGCCTTGATAAACCTACCACATTATGCCTTATGACGTCCATATCCTGAGCGTTGCTCCGGGCGCACTCCCCCTACTGCTGCTTACAGGCATTAGCCATTCTGCACATACTATGAGATAATGTTATCTGGAGGTATGTGCAGGACGGACTGTAGTGGTCTAGGAAGGCAGTACCCCAAAAGGCATGACACAGCACTTGATTAAGACTGACATTGTCAGCAATTGTGCCATTGACTGCATCATGTTTCTGGTGGCACACATGGGTCCGTATTGGTTGCTCTTTTAGAGGGAGGAACTGACGGGATGTGACCTGTCCACATTTCCAGGGTGATGGTATAAGTGCGGGTGTCTGTATCCGCTAATGGGGTTATTAACAAAGTCTGATGTTCTTTCAGCTCTTCAGCCTGATTCTGTCACCCCCAACAAGATCCCAAAGCAGAATACCAGTCCAGAGCGGGTAGTTTGTCACAACCTCTCTTTATCGTTTCATGTAAGGCAGTACTAATGCAGACACAGTTCACTACAAAATCTTAATTCAGATTTGCATTTCAGTTAACTTAGGATCAGGATATGGACCTTGCAAGGCAAAAAAATACATACTGTGATTGGAAGGCCGAAGGGGCAGCATTGCCCCTGAAAGCCTTTAAGCTGGCAGGCAGCCCCGCCGGCTTTCCTTTGTTCTGGGGCTGTGGGCTGCCCTCCCCCCCCTCTCGCCTACGTGACCTGCAGGTGAAGGGTGTTGGGGGGTGGGGGGGAAGGGTGGCCAATGGCTCTGGGGCAGAGGGGCAGGCTTGGGGGGTTGGAGGGGTGGGGGGAGTGGAGGGAAGGGGTATAAGTGTAGGATGTTTAAAGTAAGAATTAATACCTTGTGTTTTTTCCCTCTCTCCCAGCCCCTGAGAACTGCCCCGCTACAGCAGTCTGGAGCAGCGTAGCATCAGCTACAGAAGAGGTCACGCTTAGGTCAAAAGGAGATCCGGGCGTCAGGATTAGGCCACCATTAGGACCGTCATGCGGGCTTCCCAGGCCGACTCAGTGCGGGTTATCCTCAGAAGGTACAGTTTTCCAGAGGGCCTGGCCGACTGTGGGCCTGGTTCCGCCCGCTGAAGGTTAAGTTTGGGCTTGGGGGACTGGCTGTACGGCGGCCCCCAGACACAGGGCGGGGTAACCCATGAAGCACTGAGGAGAGAGGAGGGGTTGAGGAGGTGGCAGTGCGGACTGTCAATCGCAACCCCTTACCATGTTAGATAGGGGGGTCAAGGGTAGGCCAAAAGTGCCAGAGAGGCCCTTGCAGACCCCCCCCCGGTGGCAGTGGGCCAGTGCGCGGGTGCAAGGACTGCCAGGGAGGCCTGGGGACCCCGCATTACAGGGGGGAGGGTCCTCCAAGGGTAAATAGGTTAATCCCAATATTAATAAAGCTGTAACCTCTTTATTCCCACCATATACAATTGTAGTGTGTTTATTTCAGGGGTGGGTTGGGGTGGTGGGGTGTTGGGGGGAAAAAGGTGGAAGTGATGCATTGCCAGCTTAAGATTTATCAAGGCTCCAGAATTCCTCCATTTTTTTATTAAACCTTACCTGACCCACTGTGTGATGCTTATTGAACGGGTAAGATGGCAGCAATCGCGGGCTGCGAACATGGGTAAGGATTATGGGAGTTGTAGTGCTATGAAGCACTGACATGTTTCAGCAGCAGTGACCTTTCATGCGGAAACTTGAGAATCTCATGCGTATATTCAGGGCGAGATGCTCATGTCGCCCATTTAATCACAGCAACTTACTTAATGCGGCTTGTAGCCGCACAATCTTTTAAATGCAATATTTCAAAAGTGAACCTGTTCACAATAGAGGTAAAGTTGCTTTTTAAATGCATTTTACAAAATACATGTTCATAGATTGTAGACAGATAGGGACTTGCCTGAATCTGGGGTGCCTAGACAAGGCAGGCAGCTTTCCATGCCTTTTCCGAAAAATGTGCAACTAAATACTCACTGTTTTATCTATAGTAAGTCATAGGTTATTTATTTGTAAAAGTCAAGATTCTATGGACAGACAATCCCTTTTTTGATTATATATATATATATATATATATATATATATAAATGTCATGCTGCTTTCCTGACCATACACATATGTAACCATTTGAACACTACTAGGACTCTGTATATTTTATACTTTTGTATGTATTTTAGGAGGTTTTGGCCCCTCCTCTCTTGGTTGCTAGTTCCTCAGCAGGGTATAGCTGATTAGGGAAGGTATAAATACCTCCTCCATTTCCTTCACAAAGGCTTTCTTCGCAGTTGAGGTAAAGTTGCTTTTTAATTTGCATTATACTAAACTAGTTGAACAGCCCGTGTACACAGGCCACAGTGCCAGGCAGGAACGGCCTTGGTACAGTCACGCGCAGTAGAGACTGCCTGCTCCGTGGCTGATAACGGAGCGGGGAGCTCCAAGAAGGATTACAGTCTGAATTTGGAGCACCCTGCTCCGTTATCAGACGCAGCGCGGGCAGCCTGTGCTGCTCATGACTGCAGTGCGCAGCTGTCTGTACTGCTCATGACAGCTTCTGGGAAACATACATTAGCAAATTATTATATAGGATACATTTTAATAAACTGTAGGCAAATAGGGACTTGCCTGAATCTGGGGCTCCTTGAGGGAGCAGATGGACTTTCCATGCCTTTAGCCAAAAACATGCAGCTAGAACATCACTGTTTTATTTATAGTAAGTCATAGGTTATTATTTTATTTTAAAAGTCAGGATTTGATGCACAGACTTTCTTTTTGTTTATTTTCAGAATAACCCCATGCTTTTTACTATGTCTGGTCCCATAGTAAAATGTGATGTTGCCTTTTAACTCGTTGAATGCCACAGGGTTATCCAAACCACTGTTCTTGGCAATCAAAAGGATGAAGGGGTATCCGGTCATCTTACATAACCATTGAATATCACCTGCAACTTACAGGAGTGAAATGTAGGATACACATCATCAAATCTAACACATTCCAGTGCTTCCAGAGACTCTATTATTAGGAGAACAGATAGGGTAATCTGTGGCTCTGATCGCAGCAACCGAATGGTTTGCTGTCTCCCGGGTGCCCGGGTTCGGCATGTTGCAGACAGGGTGGACAGATTATTGGGAGGGGCTGGAGAGGATCCAGCTGTCTTGGTGCATATTGGTACCAATGACAAAGTTAGAGGAAGGTGGAGAGTCCTAAAAGGTAATTTTAGGGATTTAGGCAGTAAGATTAGGAACAGGACCTCCAAGGTAGTATTCTCAGAGATACTACCTGTGCCATGCGCTACGCCAGAGAGACAGCGGGAGATTAGGGAGCTCAATGCATGGCTGAAGTCTTGGTGTAAGAAGGAGGGTTTTGGGTTTTTAGAGCACTGGGCTGATTTTGCTTTGGGGTACAATCTCTATAGCAGGGATGGATTGCACCTGAATGCAAGAGGGTCTCAAGTGCTTGGGGAGAGGATCACCAGACGGTTGGAGGAGATTTTAAACTAGGAAGGGGGGGGGAGGGGCCAATAAATACTGGGATAGATAGTATAGAAAGGGAAGGCGATGTAGTTAATAACCAGGTGGGAGGATCTGGGGGCGGGGTTAGTACAGATGATAGGGAGAAGACTATAAGCCACAACAAAATTAAATCACAAATGGAACACAGCAGTGGCATAAATTGTATGCTTGCAAATGCCAGAAGTTTAACTGGTAAAATAGGGGAACTGGAGCTGGTAGCTGAAATTGAAAACTATGACTTGATAGGCATAACAGAAACATGGTGGGATGACACACATGATTGGGCAATCAATTTAGAGGGCTACATGTTATTTAGAAAAGATAGGTCAAGCAAAAGAGGTGGTGGGGTCTGTCTGTATATCAAACCAGCATTATTGCCTCAATTGCGGGAAGATATATGTGAGGACAGTAGTGAACATGTGGAATCCCTGTGGGTTGAAATAGTCACTGGGGATAAAACTGCCCAGAAAATATTAGTGGGTATTTGTTATAAACCACCAAACATTGGTGACCTTGAAGAAACACAGCTATTAATGCAAATAGAAAAGGCTTCCCAAATAGGGAGAACTATAATTATGGGGGATTTTAATTATCCAGAAATAGACTGGAAAAATGGAATAGCTAACTCTGCTAAAAGCAGCAAGTTTCTGAACTTGTTGAATGACAATTTTTTGTCACAACTAGTGCAGACCTCAACCAGAGGGAATGCATGTCTGGATTTGGTAATAACTGACCATGAAGAACTTATCTCTAACATCCAAGTAAGGGAGCACTTGGGGAATAGTGACCATAACATGGTATCGTTTGAGATTAATTCAAAAAAACAAGTTGATATGAGTTCCACCAAAACACTGAATTTTAAAAAGGCCAACTTTAGCAGGTTTAATTCATCCCTTGGTCTCGTTGACTGGGATAAAATATTTTCAGGAAAAAACACAGAAGGTAAGTGGAATGCCTTCAAAATAATATTGCAAAAATACACATATAAATTTATCCCTGTTGGAAACAAATACAAAAGAAGCAAATTGAAACCAATGTGGCTAACCAGTAAAGTAATTCATGAAATAAATAACAAGAAAGCGGCATTTAAACATTACAAAGCTGAGGGATCAGCAGAGGCATTTGCAGAATACAAAAATGTCAACAAAACCTGTAAAAAGGCTATTAAATTAGCTAGACTGGAGAATGAAAAAAATATTGCTAAGGAGAGCAAAAGCAACCCAAAAAAATTCTTTAAATACATTAATGGCAAAAAATTAAAGTCTGATAATGTTGGGTCCTTGTTAGCTGAAACGGGTGAGATGGTCAAAGGTGACAGAGAGAAGGCAGATATTTTAAATAATTTCTTTTCTTCTGTTTTTACCAAGGAAGACCCATTGGACAAGAATCTGCAAACTACTTTTACAGAACAGGCACAGCAAGCATGGGACTGGCTAACACAAGAAAAAGTGTTAAAACAATTGAATGGTGTCAAGGTAGACAAGGCTCCGGGGCCAGATGGTATACACCCACGGGTACTTAGGGAGCTAGGCCAGACCCTGGCCAGACCGATATATCTGATTTTCAGGGATTCTTTTATTTCTGGTATGGTGCCCATGGATTGGCGTAAAGCAGATGTGGTGCCCATATTTAAAAAGGGATCAAAGTCCCAGCCAGGAAATTACAGACCCGTAAGCTTGACATCTGTGGTAGGGAAGCTGTTTGAAAGGTTGCTAAGGGAATATATTCAAGAATTCTGCTGGAACAGGAATATCATTAGCAATAGCCAACATGGCTTTGTGAAAGATAGGTCTTGTCAAACGAACTTGATCGCATTTTATGAAAAAGTAAGTAATAATATAGATGAGGGAGAGGCGGTTGACGTGATCTATTTAGACTTTGCCAAGGCATTTGATACGGTTCCACACAAGAGGTTACTGTACAAATTGAATGAAATAGGACTAGGGCAAAATGTTTGTGAGTGGATTGGAAATTGGCTGAAAGATAGAATGCAAAGAGTGGTAGTAAATGGCAAGTTCTCCAGTTGGATAAACGTGATAAGTGGAGTGCCTCAGGGATCTGTCCTGGGTCCTCTTCTTTTTAATTTGTTTATTAATGACCTCCCAGAGGGCATAGGAAGCCATGTATCAGTGTTTGCCGATGACACAAAATTAAGTAAGGTAATAAAGTCTGAACTGGATGTGTCTTCATTACAAGAGGACTTGGACAAATTGAGTAACTGGGCAGGCAAATGGCAAATGAGATTCAATATAGACAAGTGTAAAGTTATGCATTTTGGGTATAATAATAAAAATGCAACATATAGTTTAAATGGTGTTTCTCTGGGGAAATCTACTAATGAAAAGGATTTAGGAGTAATGGTAGACAATAGACTTTGCAGTAGCATGCAGTGCCAGCTGGCAGCTGCAAAGGCCAATAAGATATTGGCATGTATTAAAAGGGGTATTGACTCAAGGGAGGAAGATATAATTATGCCTCTTTACAGGTCCATGGTAAGACCCCACCTAGAATATGCTGTTCAATTCTGGGCGCCCTTTCTGAAGAAGGACATTATGGAACTAGAGAGAGTGCAGAGGAGGGCTACAAAACTAGTAAGGGGAATGGAATGTTTTAGTTATGAAGAGAGGCTAGAAAAGTTAAACTTGTACACACTAGAGAAACGGCGTCTTAGAGGGGATATGATAACACTATATAAATATGTTCAAGGCCCATATAAAGGGCTTTCAAAAGACCTGTTCATTAACAGAACAGTACACAGGACAAGGGGCCACCCGCTTAGACTTGAGGAAAGGAGATTTAGTCTACAACAGCGGAAGGGTTTCTTTACAGTAAGGACAATAAAGGTATGGAATGCACTTCCGGAGGAGGTGGTGCTGTCAAATACATTAGATGCCTTTAAAAGGGGCCTGGATACTTATTTAAAAGAGCATAATATAGAGGGCTATGCACGTTAGTATTGGGATTAATATTTAGTTAGGGCTTGTTGATCCAGGGAGAAATCTGATTGCCATTTGGAGTCGGATGCCTTCTTTTGGGTCAGCGATGGTAAACAGGAATAGGAAAAGGGTTGAACTGGATGGACGCAAGTCTTTTTTCAACCTAAATTACTATGTAACTATGTAACTATGTAACTATGTAATAATTAGTATTTAATTGATTTCCTACATATATTCTTTGTGTAAGTAAATAACATGACATATTCTTCTTCATTTTATTTT
Source organism: Rhinophrynus dorsalis (assembly GCA_037306005.1). Classification (NCBI taxonomy): domain Eukaryota; kingdom Metazoa; phylum Chordata; class Amphibia; order Anura; family Rhinophrynidae; genus Rhinophrynus; species Rhinophrynus dorsalis. The sequence goes on along the minus strand of CM074719.1, from coordinate 332,043,391 downwards.
CTGTCATATTTTTATGATAAATCATAGTCATAGGTCATATCAAGTGTTGTTTACAGCCAGGTCATATAATTGCAGAATTGCAATTGAATCCCGAGCCTTGACACATAAATTAGAGGAGCATAAAACGTTCTTTTTTATTTTTTATTAAAAAAAAATGTTATAGGAATTTTACTTCCTCAGAATTAAACTGCATTTTCCAGTTGTGGACATTAGATGGTGATGTTCCTACCAGTTACTGAGGGGAGCCATAACCTGATTCTAGTTTTTCCACAGAGTGCATTACAGTAAGACATTGCATTTTGGACACCATTTGACAATATTGTTAACTTACATGAATATATATCTGTATAGCTATATATCTTTATACTGTATAAATAGTAATAGGTTGAAACAGCAGTCTCAATTCTTAAAGCATAGTCTGGGTGCAACCCAAAGAAAAATAGTTAGAGTAGATGCACTGACAGGACTTGAGATAGTAGTAATCAAAGTCCATGCTTTATACAGTCAACATTTCAGCCAGAGCTTAGGCCATTCTCTCAACAAAATCCTATATAATAATTTGCTTGAATGTTGGTCAGAAGCCGTCATGCTCAGTACAGACTGCCCGAGCACACAGAATGCGCTTTCGGGCAGTGTCCACAGTGCATGACTGCGTCTGAGGCAGGACCGGTCTCTTAACCCTTTGAGTGCCAGAGGGGTATGCATTGCAAAGCAACCCATGTTTTTTTACATTAGCAATGCCCTCTACTGGTCAAATTCCAATAATTTTTTCTGTTACATTCTAATGGAGAGGAAAGTCAGTGACATACAGTTCCCAATAGAATGTGACTGAATCTACTGTGTCATTTCCTGTCAGTTATAACTTCCTGAAAGTTAACGCACAATAAATTCACTTCCTGATTAACAATTAAAATAAACATCCTATATAATATTTTGCTAAGGATGTTTGTCAGAAGCCGTTATGCGCAGTAGAGACTGCTGCATGCTGCAGTCATGCGCAGTACTGACTGCCCGCGCCATGGCTGATACGGAGCGGGACGCACCAAATCAGATCGAAGACCTCTCTGCGCAGAGAGGACTACGGTCTGAATTCGGAGCGTCCCGCTCTGTATTAGCCGCAGAGAGGACAGTCAGTACTGCGCATGACTGCAGCACTGCCAGTGTTGACCCGTGTATACAGGCTTTAAAACTAGTTTTTAATAAAACCACTGACAGCAATGAGAGTACCCTTGTTTTACTTAAGAGGAAAACATCTATAACCTATAGGTTTTCATAAAAAAAGTTTACTGCACCTTTAACGACGAGCGGTCCGGGAAAGTGACCTTCCCTTAAAGCAGAACTATTATGCACACTTAAGTTATCCACAATTAATTGTCAGTATCTTGTTAATCATGGAAATTGCGTAATAAAGTTTCTTACGTGCCGGCATGAGCTGGAATCATAACTTCCAATGAAACATACATCAACTGGTCAGCGCAGATATCTTGGTGATGAGGAATCTGTGCACCTGCCCTGTCCGTCCCTGCCTGTACAGTATGGTATGGCAAATAACCTATCAGTGATGAGACAGGGACAGACAGAGTAGGCGCACAGATCCCTCTTCGCCAAGATGTCTGCACTGTCCTATTGATATACTTTTCATTTGATTCCAACACATGCCGGCACATAAGAAACTTTATTACTCTATTTTCATGATTAACAAGATACTAACAATTAAATAGGGATAACTTATATGTGCATGATAGTTCTGCTTTAAGGACCACATTGATCTTTGTTGGCACGCTGGAAAGCGTGACTGATGACGTGTTCCAGCACTCCTGGCGGGGTCTGAGAGACAGCTCTGGTCTTGGAGCAGTCAATTTCAGACTCCTCTAGTGCTTACAGTGCTCCAGCAGGGAAGCTGTAAGCACAAAATACATGACGCGTCAGGACTGTCACCGATCCTTCAGGAGAAAGAAAACGGTGATGGCACTGACACGTCACCATTTGTTAAGGGGTTAATGTTAATTCATATGTGTTAAATGTTATTAAAATGTATAGTTTTATTCAAGAATGTATTTATACAATGTTTAAATGTATTATGTGGTTTCTTATTAATATTTGAATGCTATGTCATATTGTATTTTATATTTTAAATGTAATACTCTAACTGTATAACTATGCAATATGTAACATTTCATAACAATTTATCCTCATGGTCTTCTGTGGTACATTGTAGGAAATTACCAGAGTTGCTTAATGGATTTTTTTATCCTATATAATAATTTGCTAAAACGTATGTAACGCCGCAGTTATGCGCAGTAGAGACTGCTGCGTGTGCTGCAGTCATGCTCAGTAGAGACTGCCCGTGCCATGGCTGATACAGAGTTGAGCTCTGTATCAGACGCGACGCGGGCAGTCTCTACTGCGCATGACTGCCCTGCGACCGGCTGGCAGTGGCACTGTGGCCCATGTAATGGGCTCTTCAACTAGTATATATATATATATATATTGCAGGTTTGTACTTTCAATAATAATACTCATACAGTTTTATGGTATGATATAAGTTGTAACTGTTAGTGAGTTCCAGCAATGTATTTGTTATCTGGATGCATAATTGTTGTGGGGTTATAGTGAAGGAAAATATGGAGCGTTGTGTGATGTGCTTTTTTCAAATTAACATAGCTCATGTGACAGTTATATTCCGAGTCATGTGACTCATAGCATTTGAATAGTAAGCCTGACCAGAGGAGTGTGGAAAACCAAGGGCAAGTTGGTTAATGTATATTTGTATATATTGCAAAATTCTACTATTAAACCTTATTTTAATTAAAAGAGCAACCATCTCCTTTGTTATATGTGTGAATGAATCTCCATGAAGTAAAAGCAAATATTTCCCTACCACTGGATTACAGCTTTTGATATTATTATTCATTTATCCACTGGTGTTTGGATCACTCCATTGATGGAGAAGTAACACATCCTAATAATAACGACCTCACAAATACTTTACTATGGCCAAAAAATCCTAAAGGTCTCTTCTGCCTTTGCTTAAGTGAAAATAAAGTCAATGAGGCCAGTCTGTCATGTCCATGGAGACAGACACAGCAGTTGCTAGCAAGACCACAGGACCTCAAATTCTGCTCACTGCACATGGTAGTCTTAACAGAACCTCATAATCAATCAATTTGATTACTTTATGTGTTGAAAGTAAAATAATTTGCATTCAAAATCTTGTCACATAAAATACTTCAATGTAATGACAAAGTGCTACTCTAAAGATCATCCATTTTGTGTTTTCTTTATATATAAAAACTAGCAATGTGGGACGGCGCTGCCCGTCAGGCTATATAGGGAATTCATGCACACACACGGATGCAAGACACACACACACAAATACACTTACATGCACTGAGGTGCATAAAGAGCGACACAGTCATACACGCATACATGCAATGCACAACATGCAGACACATAGAGTGTGATACAGACATTCAAAACACACAGTGAGGAACACAGGCACACACAGAGACACACACACACAGAAGTGAGTCATAAGGGGGTGACTTATGTGTCATTGTAATGAGTTTGTGTTTGTACTTATGCCTCCACTGTGCATTCATTCATGTAGTTGAAATGCATGTGGTAATTGCACATACTACGGTGGAAGGTGGATCGTGCTGGCTCCCGGGGTGTGAGTGAGTGAGACTATGGTGGAAGGTGGATTGTACTGGCTCCCGGAGTGTGTGTGTGAGTGAGAGAGTATGAGTGTGTGATTGAGTGTGTGTGTGTGTGTGTGTGATTGAGTGAGAGAGTGTGTGTGTTTGTGTCTGATGTGTTTGTGTCTGTGGTGTAGGAGCAAATGGCAGCCATTTTGTTTTTTCAGTCACATGGATAGTGGTGGGCGGGCTGGATCTAAGTGAATCTGCTGCCAGGGGTGTTTGGCTTAAAGGGATAGTAATACTTCGTTTTATCTTTATTTTATTTTGTAGACATTAAAAAAACATGAAGAACAATATAAGTCTTATCTCTCAAACCTTTATGGTTTGACAGATATTCACAAGCAAAGTTTCCCCCTCCCGCCCCTTTTACCTAGTGTAAGCCATCTGTTCTCAGATGTGGAATGCAGTCCATAGACCAGACAGATAACAGCAAGGGACAATATTCTTCCTATCAGAACAATGAAAGCCCTGCCCCCCTTGACAAGCTTTTCAGCTTTTTCCCTTATCTTAATTGAAGATTGTCCTTCTCTGCAGTCTACCTGGGCATCTCCCTTCTGCTCTGGCTGAGTAGTGTTAGATCAGTAAATGGGGCGGGAGGGGGATACTTTGTCATTGAATTACTCTTGAACTATAACTCTGACAGTATTGAAATAACACTCTCCAAAGTCCAAATACTATGATGATTAATTAGAGCTGCTTTTATTATGAAACATTACTATCCCTTTAAAGAGATCAATAGAAGCAACGCAGGGAAGCAAGAAGCTCCCCTGCTTCCATTCTATCAGGCGAACCCGGGTAGGAGTTGGCAGGATCTGGAAATCCTTGCAAGTCAATGAGGAAGAGTCCCCCATATTAACATGAGAGGGTTTTCTGATCCCGCCCACTATGATGGAAGCAGGGGAGCTATCTTGCTCCCTGGCGTCACCTCTATTGATCTCCCAGAAGAATCCTCTGGGAGATCAGAAGCTGGGGCTTCTCAAGAGGGGTACTATTGTTCCACCATAACGTCTAAATTTTGATACAATTAATCTTTTCAGTGCCACAGATTAACTCAGACTCCCTCTCTCCCCATGACAGCTGGAGAGCACACAGTTGAATAAACAATGTACTGGGAACTTAGCACATGTCCCATTTTTTAAGTTAAGGTGAAGTCAACCTTCCATTCTCCAAATGATGGGGTTTATTACTCTCAGCGTCCCCAGCTACCCAATAACTAGTAGGGGCTGCTGGAAGTCATAGACCTTATCCGCGGGGAGCCCAAGGTTAATTAAACCCTGACTCAGGAATAGGCCATATGTACCAATCATGGGCTCTCCAGCTGTTGGGAGCTACAACAACCAGCTACCCAATGCTGGGGAGACCAAGGCAGATCTCTGACCCCTTTACCCAGTTTAAGAATAGGCTATATTTACTAACAATAATTTTGTTCATACACCAAGTTTCAAGATGGAATCTCTGCATTCCGTCAATTCCACTGCATGTCCAGGGGATTTATTGGCTTCTTTGGACATAAGGAATCTGTGCTTCATGTGCTTACGCCCCTCCCAGCCAATCAACTTTGAGCAGGAGATTGATGGAAACACACATCCCAGCCAATACCTGAGAGTCATTTTGAACAGAGACTGCCCATATAAAAAGGCAGTCTCTGTGTAAAATTACCTCACACTAGAAGGACAGCGGACCGTCACGTACTAAGGTAGTGTCTGCTTACTTTTCATTTCTCAGCCACCGCCGCCAACAGTGGCAAACAAGACAAAGGGGGCATGTTGATTTCCATAATTTTTGCTCACTAAAGTTCACTTTTGTTTGGGAGTAAATATTTTATTTCTCATAGGATTTATGGGGCAATTATTTTATTCTTTTCCCATTCTCTATATTTCTAACCCTGACATCTGTGCAATGCTTAACCTTTAGAGTGCCAGAGAGGTACGCAGCGCATTGCTCTGCAATGCGTTGCGTACCCCACTGGCACTCAAGGGTTAAACTATGCAAAGATGTCAGAGTTATGTTTGGGGCACACATTTAATATGTATTTTTTTCTTTATTTCACAGGAATGACAGAAGGAACAGAAGATGTAGAGAAAAAAATGAGGAAAGAGAGAACATAGAAGACAAAGATTAGAGAAAGATAGAAGAAGAAGACAAACAGTGGATGACAGGCAAGTAAAACACAGATCTGGGTGTTAGGCTATTGTTAGTGGTAGTATTGTTGCAAGGATAGTGTAGGGTTAGTGTTTGGGAGGGACTGAATTTGAGCTAACAATTTGTGCTTGAAAGTATCTCAGGCACCGATTGTTAACTTTTTTCCTTTGATGTTCCCATTATTGCCGCTATTTAGCGGCTTTTTGTGAACTTAACACACAAAACAGACATTTGGCCAAAAGTCCTTTTATGTGTCTCAACGTCCGTTGTGCTTTCAGGTGGTAGGACAATGGAATAGCTTGCTAGCACTTTTTGCTAACGGCCGTTATCCAATTTTGCCCTACCGGCTGTTTTACCTCACAGAATTGAATTGAGGCCCTGGTGTTTCCCTTAAATTTATCTGTTTTACATTGCAGGAACCTGCTCCCAGAGATCCTGTTTTATCTACAGTTCTATCTGCTTCTCTGGACATACTTGCTCTCTACAGCTTCTGTTCCAGTGACTCAACTACCCTCTAGCAAACCGCCTAAATTCCCAGTGTTATTACAGAAACACTAAGTAGTAAAGGTTTTCTTAATATTGTGCCCTACGTTTCAGGAATCATCCTGAAACATTTGATATACACCAAGCTGGAATATGAAACATAATATTCCTATTAAGTGGATAGGCACTTGTCTGGGTGTTGCCTTTGTTTCACAAACAATCTCCTTTGGTAGATAATTCAGACATCTTCATTAATTGCTCTATAAACTGTGTTTGATCTTCTTGGGAGACAAGCGGCTACTGAAGTAGTCATTCTGGATATCCAACAAGACCAGAAAACTTTGGTGCAGTAAGCCATACAATTCTGTACTCTGACTTATAATACAGATTGTGGGGAAAGCACTCTTTAAACAATCTTAAGGATGGGTCTCTGACACTTAGCAAGATTTAATCACACTTTGCATTACTCTGGATCATCATATTAGTGACAAATGCCAGGCAAAGTTTAAGAAACCAGTGCCGTGGACCTTTGCAGTAGAAATCCCCAACACTAGAAACATGTTGTTTGTTAAGTCAAGATGTTCATCCTACTCAGACACCCTCTTACCCAGTTGCTTATCAAGGAAGAAGTTGAGGAGCCATTCACCTAACCCTACAGGTAAGTACCTACCTGGTAAGTACTACTCCCTGAGCTCCCGAACTTGGTTAGCAATAGACAGAGGGACAGACATGACCTGATAGCTTATAATTTGGGTTTATTTTGACTGTAAATGAAAATCGGGAGACAGTGGTTGGGAAAGTGATAACATACTAAATATAAGTCCCATATAATATTCCACATATTTCTAATGCAGTGCTATTGAAGACAGTGCTGAACGATGCCACTAAGAGCATATGCTCTAATAGTAAACAGGGCATATGGGTAGTGTAGGTGGACATTAACTTGTCAGAGCCACTGATTGATCCACCTGCAAATAAGCATAGATTTACAGAAAATATGCACTGTTGGTAGGTCATGACAACCAGCACTGGTTACCATTGGTGAATACTCTCTATGTATTAGTGAAAGAGACCATAACCCAGAAGAGTTGGCACTCAGATTTACAGAGGGCCAGGCACCTAGTCACTAACTTTAAATATATTTAGTTTTAAGTAGTTCCAACAGCTATTGTTACTTATATTGTTTGGCTTCATGTATATAAGTGATCATTGTTGGGTAATGTTCTAATATTGATAATGCCACAGTTTGGGATTGAACAGTGGCACATATGCCAGCCCCAATAAATGGGTTAGGCATCTAGCCACTGCTCTCATATTTTTAAATACATCTATCTCCAGTGTTTTATATTCCCCACTGTTTGATATTATGATTCTCTTTTGACAGTTTAAGGTAATATTAATTATATGGACAGCACAATATATGTATCTATAATAGTCTTGCTTCCGAGTTCAATGATGTTTGTCTGGACATCACTAGTTATTTTGACTCAGTCCCGTTTGTCTTCAGTACCTGGACTGGGAGTTAGGGTGACCACGGGTCCCGGAACGTCCGGGACTGTCCCTTATTTCAGGGCTATGTCCCGTGTCCCGGGTCATCTTCAACCGGGACAATGAAGTGTCCCGGAATGAAGCCAAGCCGCCCTGGATGTCAGCCTGCAAGCGGTGTGTCACATCATGGACGCCGCGAGGGAGCGCTTAGTAGCTCTCCCTCGCGGCGTCCATGATATGACAGACCGCTTGCAGGCTGACATCCAGGGCGGCAATGCAGCTTACCTGATCTCCTGGAGGCAAGCGCTCTAGTAATACAGAGCGCTAGGAGATGACATCATCTCCCAGCGCTCTGCATTACTGAGCACAGCGCGCGGGAGCTTCAGCTCTGTGCCGGAGGAGGCACAGAGCACTTTCCACGCCGCTAGACCACCAGGGACTCAAGGTATGAAGGGGCAACTAGGGTGACCACGTCCCGGAATGGCAGAAGGGAAATGTGGTCACCCTACTGGGAGTTGTAGGTATGATCGCTGCCTCCAGCCGGCAGTTACGATCGATACTGTGTTTAGACCCGGTTGTCTAGCAACCGGTTGACAAGTGCCTTGTGACGTCACCGCTCCCCGTTGAGCACCGGGGAACACTCTAGCTATGCGTTCCAGAGGTGGATTCAGCGGGTAGCGGTGAGTCAATCCTCCCGGATGTATTTATATGTGAGCATAAGCATGGTGTAATCCTTTGCCCTGAGGAAGGTCCAGATAAGGACCGAAAATGTTTGGCTCCAAGATGTTACAATAAAGGGTTGACATAGAAGAACTACAGAAGTGTGCTGTCCTTGCTCATACCCAGGGAATCCCCGGGCTGAGTACACTTGTTATACCTATACCTATGGGACGTGCACCTCCACTTGCAGTAACCATTATGATTATTTAGTGTGTGCCATTACCTTTGTTTATTTTGTATATATATATATATAGCCAATGGCGAGTGAAAATTTAGCCCTGGCGAGTAGAAATTCAGCCCTGGTGGGTATGTTATGGCTTGCAATGGCGAGTAACTTTTCAGATCTGGCTAGTAGCAAAGGACTTCAAATTTTAAGCCCTGATTATATAATTAAATATATATATGTATATATATATATATAATGTAGACAACATCACACAGACATTTTCCGTTTGGGGCATTTTAAAGCAATAGTGTTCATGTACACTGGACAAGATCTCTGCTTCTCAGGAATGTTTTGGAGAATCTTCACATACACACAAACAGTTCTATACTCCCTTTGCACAAGCAGTTTTACCCCAATACAGTGTACTTAGGGTTGCCACATATTCCCTTTAAAAACGTATGTAGATAGATAGTGATTGACAAATGCATGTGTCAGGGCAGCAGGATGATCTGTCAACCCAAAGTGTACACAAGTGCCTTAATGGAAAATATATGCACACAAACTCACATATGCAGACACACTACTTGCACTATCACAATGATATGCAGATACACAAGCTAATGTTATGCAGTATCCTGGTAACAGGCATACGTCCACAATATCTCTTCTAGGTGGTTGAGGCAGGTTTCAGATGCTCCTACATTTTGATCAATATGTGCAACTCAAGATGTTGCTAAAAAAAACTCTCGTTATGCTCAGCTGACCAATGAATGACTAAAGATGATTGAAGTTATAGTCCAGGTGGAGGTCACAGTTGTCCTCCCATAATCTATTGCTTTTTATCCCTGTAGAATGGTTTGCATGCTCTATACACATTAGTGCCTACCTCTCACTTCCCCTAAAGAACGCAGCATGGGACAGTAAAGGTTACCTTAAAATTATTGCTTCAAGGTAGGAGTGGACAAAGTGTGCCTTTGCATTTATTGGTAAACTCCAGTTTTCATTGGCAGGCTGATAATGACTGATGGAAGCTGTAGTCCAGTAAAAGCTGGAGGCCACACATTCTCCACTTCTGTTCTGTAAACAAACCTTCTCCCTGTTCTCTTTACATTAGCAGAAGATCATCCTAGCAAAGTGTTTCCATGTGTCATACAGAAGTAGATATTCAGTATAAAGATACTAAAATATGGTACCCCTCTGGCATTCAAAGGGTTGTCACATATTAAGTTAATCTCGGTTTTGCACTGCACATGTCACTATCTGGAAGCATATGTAGCACAATATGCAGCTCACTCCTTGCTAGGCACCACCTCCTCTTACACAGAGAGGCCACATGAATGCTGACACCACAAAAGGCCCTTTTAGCCCTCTAGAACAGTGTTTCACAGAAATGTTCCTCCAGATACACCAACAGGCCATCTGTACAAATTATTCCTGCTTAATTGCACGTGACTAATCAAAGTACTTGTGTTTAATTAGGGATATTCAGAAAAGCTAGATTGTTGGAGTGCTCCATGGAATGGAGAATCACCACACTACCCTTTCTTAAAATCAGAAGATCATTGCAGCAGCCTCCTCTTCTCACACCCTTCTTCTCAGACCATTCTGAGTTCAACCAAAATGTTTTCCACTGACACCAGTGAGGCTGGAAAGTAAGTGTAATATACCAGACAATGAGCCACACTAAGGCAGGCATGGATTAGCCTATTTTAAACAGGCTTGAGTCTTCAGGGCCATATATCCTGTTGTAAATTGGTCTTGCTGTTTGGGTTATCGCATGAATCCCACCTACTTGATATCATTGTGCAGTGGAAGCCAAAACAACAAATCTGCATACAGCTCCTTGTGGCTTGCAGACAAGTGGAGTTTGAAAGAATCAGGTAAAAAGTACCTGTGAGTTGTGCTTGGGTGTATAGAAAGGGTTAAAAGGCACATTATTCTTATTGTTTTTTTTCTCTATCACTGTGTGTGTAAGGGTTGGGCATATAAAAAAAAAAGAATTATTTTTATTCAGTTTTCTTTTTTTTTTTTCTTTCTATCATCCTATGTATTTAAGGGTTTGATTGCAAAGAGGATCCAGCTACTTTAAAATCAAGTCCTAGGTTCATTTGCAGCCAGCGCATTGTGGCTTTCAGTTAAATGGCTTGCAGGTGGAGTTGGAAAGAATCAGGAGTTTGAAATCTCTAGGGGCTCGATTCTATTCCCCCTGGTATTTTTTAGAACCAGTGATGGTGGTTTTGACAGTACAGTTTACTAATCTATTAACTGCTATGTCAACAACCGCCATCGTGCAAAAATGTCCAACGGGTGCAAAATTTGTGCACATTGGACATCACGTAAGAGTTAACACATGCCCTGAAAAATAAACCCCTGTAATCCTGATGTCCAGCAGGGTCATCAGCACCTTGAGCTGGCCATCTTCTTTAATCTTCTGTCTTCTTTCTTCACCTCTTCTTTCTTCCTTTCAATATGTGTTTTGTTTGTTTTTTTTAATCCAATGAGCTGTTTTTCTTCAAAAGAAAAAAAAAAAGCCCCCAAAAGATGCCACAGTTAACCCTTTGACTGCACAAATTAAAATGTTGCAGTGCCTTTTGTTATTAAAGCGGAACTACCACCACACAACATCTTTAGCTTAATTAAGTCCCCATCTGGTGACTAGCTGCTTAGTAGTGCAAGTCACCAGAATTATTACCTTATTTAATACATTTAAGCTTTCTTCCATGGGTGACAGGAAGGACGGAACGCGGACATCTTGCCATTGTGACGTCCTCGCTCCTGTCTAGCCGGGTCTAGGAGGCGTTGCTAGGAGCCGGCCGGCTCCAAAAGGGACTGACGGCACAGGCGCACGGACGTCACTATGGTGAGATGTCCACGATCCGTGCTACTGTCTGCTATGGAAGAAAGCATAAATCTATTAAATAAGGTAATAATTCTGGCGACTAACGCTACTAAGCAGCTAGTCTCCGGATGGGGACTTAATTAAGCAAAAGATGTTGTGTGGGGGTAGTTCCGCTTTAAATGAACAGTTTTATGTTGTCCAGTTATAAAAATATAAAGCGTGGCCAAATGTCCTGGTGGCAGCTGGCATACAGATAGTCACAGATACCCCCTGTCAACCTAGCGGGCCGTTGACCAAATCCTACTGAGAGAATTTTGAACAGAGACTGGCTTTTATGTGCCAGTCTCTGTTCAAAATGATTGGCAGCCTCCAATTGACTGGGATGTGTGTTTACGCACCTCCTAGCAAATCAGCTTCTAGCGGGGGATGACGAAACCCGCTAAAGGCTGATTGGCTGAGAGGTGTGTAATCATTTTGAACAGTGACTGGCATATAAAAGTCAGTCTCTGTTTAAAATTCTCTAAGTAGGACTCAGGCAACTTCCCAATAGGTAGACAGTGGGGATCTGCATGCCTGTCGCCGCCAGCGGAGGCAGCGACAGAGGATATTTGTACGCACTTTATATTTTTTATAAACTGGACAACATAAGACTGTTTATTTAATAACAAAAGGCACTGCAACATTTTAATTTGAGAAGAGATGCCACACTGCTTAAAAAGTTGAGAGTGCCGGAGGGATAGCCATCCGGCACTCAAACAGTTAACTGTGACATCTTTTCAGGCTTTTCTTTTTTTGAAGAACAAAACAACTCATTGGATTTTTTTTTAAACACAGATTGAAAGGAAGAAACAGTAGGAGAAGAAAGAAGATTAAAGAAGATGCACAGTGGATGACCGGTAAATGTTACATTTATGGGTGTTAGCATAGTGTCAGGTGTAGTATTAGTGTCATGTTAGCTATAGTGTAAGGTTAGTGTATGGGAGTTGGGGGGAGGGTGACTGTTTTAAGTGCACTCTCATCGTTTGCCTTTTTTTTCCTTTGATGTTTACACAATTTGCTCTATTTAGCGTGAGTTGTGGGAACAAAAATCAAAGAGTGTCACGTTTTGGCCACAAATGCTGGTTGTTCCATGTACCTTACCAACTATAGAACAGCTGCAGTACATAGGTGGGTTTGTCACTTTGTACATTTTTTTTTCCTTAACGGCTGTTTTACCTGGGGGAATAGAATTGTGGAGTAGATCTGTGGTGAAGGTAATTTCCAGGGATTTGGTCTGGTGATAAGATTAAGGTTAAAATTATAGATAGGAATTTCATTTCAGATTGTGTTTTCACTGTCGTCCAATACAGGTCACTGGTACTCTGGGAGGCCTAAGTCCCCTTTAATAGGCAGGAACAACTATGCAAATGATTTGCAAGGGGCGGAGCCTCCCCTCTTACTTAAGCCACCTTCTGGCCAGAGCCACTTAGATTGATTTGTTCCTGGAGTGCTTTGCACACCAGGTAGAGAACATCTATGCATCTTAGTGTTTTATTATTTTTTTATTCAAATATGGAATACCACCATTAGGAGGGTGACCATGGCTGTGAATTGCCCTCTTTAAAGTGGCTGGTGCAGCTTCCAGGGATTTTCTGTGGACCTTATGCCCTGAAGAGGGGACAGCTTGTGTTAAGCAGCTCCCCTACTGGGGAATTTACCTCTGGTTCTTTCCCACCTTATCATGGTCACCTGAAGACAGAAGTCCTGCAAGAAAGGTGAGTCACCCATTGAGTGCTGAAGGTCCACTTGTCCCCACAGTGTCCCTTTGATGGGCTTGTATTTGGGAGTTTCAATACACTCCAGCACTCATAGGGTGTTTTTATTGCATTATTACTGTTTTATGCAATTTCTGTGGTATTCTCTGGGTTTTGGAGCTTTTGATATTCGTTTACTCATGTTTCTTATGTGTTTCATACTTGTTTGGGCACTTTTTAATGTTTTCTTAAACTTTATTAAAAATGGTGTTCCGCGCCTTTAAGCGCGGCTTTTTCCCGCTCAGACGCAAGGGCTCCTTTACTCTCTATGAGAATTCACAGTGTGGGACGTATCTCTGGAACCGCTTGTCACAGCAACTTCAGAGAGGGCTCATTTTAATGCTAGGCTCCTGCTCTATCATCCGGAATGTGTTTTATGTATGTGGGGTGTTCAGGGGGGCTTCGGGCACTGTTTGGGGTACTTGTAAGGGAAAACTACATTTCCCATGAGCACCTGGTTCGCGCTCGTTTCTGATTGGCTATCATGACGGCCGCCATTTTGTGGTACTTTTCCTAAGCGAGTACACTACGCAGGGACCGAGCCTTCTCTCTCCTCAACAGATTAACCCTTCGCTGGCTAGATAAGTCCGAATTTAGACATTTCTGGGGTGAAACTTTAATCATTTACACTTTTTCTGGGTGATAGTGTTATTAGTGGGGTATATTGACGCTGTGAGCATGTCTACTTCACTGGAGCTAGGGGCTAGACCCAAGTCTAAGGAGGATGGGGGGTCTGCTACCCCCATGGCGTTTTGCTCCTCTTGCCACATTGGGCTGTCTACCGATAATGTGGGGGATCTATGCCCTAATTGTACTGGTCAAGATAGCAACCCTGGGCTTTCCAGCCACGCTATTGAGCCATCTTGGGTGAGGGAGTTTAAAGCTGCCACTAGGGATCTCAGATCCACGCTTCAACTCTTTCCCTCTCAGATACAGGGGGCTCTCCAGGTCTGGCAGACCCCCTCTACCATCAGGACCTCCCTGCCTAAGCCACAGGGAGCTCCTGATGTCACTGATTCTTCTGAAGAAGAACTCTTACAGGATTCTGATGCTGAGGAACGTACTGTTATTGAATCTAACAGGTCCATTGGGGACCCCTATGAGTGTGACCCTGAAGTCTCGGCTGAGGGTCTGATCAGAGCGGTTCTGAATACGCTCAACCTTCCTCTGACTCAGGAATCCACTTATGATCCTACTGATGTTTTTCAGAAAAAGCCATCTAAACCAGTTGTTTGTTTTCCAACTAACCCTACTCTTGCCCGTCTGGTCTCTGAGGCATGGAAGAATCCTGATAGATCTTCCTCTGTCTCTAAAAAGTTTGCTAAACTTTACCCTTTTCCTGAGGCTGAGTTGGCAAAATGGGTTCATCCTCCCAAGGTGGATGCTCCTGTTTCTAGACTATCCAAGTCTACCGCCTTGGCTGTCTCTGATGCCTCTGCCCTGCAGGATTGGACGGATAAAAAGCTAGAGCTTTCTCTTAAATCTATTTTTGCCTCCATTGGCACTGCCATGCGCCCAACCTTTGCTGTGGCTTGGGTTAATAGAGCCATTGCGGCCTGGACTGAACGACTGACTGAAGCAGTTCGCCAGGATGCGCCAGTATCTGAACAGTTGCAGCTCCTTGCTAATATCACTGAAGCTCAGAACTATGTTGCTGACGCTGCTTTTGATGCTGTGCGCATGATGGGGAGGGCCTCCACTTCTTCTGTGGTGGCTAGACGCGCTCTTTGGCTGAAAATTTGGTCTGCTGATACAGCCTCTAAGAAAGCCTTGCTTTCCTTGCCCTTTCAGGGGAATTTGCTTTTTGGGTCTGAACTCAAAGAAATGATCAGTGAGGCTACTGGCGGTAAAAGTACTCTTCTACCCTCAGTCTTTAAGAAAAAGTTTCCAGCCAAACGCAATCGGTCCTTTCGTTCCTTTCAGACTGAGACACGCTCCTCGGCCCAGACGGGTCCTCCCGCTACGCGCTCCTCCTCCAAGCCCAAACAGTCCTGGAAGCCCAAAGTTGCCCCCAAGGCCAAGACCTCCAAGACTGCTTCGGCATGACTCGCCGAACCCAGGTCCGCATCCGGCTGTAGGCGGTCGTCTCCGCATCTTTCGCCGGACTTGGGAGGAGTCAGTGGCGGACCCATGGGTTCTTCAGGTGGTGTCAGAGGGATACAGGATCCCTTTCTCTTCCCTTCCTCCTTTTCGGTTCCATTTTACTCGTCCTTCTCAGGAACCCACAAAAAGGCGTCTGTTCGACGACGCTATTCAGGATCTCTTGGACAAAGAGGTCCTGGAGGTGGTTCCTCAAGGGGACACAGGTTCAGGATTCTATTCCAACCTGTTTGTGGTAGCCAAAAAGGACGGAGGAGCTCGTCCCATTTTGGATCTCAAAGATCTCAATGCCTATGTGGTGACTTCCCACTTCCGCCAGGAATCTCTGCGTTCTGTGATTGCAGCAATGTCTCCAGGGGAGTTTCTTGCCTCCCTGGACCTTCAGGATGCTTATCTTCACATCCCTATTCATCCAGAGAGCAGGCGGTATCTCAGGATTGCCTGCCACAGGGGACACTTTCAGTTTGCAGCGCTCCCCTTTGGGCTGACTTCAGCCCCTCAGGTCTTCCAGAGGGTGTTAGGCTCATTGATAGCGGTGCTCCATCAGGATGGGATCAGAGTGACCCCCTACATGGACGATCTCCTACTGAAGGCCTCCTCAGCGGAGCTTCTCCGTCAGCAATTACAGAAGTGCATGCACACCCTGAACCGTCATGGCTGGATCCTGAATCTGGACAAGTCGGACTTGATTCCATCTCAGAGGCTTCTGTTCCTGGGTCTCCTGTTCGACACTCGCAATGCATGGTGTTTCTTCCAGAGGACGTGGCTCACCAGATAGCCGTCAGAGTGGCTGGGATTCTGGACATGGACGAAATTCCAGTACCGAAGTTGTCGTCTTTAGTGGGGAAGTTCATTTCCACGATCGAAGCAGTCCCATTTGCCATGGCCCACTCCAGGTAACTTCAGAGATTTGTGATCCAGACGTGCAAGAATCATCCAGATCATCAACATCTTTGTGTTTCTCTTCCTCCTCATGTCGAGTCGAGTCTGCACTTGTGGTTAGATCTCTCTCATCTCCTGAAAGGGAGATCCTTTCTAGTTCCTCATTGGACCACAGTCACAACGGATGCCAGTCTTCGGGGCTGGGGTGCAGTCTGGGGTCGCTTCAGTGCTCAGGGGAAATGGGGTCTGGAGGAATCCCTGCTCTCCATCAATGTTCTGGAACTTCGAGCTGTCCGGCTTGCCCTGAGGCACTGGGAGTCTCAATTGACCGGTCTTCCGATCAGAGTGGAGTCCGACAACGCCATGGCGGTGGCTTACATCAACAGGCAAGGCGGCACAAGAAGCGGTTCCGCCTGGTGGGAGGTCAAGGATATTTTGTCTTGGGCAGAAGATCACGTGCCTGTCATCTCTGCAGTTCATATTCCAGGCGTGGACAACGTCATGGCAGACTTCCTCAGTCGTCACACCGTCGACAGCGGAGAATGGGCTCTTCATCCAGAGGTGTTTCACATGCTCACTCAGCGGTGGGGGATGCCTGTGGTGGACCTGATGGCTACCAGACACAACAGGAAGGTTCCGGTGTTTTGCTCCCGGTTGAGGGACTCCCTTGCTCTAGCAGTGGATGCCTTGTCGATCCCTTGGGACTTCTCCCTGGCTTACATCTTCCCTCCTCTTCCTCTATTGATCAGAGTTATCCAGAAGTTGAAGAGGGAGCGTTGTCCTGTCATCCTGATTGCTCCAAACTGGCCTCGCCAGTCCTGGTATCCGGAGTTGATGGCCATGTCAGTGACGGATCCGATCCCGCTTCCTGCCCGTCCGGACCTACTTCTTCAGGGGTATCTGTGGAAGGAGGATGTTCACTCTCTCCATTTGATGGCATGGCGGTTGAATCCTCGATTCTAGCAAAGAAAGGATTTTCTCCTTCTGTGGTGTCGACTATGCTCAGTGCTCGTAAGCCTGTGTCTTCCAAGATCTATCATCGCATATGGTCAACTTTTGTGACATGGTGCTCTGATAAGAAGTTATCCCTTGAATTCCATCTTCCCACTGTCCTGGCCTTCTTGCAGGACGGTGTGGATAAGGGGCTCAGTCTGAGTTCCCTCAAAGTTCAGACTTCTGCCTTGTCTGTGTTTTTCCAGGAAAGGATTGCTATCCTTCCTGATGTGAAAGTTTTCTTCCAAGGTGTGACTCATGTTCGACCTGCCTTCAAGAGTCCTGCTCCCCAGTGGGACCTCAATTTGGTGCTGGGAGTTCTCCAGCGACCACCGTTTGAATCCTTGCCTTCCATTCCATTACGTCTCTTGCCTTGGAAGATGGCCTTCCTTTTGGCTATTGTTTCAGTGCGCCGGGTAGCAGAGTTACAGGCCTTGTCTTGTAAACCTCCTTACCTGGTGTTCCACAAGGATAAGGCTGTGCTTCGCACTACCAAGGAATTCTTACCCAAGGTTGTGTCCGAGTTTCACATCAATCAGGAGATTGTGGTTCCCTCTTTCTGCCCTAATCCTTCATCTGACAAGGAAAGAGATCTCCATCTGTTGGATGTGGTGCGTTGCCTCAAGTTTTATGTTCATCGCACCGAGTCTATCAGGAAGTCTGACTCTCTATTCGTCATTCCTGAGGGGCCTAGGGCAGGGAGACCGGCTTCCAAAGTTACCATTGCCTCTTGGATTAAGGCTATTATCCGTGAAGCCTATAAGTTGAGGAATAAGCATGTTCCCTTCCGGGTGACTGCCCATTCCACCAGATCTATTGGGGCCTCTTGGGCCTACAAGAATCAAGCTTCTGCTGATCAACTGTGCAGAGCGGCCACTTGGTCCTCTGTGCACAATTTTTCTAAGCACTATCGAGTTGATGTACTGGCTTCGGCTGATGCCAGTTTTGGAAGGAAGGTCCTGGAGGCAGTCTTGCCTGTGTAGGTCTTCCGCTCTGTGATCCTTAGTGCTTCCTTACTGTTGAGCCCGGTTGGCTCTGGTTCCGTGTGCTGTGTTAGTTCAGGGATTGTTCCCTTGGTTGGTGTCCGTTGACACTTACAGTTTGGGCTATGTTATTAACTGGTCATAGCAGTTCTAGTGACTTGGGCCTTGCGCCTGGTCCTTGCCTTACTTCCCGCCTCTGGATCAGCTCAATGTTTGTACATCCCAGAGTACCAGTGACCTGTATTGGACGACAGTGAAAATAGGATTTTAGTCTTACCTGTTAAATCCTTTTCACTTAGTCCATACAGGTCACTGGTCTCCCACCCTGTCAAGGGACCAGTCTTGGCTCTCCTGTGGCATCCAGTGGGGGACCGTTCGGGCATGCTCACAGGAGTCTTTCTTTTTGCTTACCTGAGGTCAGTTTTAGGGTCTCAAATCAATCTAAGTGGCTCTGGCCAGAAGGTGGCTTAAGTAAGAGGGGAGGCTCCGCCCCTTGCAAATCATTTGCATAGTTGTTCCTGCCTATTAAAGGGGACTTACGCCTCCCAGAGTACCAGTGACCTGTATGGACTAAGTGAAAAGGATTTAACAGGTAAGACTAAAATCCTATTTTTAAGCAGTTTAGGGGAAAACAAATACAATAAAAGATTTATTAGACCCAAATATTTAAATCCTGTGTACTTTATCTGAGAGTGTGAGTTTGTGGACAGTAAAACTATAAATATCTTTGCATGTAGCAGGTGGAGCACTCATTCCAAGGGGCATACCTCTGTAGCAAGTGAGAGCATTTTATTTTAGAAGCTACTAAGATATTGGATTTGAAAAGAAATATTGCAATACTGTGTGATATTGGAAACATGGAAAGAAGCTTGGACCTCTCTGAGCAGGTAGTATGTGGTGAAGAGGGTGGCGTTGTAGATGAGGAGTGGCAGTTAGGCAGATGGGTAACAGTAAGACGAGGAGGTAGTGAGCAGAGGAAGACCGGCTGAGTTGACTCCATCCAACCGATTTGAAAGATTGTGTTAAGATGTTAATGAGTATAGCTCAGATTTAGCATGATTCCACTAGCAGTCAGGGAAACCGTTCTTCCAGTTTAGATGGGAAGCAGAGTAGGCAGAAACCAAGGCAGGTGGTGGTAATAGGGGACTATTTGTAGGAGGGTAGATAGGGTAATCTGTTGACAGGAGCATGAGTATATAGTATGTTGTCTCCCAGGTGCTTGGGGTTCAGCATATTGCTGACAGGGCAAATTATTGGGACGGGCTGGAAATTACCCAGTTGTCTAGGTAACAATGGTACAAATGACAAAGTTGGAGGAAGATGGAGGTCCCTAAAAAATTATTTCAGGGCTTTAGGATGGAAGCTCAAGGCAAGGACCTCCAGGGTAGTATTTTCTGAAATATCACCAATGACATGCACCAGTGCAGGTAGGCAGAGGGAGCTTAAAGAGATATTAATACTTAAAATGTAAAAAAAATATGTTGTAGGGTTTATCCCTGAGTAAAACAAGGATACTCCCACTGCTGAGAGTTTTTTTTATTCAAAAGTTACTGCAGCTTAAACTTGCATTTTTAGGTGCAGTATCACAGTGGCCTGAAATTGTACAGTGGTGCTGATGCTACACCATACTATGGACAGATCTGGTCAATTGACTGTAAGTCTCCATAAGATGTTGTAGCAACAGTGCCACTGTTCAATTTCAAGCCACTGTGATATTGCACCTAAAAATGCAAGTTTAAGCTGCAATAACTTTTGAATAAAAAACCTCTCAGCAGTGGGATTACCTTTGTTTTACTTAGGGGGATAAGCCCTAAAATATATTTCTCTGTTGTCCAATACAGATTACTGGTAACTCTGGGAGGCGATCCGCCACTTTAAGTAGGCAGGAACATTTCACTAAATGTATGCAGGGGGTGGAGCCTCCCTTACCTCGTCCGCTGCATCCTAGCCAGCTAGATCCAGAATGATTTGTTCCTGGGTGTGAACACACCAGGTGGAGAACATCTATCGTTAGTTTTAATTTCTTTTTTCTTTTTCTGTCAGATATGGAATACCACCATTAGGCGGGTTACCACGACTAACAAATGCCCTTCAAAGCGGCTAGCTCAGTGTCCAGGTGCTTTTTGGTGGACCTTAAGCCCTGAGGGGGAAAATCTTAGGTACAAGTGCTTCCCCATGGATTACCCACTGAGGTAATTCTTACTACATGGTAACCTGAAGACAGAAGATCTGCAGGAGAGGTGAGCTACCCTTTGAGTGCTGCAGGTCCACTTGTCCCACAGTGCCCCTTCTCTGGGCTTGTGTTTTGGAGTTCTCATTACGCACTCCTGCACTCATTGGGTATATACGTGTATGGCTGTTGGGTATTTGGAGCAGGTTTATGTAGTAACTTAACCCTTTGTCTGCTGGTTTGACACGTTTAATGGAGTTTTCTGACACTTTCTTTACAGGGTTATTGTTTTCTTATTATGCACACATGTTCCCTGTATGTTTTTCATGTATTTACTTCATGGTTTAACTTGTATTAAATTTATGTACCGTGCCTTTAAGGCACGCTTTACCGCATAGACGCCATTGCTCCATTTACTCTCTATGGGTCTACACTGTTTGGGACTTATCTCTGGAACCGCTTCAAACAGCAACTTCAGAGTGGGCTCATTTTAATTGTCTACCCTTGCTCTATCATCCGGTTTATAGTTCAAGTGTGTTGGGGGGCTTCGGGCACTGCTTTAGGGTACTTTTTGGGAAAAACTACATTTCCCATAAGCGCTCGTTTCGCATCTTTATTCTAATTGTCTCCCATCGCGGCAGCCATTTTTTGAGCTTTTCTCAGCGAGTATCCTACGTAGGGCTTGGGTTCTCCTTCTCTCCTCCGCAGATTAACCCTTTGCCTGCCAGTTAAATCTATATTTAGCGTTTCTGGGGTGAAATATTAATCTAACACACTACAATTGGGTGATTTATTGTACAGTTGGTTATTTGGACACTGTATGTCTATACCGCTGGAGATAGGGGCAAGACCTAAGACTAAGGAGGCTGGGGTATCAGTATCCCCCATTGCGCATTGCTCTTCCTGTCACACAGGGCTACCTAGAGAATTCTCTGGTCATTTATGCCCAGCATGTTCTGAAAGTCCTGACAGCAACCCAGGGCCTTCCAGCCATACTATTGAGCCAGTTTGGGTACAAGAGTTTAAGGCTGCGACTAGGGACCTTAGGTCCACTCTACAACTCTTTCCATCCCAGGTACAGGGGGCTCTTCAATTATGGCAGACCCCCTCTACAATCAGATCCTCCCTGCCTAAACCGCAGGGGGCGCCTGATGTGTCAGATTCTTCTGAGGAAGAATTGTTGCAAGATTCAGATGTTGAGGATGGTACTGTTTTTTACTGAGTCTTCTAGGTCCATTGGGGACCCTTTTGAGTGTGATCCTGAACCCTCTGCTGAGGGCCTGATCAGAGCTGTATTGACCACTATCAACATTCCCTTGGTTCAAGAGGTTCCCTCTCATGTTTTTCAGGTGCCTGCAAAGCCCCTTACTTATTTTCCTCCTAACCCAACTTTTGACCGTTTGGTTTCTGACGCATGGAAAAATCCAGACAAGTCCTCTTCAGTGTCCAGAAAGTTTGCTAAACTTTATCCTTTTTCTGAAACAGAAATGGCTAAATGGGTTCATCCCCCCCAAGGTGGACGCACCCATATCTAGACTGTCTAAATCTACTGCCTTATCTGTTTCTGATGCTTCTGCGCTGCAAGATTGGACTGACAAGAAACTTGAAGTTTCCCTCAAGTCCATTTTCGCTTCTATGGGCACTGCTATGTGTCCAGCCTTTGCTGTTACATGGGTTAACCGGGCTATTGCAGTCTGAACTGAACAACTCACTACGGCGGTCCGTCAGGATGTGCCTACTTCGGAGAAATTGCGTCTTCTTGCTAATATCTCTGAAGCTCAACACTATGTTTCTGCTGCTGCCTTTGGTGCCGTCCGCATGATGGCTAGGGCCTCCACTACTTCTGTGGTGGCTAGGCGTGCGCTTCGGCTTAAGATTTGGTCTGCTGACACTGCTTCCAAGAAAGTTTTGCTTTCTTTGCCTTTTCAGGGTACTTCCTTGTTTGGATTTGAACTTAAGGAACTAATTAGCAAGGCCACAGGGGGTAAGAGTACTCTTCTGCTCTTGGTCTTTAAGAAAAAGTTGCTGTTTAAGCATAACCGGTCCTTTCGTTCCTTTCAAACTGAGACACGTACGACGAACCAGGCGGTTCCATCAGCTCCGCGTCCCTCCTCCAAGCCCAAGCAGCAATGGAAGCCCAAGGCCGCATCCAAGCCCAAGACTTCCAAGACTGCTTCTGCATGACTCACTGAACCCGGGTCCGCATCCCGCTGTGGGTGGTCACCTCCGCCTCTTCTGCGGGATTTGGGAGGATTCAGTGTCGGACCTATGGGTTTTACAGGTGGTGTCAGAGGGATACAAGATCCCTTTCTTTTCTCTCCCACCTTTTCGCTTTCATCTTTCTCGTTCTTCTCAGGAAGTCGAGAGAAGCAGTCTGTTCGAAGATGTTATTCAGGCTCTTCTGGACAAGGATGTCCTGGAGCCGGTACCTCCTTCAGACAGGGGTTCAGGATTCTATTCAAAACTCTTTGTGGTGACCAAAAAGGATGGCGGATGCCGCCCTATTTTGGATCTGAAAGATCTCAATTCCTTTGTAGTGAAGACTCACTATTGTCAGAAGTCTCTGCGCACAGTGATCGCTGCCATGTCTCCGGGGGAGTTCTTTGCTTCTCTGGACCTTCAGGATGCATATTTGCACATCCCAATCCATCTAGAGAGCAGGCAGTATCTGAGGTTTGCCTGCGCCAGAGGTCATTTTCAGTTCTCAGCTCTTCCATTTGATATGACAACAGCCCCCCAGGTTTTCCAACGGGTTCTGGGGGCCTTGATATCCGTTCTCCAGCAGGACGGCATCAGAGTGTCTCCATACATGGACAACTTGCTTTTGAAAGCATCCTCTGCAGACCTTCTTCATCAGCAGGTCCAGACCTGCATTCAAATCCTTACACATCACGGTTGGATGGCGAACTTGGACAGGTCGGACCTTGCCCCATCCCAGCAGCTGGTCTTCCTGGGTCTTCTGTTCGATACTCAGAAGTGCATGGTGTTGCTCCCGGAAGAGGTAGCCCATCAAATTGCTCAAAGAGTCTCAATGATCCTATCCCGTGATCGGATCCCGGTTCCAAAGTTGTCTTCTCTGGTGGGGAAGTTCATTTCCAAGATAGAGGCGGTTCCATTTGCCATGGCACACACCAGGGAACTTCAAAGATTTGTGATACAGACATGCAGGGACCGACCAGATCATCAGAAGCTATCGATCTCACTTCCTCCTCATGTCGAGTTGAGCTTGGAGTGGTGGTTGGACCTTTCCAATCTCCTAAAGGGGAGATCCTTCCGAATTCCCTACTGGACCAAGGTGACGACGAATGCCAGCCTCTTGGGCTGGGGAGCTGTTCTGGGTCACTTCAGTGCTCAGGGGAATTGGTCCATGGAGGAGTCCCTTCTTCCCATCAACGTTCTGGAACTTCGAGCAATATTTCATGCTCTCCGTCATTGGGAGTTTCAACTGGAGGACTGTCCAGTCCGAGTGGAGTCTGACAATGCCACGGCAGTGGCTTATATCAACAGACAGGGCAGGACAAGAAGTCTCGCCGCTTGGTTAGAGGTCAAGGCCATTCTGTCCTGGGCAGAGGTTCATGTTCCTGTCATTTCCGCAGTGCACATTCCAGGAGTAGACAATGTCATGGCAGACTTCCTCAGTCATCACACAGTTGACAGTGGAGAGATGGGGGGTACCCCTAGTGTATCTGATGGCAACCAGACACAACAGGAAGGTTCCGGAGTTCTGCTCTCAGTGCAGAGACTCTCTAGCTCTGGCTGCCGACGCAATGTCCATTCCCTGGACATTCTCCCTGGCCTACATTTTCCCTCCTCTTCCAATGTTGATAAAAGTGCTACAGAAATTGAAGGTGGAACGTTGTCCAGTAATCCTGATTGCTCCGAATTGGCCTCGTCAGTCCTGGTATCCGGAGCTTCTGGCCTTATCAGTGGCGGAGCCCTTTCCGCTCCCCTCTCGTCCAGATCTTCTGCTGCAGGGTTACCTGTGGAAGGAAGATGTTCATCGGCTCAATTTGACGGCCTGGAGGTTGAATCCTCGATTTTAAGGAAGAAAGGGTTTTCTTCCGCTGTGGTGTCTACTATGCTTGGTGCCTGTAAGCCTGTTTCTTCCAAGATATATCACCATGACTGGTCGAAATTTTTGTCTTGGTGTGCTGACAGAGATCTGCCTCATGATTTTCATCTTCCCACTATCCTGGCCTTTTTGCAGGACGGTGTGGATAAAGGACTCAGCCTGAGTTCTCTTAAGGTTCAGACTTCGGCGCTTTCTGTCTTTTTCCAGGAGCACACTGCTATCCTTCCTGATGTCAAAGTTTTCTTCCAGGGCGTTGCTCATGTGCTTCCTGCCTTTTAGAGTCCGGCTCCTCAGTGGGACCTTAATTTGGTTTTGGGAGTTCTCCAATGTCCTCCCTTTGAGTCTTTGGCAACTATTCCTTTACGTCTCTTGACGTGGAAGATGGCCTTCCTTCTGGCGATTGTGTCAGTTCGCCGAGTGGCGGAGTTGCAAGCTCTTTCCTGTAAACCACCTTATCTGGTGTTTCATAAGGATAAAGCGGTGCTTCGAACCTCTAAGGAGTTCTTACTAGTGATGAGCGAGCATGCTCAGCCGAAGCTCGGTTCGGCTCGAGCATTGCTCTGCTCGGCACATGGCGGTACTCGTACGAGTACCGCATGTGCTCGCCCGCCATGTTCGGGTCTCCTCCCCGCACGTTTCGTGGCTGCTGCGCAGCCAATAAACGTGCGGGGAGGCTCTGACATCAGTGTAATGCCAGCAGCCATGTTGGCTGCTGGCATTACACTGATTGGCTGGCCAGAACCCGTGATCGGGTGCTGTATAGCACCCGACGCGCGAGTTCGGCTCATTCTTAGCCAGGGAGAGATGCGCTTAGGCAGGGAAAGTCAGTGTAGGGAGAATAAAATTGTTGGAACTCTTTCAAGACCCAAAAGTCCTTTTTAGGACTGTTGTGTGTGGGGGCAGCATTTATATTTTGTTTGGGGGGGGCACAATTTCCTTTTTTTTTTGTGGGGGGGATATTTCTAAGGTGACATATAATACTAGATGCACAGGAAGTCAGTGTAGGGAGAATAAAATTGTTGAAACTCTTTCAAGACCCAAAAGTCCTTTTTAGGACTGTTGTGTGTGGGGGCAGCATTTAATTTTTTTTGGGGGTGGCAGAATTTCATTTTTTTGTGGGGGGGTACATGTTCTAAGGTGACATTGTACTAGGTGCACAGGGACAAATATTTCACAGTGCAGTGACAAGCTGACATATTCTGTTAGGTGCACAGGGCCAATTATTTTACAATGCAGCGACAAAAAGGGCCATTTTAAACGTGTGCCTAGCCATAGATTATTGTCACATTCTGTTTAGTGTGCAAATTCACAAATTAACGTCACATATTCCGTTCACTGTGCCTAGCCGCAGATTAGCGTCACATTCTGTTTCGTGTGCCTAGCCGCAGATTAGCGTCACATTCTGTTTCGTGTGCCTAGCCGCAGATTAGCGTCACATATTGTTTAGTGTGCCTAGCCGCAGATTAACGTCACATATTGTTTAGTGTGCCTAGCCGCAGATTAGCGTCACATATTGTTTAGTGTGCCTAGCCGCAGATTAACGTCACATATTGTTTAGTGTGCAAATTCACAAATTAACGTCACATATTCCGTTCACTGTGCCTAGCCGCAGATTAGCGTCACATTCTGTTTCGTGTGCCTAGCCGCAGATTAGCGTCACATTCTGTTTCGTGTGCCTAGCCGCAGATTAGCGTCACATATTGTTTAGTGTGCCTAGCCGCAGATTAACGTCACATATTGTTTAGTGTGCAAATTCACAAATTAACGTCACATATTCCGTTCACTGTGCCTAGCCGCAGATTAGCGTCACATTCTGTTTCGTGTGCCTAGCCGCAGATTAGCGTCACATATTGTTTAGTGTGCCTAGCCGCAGATTAACGTCACATATTGTTTAGTGTGCCTAGCCGCAGATTAGCGTCACATATTGTTTAGTGTGCCTAGCCGCAGATTAGCGTCACATATTGTTTAGTGTGCCTAGCCGCAGATTAACGTCACATATTGTTTAGTGTGCAAATTCACAAATTAACGTCACATATTCCGTTCACTGTGCCTAGCCGCAGATTAGCGTCACATTCTGTTTCGTGTGCCTAGCCCCAGATTAGCGTCACATTCTGTTTTGTGTGCCTAGCCGCAGATTAGCGTCACATATTGTTTAGTGTGCCTAGCCGCAGATTAGCGTCACATATTGTTTAGTGTGCCTAGCCGCAGATTAGCGTCACATTCTGTTTCGTGTGCCTAGCCGCAGATTACCGGCATATATTCCGTTTAATATGAAGAAGACGGGTAAAAAGGGACGGGGAAGTGGACGTGATCCTGATAGTTCAGGGCGCGGGTCAGGACGCGTAGAAACTGTGCCTGGTGCCAGAGCACAAGAAAGAAAGACATCCACCATACCTAGCTTCATGTCTCCGTTTACAGGGCGTCGCAGGACATCACTCTCGAGGTCAGACCACTGCGAACAGGTGGTCAGTTGGATTTCAGCTGATACTGCTTCCAGTCGGTTAAGCACCACCCTGTCTTCCACCAAGTCCACTCTTACTAGCCAAGAGTCTGGTCAACATAATCCTCACCCTGATCATCCTTCCTCCCACCATAGAGGGTCTGGCCAAAGAAGTGATCCCACACTGGGATATAGTGAGGAGCTCGTCTCATCACCAATCCTTGATTTGAACCTCTCTCCAAGCACGCTTGCAGAGGAACATGAGATCTTGTGCCCTGATTCACAACCTCTAGAGGGTACCCAATCACAAGAAGATGACAGAGGGGAACGGCATTTAAGGTCAAAGGAAGTGGATGATGATGATGAGACACAGTTGCCATCAAATCAACCACAATTACTGTCTCAAGACCTTGATGAGGAGGATGATACACAGTTGTCAATGACTGAGGATGTGGTGGGATCAAGAAATGAGGAGGATGATCAGAGTGAGGAAGTGGAGGAGGACTTGGTGGACGATGAGGTCACTGACCCCACCTGGGAAGGTGGAAAGCCGAGCGATGACAGCAGTCCTGAGGGTGAGCCATCTGCAGCACCGCAACAGGCTGGAAGAGGCAGTGGTGTGGCTAAAGAAAGAAGGCGGACCGCACCAAACCGGCCCGCAAATGTTCCACGGAGCACCCCCTTGCGTAAATCTCCCTTGCCAAGGGCTAGGTGTTCCGCGGTATGGCGTTTTTTTAAGGAAAGTGCGGACGACAAAAGAATTGTAGTTTGCAACCTGTGCCACACCAGAATGAGCCGAGGCATGAACACTAGCAACCTCACCACCACCAGCATGATCCGACACATGGCATCCAAGCACCGTAATAAGTGGGAGGAACGCCCGGATCGCCAATCTGTGTCTGCAGGCCACACCACTGCCTCCTCTTCCCCTGTTTTCGGTGCCGGCCAATCGCCTGTCGAAGGCGCAGGCCCGCATACCTCCCGCCCTGCACCTGTACCATCTGAAGCACCATCAGCGACCACATCCACTTCCCTGTCCCAGCGCAGCGTCCAAATGTCGTTACCCCAGGCATTTGAGCGCAAGCGAAAATACCCAGCCACCCACCCACAGGCCATAGCACTAACCTCACACCTTTCCAAATTACTGGCCATCGAAATGCTGCCATTTAGGCTTGTGGACACTGAGTCCTTCCGCAGCCTGATAGCAGCAGCTGTCCCTCGGTACGCAGTCCCCAGCCGCCACTACTTTTCCCGGTGTGCCGTCCCCGCCTTACACCACCATGTGTCCCTTAACATCACCCGTGCCCTGACCAACGCAGTTACTGGGAAGGTCCACTTAACGACTGACACATGGACAAGTGCTTGTGGCCAGGGACGCTACATTTCCCTGACGGCACACTGGGTGAATGTCGTGGAGGCTGGGAGCAACTCGGACCCTGGGATGGCACAGGTGCTACCCACGACGAGGATTGCGGGCCCTACCTCCATCAGGGTTTCCGCCAGCACCTACGTTATTGGCTCCTCCTTCGTTTCCACCTCTGAATTCTCTGCGCGCAGCGCCACTCACCCATCAGCCGGTAGCTGGAAGCAGTGTAGCACTGCAGCGGGGAAGCGTCAACAGGCCGTGCTGAAGCTGATCTGCCTTGGGGACAAACAGCACACGGCCTCAGAGCTGTTGCAGGGGATTAGTCACCAGACCGAGCAGTGGCTCTCGCCACTCAATCTGCAACCAGGCATGGTTGTGTGTGATAATGGGCGTAACTTGGTGGCGGCTTTGGAGCTCGGCAAGCTCACACACGTACCATGCCTAGCGCATGTATTTAATTTAGTGGTTCAGCGATTTCTAAAAACCTACCCCAATTTGCATGATCTCTTGACGAAGGTGCACCGCGTGTGTGCACATTTCCGTAAGTCATCTACAGCTTCAGCCGGCCTGTTGACGCTGCAGCAGCGCTTACAATTGCCAGCTCACCGGCTGCTGTGTGACGTGAGCACGCGCTGGAACTCCACCTTCCACATGTTGGCCCGGCTTTGTGAGCAGCAGAGGGCAGTAGTGGAGTACCAGCTGTTACACGGTCGTCGCCTCTCCGTTCAACTTCCTCTAATCAGAAGTGAGGAGTGGGAATGGATGTCAGACCTCTGTGAGGTTTTACGCAATTTTGCGGAATCGACACAGATGGTGAGCGGCGATAACGCTATTATCAGTGTAACCATCCCACTTCTGTGTCTACTGAAACGCTCGCTGCTCACAATTAAAACCGACGCTTTGCATGTGGAAGAGGTGGAAATGGGGGAGGAAGAGCTTACACAAGGTGATAGCCAGAGCACCCTCACTTCGTCTTCTCAGCGACAATTGGAGGAGGCGGAGGAGGAAGACACGGTTGCGTCTGCTACAGAGGGTAGCCATGGAACTTTATTTCCATCTCTTCAGCGTGGGTGGGCAGAAGAGGAGGAAGAGGATGAGGATATTGAGAGTCATCCTCCTGGTGAGGACAGCGAAATCTTGCCTGTTGGTACTCTGGCACACATGGCTGACTTTATGTTAGGCTGCCTTTCCCGTGACCCACGCGTTATACGCATTTTAGACAACACGGATTACTGGGTGTTCACCCTTCTGGACCCCCGCTACAAAGAGAATTTCTCATCTCTCATTCCTCCGGTGGAGAGGACAAGCAAAATGGTGCAATACCAGAAGGTTCTTGTCGAAAAATTGCTCCAAAATTTTCCATCTGACAACGCTGGCGGCAGAGTACGTGCTACCTTGGCCAACCGAGAAGGGGAGAAAAGGGGAGCACACAGCAGTTCCGACAAAGGCAGGGCAACACTCTCCAAGGCGTGGGACACCTTCATGACACCCCGCCAGCACCCTCACCCTGATGCGCGGCCTAGTGTCACAAGGAGGGAAAAGTTTTGGAAGATGGTGAAGGAGTACGTAGCAGACCGTGTCAGCGTCCTCACTGATCCCTCTGTGCCTTACAACTACTGGGTGTCCAAGCTGGACACGTGGTATGAACTGGCACTCTACGCCTTGGAGGTGCTGGCCTGCCCTGCCGCCAGCGTTCTGTCTGAGCGGGTATTTAGTGCTGCTGGTGGCATCATAACAGATAAGCGTATCTGCCTTTCCACCGAAAATGCTGATAGGTTGACACTTATAAAAATGAACAAGGCCTGGATTTCCCCTGACTTCTCCACTCCACTGGAGGAAAGCCCCGGGTGAACATAAAGTCACTTTAGATATGTTATTTACAATGATGGGAATACTCTGTATTTCCATTCACCCCTTCCACCCAAAAAACGGGTATATGGTTGACTCTTAATCTTCTCATCCTCCTCTTCCATATGCCCTGTGATATAATTTTTATATAGGGCCAGCTCACCAGCGGGCCCTGTGATATAATTTTTATATAAGGCCAGCTCACCAGGCGGGCCCTGTTTGACAATTTTTGTATAGGTCAGCTCACCAGCGGGCCTTCTCATATAATGTTTTATTGGGTCAGCTCTCTAGCGGGCCCTCTCATATAATGTTTTATAGCGTCAGCTCACTAGCGGGCCTTCGCATATAATGTTTAGGATGGTCAGCTCCGCAGCAGACCCTCACCCATAATGTTTTAGATGGTCGGCTCAGCAGCAGACCCTCATTCCTAATGTTTTAGATGGTCAGCTTAGCGGCATGCCCTCGCCCCTAATGTTTTAGAGGGTCACCAGCAGGCCATTAATCCTAATTTTTCAAGGGTGTGTATGATGCCCTCCTTTATGTGTAATAAAGGGTGTATTGGAGTGACATTTCAGTCTAATTTTTGGCAGCCCTTTCACTTAGTGCATAGGCTTTATGAGTGTTGGACCACTACCTGAACTATTGTACCACAATGTGAATGAGGTCTTCCATTTTGTGATATACAGGTTGTATCGGAGTGCCTCAGGTCCTCCCATTGAATTAAATAGGGCTGGGGTGTTCGACAGAGCAGAAGGTAGTTCTTGGCTTCATCCACTAAGTCACTTCGTCACTTTTACTCAATGGATCAGACCCCACTGTTCCGACTATAAATTTTGGACTTAGCTGCGGCCTCCGTTCCTGAATGCTGTACCTTACCCAGGCCATAACAACGTTGAACACCTGCTTTACGCTGCGCACATTTCCCTCTTAATCATGGCCCCAGTTCCGAAAAATCGATGAAATTTTTTGCAGAATTTGCAGATGATATACAAGTAAATATACAGCAAATACTGTTTGGTAACAATTTTTCGCCTAAAATCGTTTTTATCTTCCTTTTTGTGTGTTTTACGGTCAGTCTGTAAAAATGGCGTACTACGGGCGAAACATCGTTCCCAGCAGCGACGTTGGAGTCCAAGATGCATCCAGACATCCTCCCTATGCTGTCCCTGAACCATTTCTGTTGTGTTTCCATCATTTTCTGACCTTTTCCTATGAACCAGGCACCCTCTCCTCATCAGAGCAGGGGGTGCCTGGTGTAATGCTCGAGTCCTCCCATTGACTTCAATGGGGCTCGGGTGCTCGGCCGAGCACTCGAGCCTCCGGGGGCGCTCGGCCAGAGCACCCGAACATCGGGGTGCTCGATCATCACTAGTTCTTACCTAAAGTAGTCTCCGAGTTTCACATCAATCAGGAGATTGTGGTGCCCTCTTTCTGCCCTAACCCCTCCTCTGACAAGGAAAGGGATAGCCACTTGTTGGATGTGGTGCATTGTCTCAAGTTTTATGTCCATCGCACTGAATCTATCAGAAAGTCCAACGCTCTGTTCGTCATTCCTGAGGGCCTAGGGCAGGAAGACCTGCATCCAAAGTGACTATTGCGTCATGGATCAAGTCCACTATTCGTAGGGTCTACGAGTTGAGGAATAAACATGTCCCCTTTCGGGTCACGGCTCATTCCACCAGGTCTATTGGGGCCTCTAAGAATCAAGCATCTGCTGATCAGCTGTGCAGGGCGGCTACTTGGTCCTCTGTGCACACCTTTTCGAAGCACTACCGTGTGGATGTGCTGGCTTCGGCTGATGCCAGCTTCGGGAGGTAGGTCCTGGAGGCAGTCTTGCCTGTCTAGGATCTTCTTCTTCTTCTCAGGTTCTTAGTGCTTCCTTATTGTTGAGCCCTGTTGGCTCTAGTTCAGTGTGCTGTGTTAAAGTTCCTAGGGTGTTTTTATCCCTGTTTGGTGTCCGTTGACACTTCAGGTTTGTTGGGATCTCTGTCCGGTTGGTTCATAGAGGTCCTGGTGACTTTGGGGGCCTTGATCATTGTCTTCTTCCCACCTCTGGGAAATTTAATGGTTGGACATCCCAGAGTTACCAGTAACCTGTATTGGACAACAGAGAAAAGAGGATTTTAGTCTTACCTGTTAAATCCTTTTTTCTTAGTCCATACAGATTACTCGTCTCCCACCCTGTCAAGAGACCATGCTCGGCTCTCCTGTGGCAATAGGTGGGAGTCCTTCGGGGCATGCTCACAGGAGTCTTCTTTCTCTCCTATTTCTGGTCAGTTATTAGTGTCTCAAATCGTTCTGGAGCTAGCTGGCTAGGATGCAGCTGAGGAGGGAGGGGAGGCTTCACCCCCTGCATACATTTAGAGAAATGCATACATTTAGAGAAATCCTGCCTACTTAAAGGGGCAGATCACCTCCCAGAGTTACCAGTAACCTGTATGGATTTAACAGGTAAGACTAAAATCCTCTTTTCCTTTTACATTTTAAGCATTACTATACCTTTAATGCATGCCTTAATTAATGGCATAGGAAGGAGGGTTTTGAAGTATTGGGCTGACTTTGCTCTTGGTTACAGTCTCTATGGCAGTGATAGATCACATAGAAAGGGTAAGCTGTGCTAGGGGATAGTATGCATAGAAGGTTGGAGGAGCTCTTAAACAAGGAAAGGGAGGTGGGGAGGATGCAGTTAGTAAATTGGGATATATAGTGTAGATAGGAACGAAATACAAGTAAAGGTTCATGGGGGTGGGGATAACTGTAGCTAATAGGGAGTAACTATTAAATTCAGATACAGAAAAAAGGCAAGTAGTGACTTAAATACATAAGGGAGACAAAATGAATTGTATGTTGGCCAATGCAGGAAGTATGGTAGGCAAAATGGGAGAACTAGAATTGCTGGCAGTTAGTGAGATTTGGTCATAGTTGGTATAATTGAAACATGGTGGGATGATACACAAGTGGGCTTCAAATGTTGAGGGCTATTCCCTGTTTAGGAGAGACAGAATTAACAGACAATGGGGAAGTGTGTACCATATTGGACGTTTCCTGAAACGCCTATCACCCAAACGGAGATGGGCTGAATTTCTTCCATATGCTGTTTTGTCATACCCTATTGTTAGTATTACTTTTGTTACTTTATTCTACTGCGCTTACAGTTTTACACTATCAGGCGCTTCTGTTTTCTTTTTGTGTACTATGATTGTGCCATTGGGGAGAAGGAGTCTGAAGAGATCAGCCACAGATTGCTACTCATATTACTAAGACACTGTACTTGTGGACAGTTATTATCCTAAACGTTCTGTAGCTGGATCTGGTATATGCCATTTACCAGCCATTAACCCTGTAAGTAGACACCTGAGGGGTGTTGGTGGTGGCCCAAACAGCATACCTATTGATTTGCACAGGGGTGCCCCCTATTTCTCCTTTCTTTCATTTCTGATGTTCTAAACACTTTCTTTGTATCGGTATATACCAGAGAACAAGAAGTGTTATAAGAGCCTTTCAAGTAACAAGTAAAGCCATATCATTAACAGATCAACTGGCCCTGATCGTATACATAAAAGCATTCTTCTGAACTCCGTGCAGTGTTAGCAAGACCCCTCTTTTTATGCTTTAAAGACCATCACCACAGGCTTAGTGCCATAAGATTGGAGTAAAAACAATGTAGTGCCTTTATTTAAGAAGGGAACTAAAAGAGAAACTGGGAATTATATACCTGTGAGTTTGACCTCTGTAGTAGGAAAACTGCTAGAAGGGATAAAAAGGGGTTACATTCAGGACTACACTGTGAAAAATAAGATTATTAGCAGGAATCAACATGGTTTAATGAGGAATAGATCTTGCCAAACTAATACATTTTGAGTGTCTATGAAGAAGTAAGTAGCAACCTAGCTAATGGTAAAGCAGTAGATGTAGTATATCTAGATTTTGGAATGGCATTTGATACAGTGCCACACAGGAGACTAGTATATAAAATAAGGAACTTGGGACTAGGGGATAACCTTTGCAATTGGATAGAAACCTGGTTGAAGGATAGGGAACAGTGTGTGGTTGTAAATGGACAATTCTCCAATACAGGTATGGATGAGACTAGAGTACCTCAGAGTTAACCCTTTTAATGCCTAAGAGGTATGCTCTGAGATAGCTTTCTGGCACTGGAAGGGTTAGTCCTTTTACTACCAAAATAGGTATCACATGCATTGGAATGTACATGTTAACCCTTTCTGTGCCAAAGAGGTATTAAATAGAATCAGTTTATGACAATGAAAGGATAACTCTTTCACGGTAAAAGAGCTACTCAAAGTATTGCAATGTGTTGGGTACCTTTCTGGCACTGAAATGGTTAATTTTTTTAACTGCCAAAGAGGCATCCGATGCATTGGATAGTTCTCCGGTACGCAAAGGTTAAAATCAACACACAGACAGATTGACAGAACCATCCACACACACACATCTCTTACTAGTGAACGGGGAGAGTGGGAGGACACAGGAGAGTGATGAGGGGTGGGAGGGACACAGGAGAGTGATGGGGGGGTGGGTGGAGAGTAAACAGGTATGGTGAGAGGGACACTGGGACATGGTGATGGTGGGAGGTAGATGAGAGTGAAGGACTGAGACTGGGGACATGGCAAACTGGGAGGGTGGGAAGAAGGAAGTGAAACTCTGCAGAAATGTTAACAGGAGTGGCTCCACTTTTCCATAGAATATCAGCCATTTATGAAGGAAATTATTATAATGATTATTATTGAAGAAAAATGTAACAAAAGCAATGCACAGTTTGAATTTCAGCCTATTGCTACTTTGCAGCTCTTTTGATTGCACCGTTGACTTTTAAAACAATAACACTAATCCCCTGACAGACAGAGGAGCTCAATGCACTGTGAATCGTCAACATAGTGACATTATGATATAGGACCTGGGTGGTCCATCTTATACTATATAAATAACACACGCATTTCATGGATTGAGGTTTAGCTTTTTTTTTTTTTTTTTTTTTTTTTTTAAACACATTAATCTCCAGTTTAATTATGCATGTAATCAATGGCCTAAATCAGCAAGATAAAAAATGTGCAATTCTAGAGCTAACCAATAGTACCATGGGGGGAATGAAAATGCCCATTGATTTAAAGGGATCTTCTAATCCCATTGAATGCTAGAGAGGTCACCAATGCATTGTTTTGCAGTGCGTTTTAGACCTTGCTAGCATTTAAGAGATTAGAAACCATATTTAACTCAATGAGAACTTGTAGAATTTTGATTTCAATCCTATGGTGCACTTGGTTTGCTCCAGAACTGCACCTCTTTAGTATGATGAATTAGGCCCAAAGTGCGAACTGAAATGTGAGGGGAAATAAGCTATATGTAGGGCTATAGGCGTAGAAAACAGACACAATTCTGGAGCAAGTCAACTGCATCATGGTGGGTTTGGTTTGCTGTGAATTGCCCATCTTTTCCTTCCTGCATACAGCCAATCCATTGCAGCCAGAAACAGTGTAGTACACAATGATGTCCTGATTAATATGAAGCAAAAATATAAGTGCAGACGTTTATTCTTGTAATCCTCCAGAGGAAGGGAGGTTTTTCATTATTATCTAGGCCGAAGGCTTCTGCCTTTTGTGCTTTGCAAACCACTCTTCACTCTTGTCTGCTGCCATTGCCTGTAAAACAAAAAGTAATTAACATTAATGCTACCTCAATTTATATTGGGTATTCACACCAGTCCTCAAAAGGTGCCAATAGGCCATGCTTTAACCCTCTGTATGCGTAATCAACTGGCACTCAAAGGGTTAAAGGGGAAATCACCTTGAAACAAGGAGGAATAGGTAAAAAGACAAAAGCGGAGCAATTCTGTGGAAAAACAACCTTTCCATATGGGATAAACAAACACCCCAATCATTCAAACTGGACTTTTACTTTAACCCCTTAACCGGGGAATCCGGCCGCGGACGCGACTCAACGACCACGGAGCAAATTTTTTTTTTTGCTCCGTTGCGTTCCGGACTCCCCGAATGGCATGCAGCCGCAGGGGGAGCCCGGAACTCGATGACGGTCATAGTACGTCATCAGTCGTTAAGTCAAATCGACCCTTGACGTACTATGACCGTCAAGGGTCGTTAAGGGGTTAAACCTTTGAGTGAAGGGGCTTTGGGGGAGTTTTACCTGTGGGGATGTCAGGCACTTTTTCAACATTTTTCTATCCATCTGTTTACATAGGATCGAAGCAGGTAACATTCTACTTATATAAGGAAAACTATATATTGTTTTTATTTAGAACAAATGCAACGTCTTCATGGTGTCTCGCATGAAGCCAATCACCTACAGAACAGACAAAGAAGGAAAGCCGTCTTGAGGGTCAAGATATGAAGGGAAACAGAAGACAGAGGCTCATAGGGTGCCTTCTAAAGCACTCCCAGGGCCAAGTTCAAGTCCCACAGAGGAGTGGGATCCTGAAAGTCTAGGTAGGCATAAGCCACCCCTTGAACAAAGGTCTGCACATCTGGCAATAAGGTAATAGCCACTAAAAAAATCAGTTATGGAAAATTGGGTAAAGGGGACTGCCTCCAAGGCAGAGACTCTGTTAGAAAGATCAGCCTCTAAAGACTATCAAATCTCAAACCAAGACAGACTAGAACCTAGGATGGGATCAGAAAAGAAACATTTTTTTTTTTTTAATGGACTACCCAAACGTGTTGCTTCAGTATGGGCAGTCACATCTGAAAGTGAAGATGCACAGCCTACCCTGAGGGAACCAGAGGTTATCCTGATAGAGTAAGAGAAATCACCAAAGAATTAATGTAGGCAGCCAGTGCGGTCATGACCTTTGTGAAAGTCTGCAGAGCGGACAACAGTCCAAAAGGGAGGGCGGTAAACTAAATGAATGAAGCATTGATGGTTTGCATGGATGGGAATATGTAGATAAGCGTCATTTAAGTCTATTGAAGCTAAAAACTCCCCTGGACCCATACCGGAGATGACAGAGGCAAAAACTCCACTCTAAACCAGGCACATGAACAAAGTGATTGAGAAGCTTTAAATCCGGATAGGATGGCAGCTGTCATCCTTTTTGTGGACAATGAAAAGGTCGGACTAGAATCCCATGTACTTTTTCTGCAGAAGAACAGACACCAGGGCATGCATGTATACCAGTGAAGAAATGATCCTGCACCTAATCTCGAGGGACTCTGTACATAAAGAAGTAACGAAGGAAGGGGATTGAAATCTGATAACCTTCTAAGATCAACCATAACACCCACAAGTTTGCCACTTGTCAGGGTGACAAGTCCAAGAGTTTGCAGTCTACAAGATGTAGAGGTGATACAAAAATATAAGTGCCAGTTGGAATGGTGTGGCCCTGGTGGTTACATTAGTAAAACAATGGTGAATGGTGCACAGTTGTTTGTTGTGGAAAGAAAGACAAAAAGGTAGAGGAATATCTGCATAGTATGAGAAAAGAAAGGAGGAGGATTGAAGTCTGTAAATGAGGGAGGTTTGTTATACATTATTGACGAGCTCTGTGTCATCAGGCCTGGAATCACCCAGCCTGACATTGAACAGCTGAGCTGGGTTAGGTGGTCAATGAATAAATCATAGGATTCTATATTACATGTATTAACTTACATCATTAAGAAGTTTATCTGCATTAGCATCAGTCTGGGAAAGTTCTCGAAACCCTTCATCTCCAACAAAACAAATTTCATGACCATCCTAGAAAGAAAGAAAGAAATGTGTGTCACAAAATTACAGTATATATATATATATATATATATATATATATATATATATATATATATATATATATATATATATATTTTTTTTTTTTTTTTTTTTTTTTTTTTTTTTTTTTTTTAATTCAGTGAGTACTTCAATATGTAAGGACTGCAAAACATGAAATATTTCGATGGTCTCTAAGGGCCTTATTCAGAAATCAAAAGAGCTTTTCTGGTGCAAACCAACTGCACCATATGGGTAATTCAAAATTCACATTTATATACAGTACTGTGCAAGAGTCTTAGGCAGGTGTGAAATAGTGCTGTAAAATAAGAATGCTTTCAAAAATAGACACGTTAATACTTTAGTTTTATCAATTAACGAAATGAATAATGAATGAATAAAAGAAAAATCTAAATCAAATCAATATTTGGTGTGACCACCCTTTGCTGCACCTGTTGCCATTTTTCTTTGTTTTCGTTCATAGTTGAGGCCTTGTTTCCATGTCAGAGGTATGGCTTTTTGGCCATAAATCGTCCATGAAGACCACTTCTGACCAGACTTCTGTGGACAGTAGATGGGTTTACCAGGGTCCCACTGTTTTCTGCCAATTCTGAACTGATGGCACTGCTGGACATTGTCCGATTGCGAAGGGAAGTAAGCATGAGGTGTCTTTCATCTGGTTCACTAAGTTTCCTTGGCCGACCACTGCATTTACTGTCCTCAATGTTGCTAATTTCTTTGTGCTTCTTCAAAAGGGCTTGGATAGCAGATCTGGAAACCCCTGTCTGCCTTGAAATTTCTGCCTGGGAGAGCCCTTGCTGATGCAGTATAACTATCTTGTGTCTTGTTGCTCTTCTCAGTCTTGCCATGGTGTATGACTTCACATTAAACGGTCT
The DNA here is from genome assembly GCA_037306005.1 of Rhinophrynus dorsalis. Taxonomy (NCBI): domain Eukaryota; kingdom Metazoa; phylum Chordata; class Amphibia; order Anura; family Rhinophrynidae; genus Rhinophrynus; species Rhinophrynus dorsalis. Next base: position 332,004,599 of record CM074719.1, on the reverse strand, counting down.
TCAGCAACCTCACCTTGTTAGCAGAGTTTTATTCCTCCTACACAGCTGTTTCTGTTAATGGTTGTGTTTCAACCTACATATTAAATTGATGATCATTAGCAGCTGTTTGGTATAATTGTTTAATCATACACCTGACAACATGCCTACAAAATTCCTGACTTTGTGCAAGTGTACCTAGAAGAACTGATGCTGCTTTGAAGGCAAAGGGTGGTCACACCAAATACTGATTTGAGTTACATTTTTCTTCTGTTCACTCACTATCATTTTGTTAATTGATGAATATAAACTATTAAAATGTCCATTTTTGAATGCATTCTTATTTTACAGCATTTTTTCACACCTGCCTAAAACTTTTGCACATTACTGTAAGTGAGCCATTTAACAATTTGACACACACAGATAGTTCTCCTTTGCTTTGCACAAGGGGTTAACAGCCTAACTTAAAGCAGAACTACCACCATAGTTAAAGTCCCCTTCAATAATTAGGCAGATGGCGACTAGCTTAATAATAGTTATCATACATCTCAGAACTACACGATTCTAAAGAAATCCTTAATCTTCCGAGACCAGAAGCCAGGTATCAGCGCAGACATCTTGTCTGAGTACCTGTGCTGTCAGTCCCAGTCTCCATTAAGAAACACTGCATTGCATCACGGTTTTCAGGCAAAGAAGGAAAGACACAAATATAAAATATAAATCCACCTTTATTAATAAGTACAGTAATAATAGTATAGCCCACACAACCCCAGGACACTGGATGATAGGACCAAGGCTCCTACCCGGAGCTGCACACTGTGCTGCGCACTGCACTATTGCAAGATACCGGGGACTAGGACCGTGGTGCGGGTTGAACACCAGAGGGAACGGTAACTGAGGCACAAGTCTCCACCCTGTGTCACTGTTACAGCTTACCTTGGTTTCAGAGTCATCTGCAAGTGCGAGGCTTCAAGCATGCAGCAGGCCTCTGTTTTATGTCTTTGCTTCCTGTAGTCTCCTCCTATGTACTTCCTCCCTCTGAGCTGCTCCTCCTACCTACTTCCTGGGGAGGGGTTTAAAGGGCTGACTGAGTCCTGACTCAGTTGCCCTTGCGTTGTTGTACAATACAGTTCTGTTTCCCTTGGGCTCTATGTATGACCTGGCTTGTCTGACCATCCATTCTGGTGCTGACCTGTGGTTCTGTCTGACTACTCTTTTGCCTGCTCCCATTGTGTAGTGGACACCCAATCTGGTGCAGACCTGTGGCTCTGGCTGACTACCTGAACTGTGTATGACCCGGCCTGTCTGTCCATCCATTCTGGTGTTGACCTGTGGCTCTGTCTGACCATTCTCCTTGTGCGTTCTGATTTGGCTTAGACATCCTTTCTGGTGCAAACCTGTGGCTCTGGCTGACTACCCGCTCCGTGTATGACCCGGCTTGTCTGACTATCCTTTCTGGTGCTGCCTAGGAGGCTCGGTTTCCTCCGTGTCTGGGTCCCGGCTCCACAGACACCCATCCTAGTGCGGACCTGGGGCTTTATCAGACTCATAAACTGACTGCAGGCTGAGTCAGTGCTAGTCCTTTGGGCGTTCCAAATTATCTCGAGGCTCCAGTGGGCTGAGGCCTAGTCTCGGACAGTGTGATGGATCTATTGGCAGACTGCTATTTCTGATACAGTGCTTGCCTCTTTGATCACCCTCTGTGTGTTATCTGTTTTCGTGCATTACTATGATTATTCTAATAAAAGATTGTTTTACTTTACCCTACTGACTCCTGGTTTATTCCTGGGAACCGTGACAGTCACGCAACCAGAGGCAACAGGGAGCAAGAGCAGATCTGAACCATGAAACACTGAGGATGATGGCCAGGAAAGTTCGGAGAGTATACAGCCAGTAGTCAGCCAGAGCCACAGGTCAGACAAGCCGGAGACTAGACAGAGCGATAGGCAGCAAGATCCAGAGGTCAGATAAACCGGGGACTACACGGAGCAAGTAAGTCAGCCAGAGCCACACGTCAGAACCAATGTGGGTAGTCAGACAATCCGGGTTCATACACTGAACGAGTTAGTCAGCAAGAGCCACAGGTCAGAACTGATGTGGGTAGTCAGACAAGCCGGGGTCATACACGGAGCAGATTCTCAGGACAGCACAGGTCACAACGGAGCACAAGAGACAATATCAGAAACACCATGTAAGGGCAATCACTCCCAGGGAGGTTTAAAGGAGCAGGAGAAGGTGGGAACCAGTTATGCCACACAGAATAATTCTATAAACAGGCATCCTAGCCAGTGCCTGTTTCATAATGTCAGCAATGCAGAGATGGCCGCAACTATGCCGGCCGACACACCACAGAAGAAGGAAGCACAGGATAATTAGGCCTCTAAGGTAGACTGTGATACAGTGTGCCGAAAGACACTGGAAGGGACTGAAGACGTAGGAGCACAGACTGCACTAACCTGGCCATCAGTCTTCGAAGATTAAGGATTTCTTTAGAATCGGCTTGTTCTGAGAAGTAAGATAACTATTATTAAGCTAGTCGCCATCTGCCTAATTATTGCAGGGCGACATTAACTATGGTGGTAGTTCCATTTTAAATAATTTAAATCAATGGAAATTGTGTGATTCTTTTATATACAGTAGTTCCGCTTTAAATAATTTAAATCAATGGAAATTGTGTGGTTCTTTTATTTACAGTATATAACAAGTAAGTACCTGCTGAATGCTCTTATTTAGTTGATTTTTTTGGTTAGAACTCATTTGGGAACCAACATCTGATCCTGTTCCCATCCATGTGAAATGACATGGCTATGGAAACTAGACAGTACTAGATAACAACAGAGATCAGATGCAACACAAAGTACATATACTGACTGTTAACTTAAAAAGGGTATAATTCCGCTTTCAATTTCAGTTAAAAAACATTACAAATACATAGTTGCAGCAGACATATTAACAAATGGATGCAACAGAGTCGTAGAGGGTATAAGATGAAGAAAAAGGGCAGCAAGAAGCAATTTGCCCCTTGTGAAGAAGAATGTACACAAATACAGTGGACATTATTTGACTGATATATGCAGCAATTCTGAATACGGTTCTTATTAATATCAACACTAGCAGTGACTGAAAGGGATAGTAATACTTAAAATTACTACCCCCCATGTTGTAGCTACAAAAAAACTGAGTTAAATGAGACCAGTGCCATCTCTCAAACCTTTATGGTTTGAGAGATATCCGCTTTCAAAGTTCCCTCTCCACTGACATTAGCATTCTAGCTGACAGCAAGGGAATCCTGTCCCAGGACCGGCGGAGGCTCTGCAGCAGAGCCGAGATCGAGTTAATAAAAAAGAAATCCTTAACTTAAAAGGTCTTCTACTTGTGCTTGCAAACCAAATACATGTAGAAGATCTTTTTAGTAAAGGATTTCTTTTTTATTAACGCGATCTCTGCTCTGCAGCAGAGCCACCGGCTGATCCCAGGAGAGAATTCCCCTGCTCTCAGCTAGAACGCTGACATCAGGGGAAAAGCCAAAAAGAGGGAACTTTGAAAGCGGATATCTCTCAAACCATAAAGGTTTGAGAGATGACACTGGTCTCATTTAACTCAGTTTTTTAGTGGCTACAACATGGGGGATAGTCATTTTTAAAGGGATAGTAATACTTAAAATGTAAAAAAAATATGTTGTAGAGTTTATCCCCCTGAGTAAAACAAGGGCACTCCCACTGCTGAAAGGTGTTTCATTCAAAAGTTATTCATTTTCAAAGTTTAATTTTTTAGGTGCAATAACACAGTGGCCTGAAATTGTACAGTGGCGCTGTTGCTACACCATCCTATGGAGATTTATGGTCAACTGACCAGAGCTGTCCATAGGATCGTACACTGTACAATTTCAGGCCACTGTGATATTGCACCTAAAAAATTCAACTTTGAAAATTAATAACTTTTGAATGAAACACCTTTCAGCAGTGGGAGTACTCTTGTTTTACTCAGGGGGATAAACCCTAAAACATATTTTTTTTTACATTTTAAGTATTACTATCCCTTTAAGTATTACTATCACTTGAAGCAACAAATATCTGGCTCCTACAATACAACCAGTTTTCTATATCGAGACACTCATCATTTCACGATTACATACTTCTTTCTAAAGTAGCATTACCTTTAAACTCTTACATCTTATTAATGATTCACTGTAAAAATTTTTTATCTCATGTTCATTTTAACAATCACTATAATTTATATGGAGCTAGACAGGATTCTAAAATATGAGACCCATGGAGGTCTTGAGACGTTAGCTCATAAGAGTTCATTAGGCATTTTATCTACTCTGTTCTATAACACATCTTACTCACCCTTTCTTTCTCAATAGTTTTGAAACAGGACGTTTATCCCTTTTTCAGATGTGCAGACCATGGTATTTTATCATTTAAAGGGGATGTAACACCATAAAACAACATAGACAAACAAACTTGTGCACTGGACTTCTGTAGCATTAACAAATATTTCCAGCGAGTCAAGTATCAATAAAGTAGACCAATCACCCTGAGGTAAGTTTAGTAAAATTTAATGAGAAGTAAGAACTGCCCCTATGTAGTGCTAGCCATCTGTTTATACTATAAACAGTTTTTGAACAATGAACCTTTATTTGTTGGTGGCACAGACTGGTACTTTATGCAAATCCGTTTCTGTGCTGGGTCAATATTACCATGCACGGTGCTATGAATGAATCTAGGCAGACCACACACACTGGGAGCATTCCTAATACCACAGTAACTGGTGTTTGGCTAAAAATTTAAAATAATTAGCATATCATACAGAGAATCAGCATAAGTGCCACACTGTGTCAAAGTATAAAGGTTAATTTCACCAAAATGATTTATTTTGCAGAAAAATGTCTAATACAACATTTGAACAAACAAACTATATTTGTCTTAAGGTGACAAGTCCATTTTAAGAAAAAGGGGATTATTGTGTTCTTCTTGATCCTTTTTCTATTAGTGTTTGTGGAACACAGTAACCATGGGGTATAATAGCTTCTCCAGGAGGCAGAGTACTTGAATAACAGTTCACTGGAGAAAGACTCACCAGCTCCACTTTACCCCCACCAAGCAACCTAAGTTTCAACATAAAGCCAAGATAGAAGATAAGACAGTACAGCAGGAAGGTGCTCACCATACTAGAGAACCCAGAGGACACCCTTGCCTGTAATTCAAACAGCCTGTTTTTCTCTGGGTGGGATGCCCAGTGTTCCACCAGGAACAAGAGAAAAGGATATATTGGTAAATACACAAAAAAACCCTTTTCTCTTCTGTCCATTGTAGAACAGAGGAACCATGGTTATATACTAAAACTATCCTACCAGGATTCCAGAGAGGGAGAGAAAAAAACCTCAGAATGCATGCTAATCTCAAAAAAGAACAACAAGTAACCAAGGTTACTAGAAATAAAAGTAAGAAATGCTCCTACACAGATAGTCTGTAAGATTTTTCATCCAAAAATGGCTTTAGCCAAGGCCAGGTTGCACAATTGCTCTTCAGAAGCCTGGCTCTTGTAGATGCAGAATGCACCCACCACTCTCGTGATTAGAGCAGTGACCCTAAAGGGGAGAGGTTTTTTCCTCAGGACATAGTTCTGGCAAATGGTTGCCTTGACCCAAAAAGCGACTATCACCTTGTATGCCATACAGGAATAATGAAAAACAAGTCAAATTTGTTGAAAGGTTCCATGTGATGACAAAGGTATTATCTAGATAAGGAGTAAAGGAGATGCCAAGTGAATGAATGTGGCAGGACAATGTTACCATATCTTTCATGAAAATCCATGTGGAGGATGCCAACCCGAAAAGGAAAGGCAGTGAATTGAAAATGGCAGTCTTCAAAGGCAAAGCAAAAGAAATGCTGATCTACGTGAACAGGTATATGCAGGCCCTCCATGGAGAACCCACGTTTTTCTTTGATTGCATCTTCAGGAATAAGGGAAGAATACTCTTCCCCCACTTCCATAGATGAATCCCCCTACATTAAGAAAAAAAAAATCACCTTCCCCAAAGGGAAAAACCTTTCTTTTCTAGTGAAATTGGTGGTCTTGGTTCCAAGAATGAAGAATCCCCCTTGACAGATGTAGGAATATTAGCCAAGGTGGAACTAAGGGTTTTAACCTATGCAGGCTCCTGTTCAGTGGAAGAGGGATATGGCGTTGGCTCTGGTGAGGCCACAAAACAAGAGAGGCGTAATGCACCATTATTATACCTGAGAAGACTAAAAGAGAACTAGAGATGGATGCACACTCCAGATGCAATGGCTGAATAGTCTGCATATACTGCATCATGCTAAATATATCTACAATGGTCTTCTGCTTACCACAAGTTCACAGATATATAGGAAGGCAATCACACTCAAGGCTAATTGCAATAATGTATCAGCAACAGCTGAATATTTATTTACAAGTAGACGACAGACCACATTTCATAGGTTTGTTGGTCTTAGTCTTACACGTCTTCTTTGTGGGTCAGACATAGCAAGGGGACCAGAAAAGTGTGGAAAAAAAAAAGAACAGATAAGAATAAAACACATATCTGTTTGTTGTAGGGGGCAAGATAATATGCCTGGGGTAAATTCAGCCACCCAGAGTAAAAGCCTGCAATATCAGAAGAAATTGCTTATTCTTCAATAAGCGATGGCCAGATAGATCCGCAAATGTGATCCACTAGCTTCAAGCTGGCATATCCCATTTGAATGCATGGGGCGAACACACGCATACACATTTTCGCTTACGTGTATACTTGTTTTGCCCATGACCAATTTACGCGAGTTCCCCTGCTTCGCATACGCAAAGCAGGGAAACATGAAAAATCAATGATGAATACCCAAAGGTATCCATCAATGATCACTGCGAAGAGCAGTGTATTTGATATGTTGCTCTTCCCGAAGTTTGATGAATTCCGGCCTTAGAGGAAAGGGGAATAAGAGCCCAGCTAAACAGGGATGAACGTCCTATGTAAGAAATGAAAACTAAGAATCTTCACCCTGCTGTGTCGCCTACTCAGAACACTTTGAAACGGAGGCTGTTAGGATGGGGTTAAATGGAGCTGGAGTTTCCTCCTCCAAAGAACTGTTATGCAAGTGTCCTCCTAGATGAAAGTACTTTTCTCATGGTTCGTATGTTCCACAGTGGACAAAACGGAAAACCAAATCATGTATCAATCCCCTGCCACTGTATTAGCTACATGTGAAGGTTGTCATTTTCTTAACATGCAAAAAGTCTAACAGCAAAAAAGCCACTCAGCTGCAAACTGCATAAAAAAACTCCTAAACAAATAAAAACGAAAAAACTGCAGACAGTCCTGCATCTGGTTGAGTTACCAAGACTCTTGGTTGAGAGACGGAGGTAAATATCAATTGCACAAATGAGCATCTGTACATAAGCTATTGGATGTTGTCACTGCTTGCTACATTTTAATTAATTGGTTATTCTACACACAAGGGTGAAGCTTAAAAGGGATAGTAATACTTAATATATAAAAAAAATATTTATTGTAGTGTTTATCTCCCTGAGTAAAAAAGGGTACTCTCACTGCTGAAATGTGTTTTATTCAAAAGTTATTACAGCTGAATTTTTTAGGTGCAGTATCACAGTGGCCTGAAACTATACAGTGGTGCTGTTCTTACACCATCCTATGGACAGCTCTGGTCCGTAGACCATAAATCTCCATAGGTTGGTGTAGCAACAGCGCCACTGTACAATTTCAGGCCACTGTGATACTGTACCTAAAAAATTCAACTTTGAGCTGTAATAACTTTTGAATAAAACACCTTTCAGCAGTGGGAGTTCCCTTGTTTTACTCAGAGAGATAAACCCTACAACATATATATTTTTTTTTAATTTTAAGTATTACTATCCCTTTAAGGTCAGAAAGTCTGGAATTTCAAAAGATGACCGCCTCTTCTATTTGACAATGTGTTCCAATTTTACTTTACCTTCAGAATGTATATACATGTTTTTGGGTGACAAAAGCAAGTATTTTAGATTGTAATTTTAATAGCGATACATTTTAAAATACTTCTTCTTTATCCTTAATATTAGGTTATCTTTAGAATCAATGTTTTTGTTTACCAACCGTTCAATGCTTTCAGGTCATTGATATAAGCCAATCTAATGGCACTAAGCCTTATGGTCTACAGATAAAATAAGCAATCCCTGAGAAAGCCAGTTGCACCAGAGGGGACAAATAATACCTGTCACTAATTTTAATGTGTTTTTAACCCCTTAAGGACCAATGACGGTCCTGGACCATCATGGAATTCCAGGCTGCACACCGTTCGGGGAGTCCGGAATCCGATTCTAAAAAAAAAAAAAAAAAAAGGTCCCTGGTCCTTAAGTGACTGCATCGTGTGTGCGCGGCCAGTCCTTAAGGGGTTAAACTTTTTAATGCAAGAGAGCTCAGTACCATGCAAAGGGGATAAAAGCCCCATTTAAATCATTTCTGTTTTGGGGATTTTCTATTCTACTCCTATGATACAACTGGTTTGCTCCAGAACTGCTCTTCTTTTCATTTGTGCACAATGTCCATTGTTTCCACTGTTCATGGTTTCTCTGCATGAAACAACATTTCTCAATAAACAGGGATTTACAGTGGAAGAAAATATGGAAGCAATTCATCAATAGTAGTGAAACATCTACATTTGCCAAACTTTTTTTTATTTAATGCATTGCCAAGAGGACTCTTTCATTCAGCATTTGGCTATAAACCTTTACTGAGTGACTAAAGAAAGGAAATGCTTTCACTTTATTATCAGAATCTGGGGTAGTTTTATTTCACAGTCTAACAAAATTGTTGCTTCTGGGCACTCAAAGCAATAATAAATTAAGTACAAAGTCATTATATGCTGGGCATGCTGCCATTGCCATGATATGATTCTGAGTCAGACCTGGATTATCTTGAATATGATCCTCAACATTGATGAAGAGTTGCATCAGGAGCTGTATACAACCCAGCCCAGAGCACAGACTTCACTTGAGAGCTGTTTGTTTTGTGGTTTTTTTTTTTAATTCTTTACTCTGCAAAGCCATCTCAGCTGACAGAGCAGGCCCTCATTCACAGACTGGATGACTATTATAGCAATTAGTAATAAGACATAAATAGTGTGTGGTGAACATACACCCACAATACATAAGAAACAACTCAACTATACACTTTAGGTCGTTCGTGTGACTTATAAAGATATGGACATTACTGCACAAGTTACAGGAAAGACCTAACTCACGCCATCCAATTTTTTATGATTATTTGTTCAGGCACCTAGGTAGATGACCATTACTAGGAGTGCCTCCAATTAAATATATATATATATATATATATATATATATATATATATATATATATATATATATATATATATATAGTTAATTGGAGGAGCTCCTAGTAATGGTCATCTACCTAGGTGCCTGAACACACACAGAAAGGAGGTGGACGCACACAAGAATTAATATTTATTTCACTCAATTTCACTCATCAAAGTTTCAGACACATAGGGGCCTACGGGTACAAAACATTGATTAGTGGAATAAATAGTGTTATTTTAAGCCTTGTGAGTAGCCTGCTTATCTTTGAAATTATCTGCAGTTGCACCAGGCAAGATACTACATAAAGAACCTGGGTACCAATCTCCTATTAACTTTATTTATAAAGAAACTTTTTTATTTGTTCCACAGTTTTCATTAATAACCCCCAAAAATACTTACAGGATCTGCCAAAATCACAACTTGTACTGTAGCCTTCCCAGGGGTATCCAGGCATACAAGCGGAGTTAGGATCTTCTGGTTCTCCTTTTTCATCTGTGCCTCAATGTTTGGAAGCTACGCATCCAGCCAAAGGAGACAAAAGTTAGTGAAATAGGCTGATTTGGATATTTTAGAAAAAGAAAAAGCCTAGTAAATTCCGAGAATCAAACGGAGAATGAATTTGAAATGCTTAACCCTATGAGTGCCAGGGAGTACGCAACGCATTGCAATGCTTTGAGGAAAGAAGAGGTCAGGCGTTCCATACTGTGGCTAAGATTTAATAAAAGTGAAATATGGGGTTTGCAAATGTTTGCAAATATCTGTTTCACTCTAGTTATGAAGGGAATCACACACAAAGGAGACTGTTTTTTGTTTGAAGTCTAACTACAGCCCTAGCATGAATGGAAACAATATGTCTGAATTGCAACTATTTTCCCATATTGTCCTATTTGTTCCAGGTCCCCCATTAAAATTTCTATTCGTCAATAGCCATGTAACATTTATTAATCACTTTTTCAGAATTAAGAGAAGTCCACCGCTTCTGAGGCTTAGGAAATCCTAGCCTACTTGAGACCATAATAATGCGATAGTGGATTTGTCACCACGGATAAAGTTTGCACATTTGACACTGCCTATGCTTCATGCCATCCAAGAGACCAGAAGATAAATAGTTTAGGAAATATTTAGGTTTTTATTCTATATGGTGATCTCTCCAAGTGCAGCACCATATGCTACCTAAGCTCTCAGTGAAGAAGAGACCTTAAACAGCAAACAGTGTTGCACTGAGAGATTACATCCCAAAATATTAAACTGCATATTAATTCTATGATCAGAGATTGAACGAAGTACAAGATGGTGCCTGAATAAATAAACAACCAAAACAGACAGAAAATTTCAGATATTTACTTCATTTTTAGGGCAGGCAAAGGCGATTCTTCCAAAAGCTGTGCCATGGTCCACTGGTCCTCCAATATCCTGCAACTCCAACTTACACTAAAAGAGAAAGTTCAGTGCATTAATATCAGACATGATCCACCCTTTTGAACCTTCTAAGCTAAAAGAAAATCTATAAGACCAATCTAATCAACTTGTGACACTCTCTAGGAAAGCTAACACTTTTAAAGGGTTAGTAATAGCTTAAAATATTAACAAGTAGTATTGTAGATAAGGAAAATAGAAATCCATTGGTGCAAGTCCTATCTCCAAAACCTTTATGGTTTGAGAGATACAACTTTTTAAAGTTCTCCTCTCCCTCCCCTTTCCACGACACCAGCGTCTAGCTGACAGCAGGAGATCCTGGTCCGAGGACCGTCAGGTGACTCTTCAGCAGAGCCGTGAAACCAAAATCTAAAAAGAACTACTTCATTGGAACAGACTACAAAGTGTGCTTGCAAACAAGGCACACTTTGTAGACCGTTTCAATGATGTATTTCTTTTTAGATTTCGGTATCACGGCTCTGCTAAAGAGCCGACTCAAATCTCCTGCTGTCAGCTTTACAGCTGACAGCAGGGAGAGGGGAACTTTAAAACATTATATCTCTCAAACCATAAAGGTCTGAGAGATAGGATTTGCACAGATGGATTTATTTTTTCCTTAGCTACAATACTACTTGTTATTATTTTAAGGCATTAGTATCTCTTTAAGACTATATTTATTTTTATTACACAAACTGCAAAGTAAAAAAGGGTGTAAGGAGTTAATGGTCATACAGTCTTAACACAGAATTTTGCAGCTCTTGCCTGAGTGAGAACATGAATGTAAAACATTTTGATAACTAAAATCCATGTTTTATAAACATCAATTATTTTCCTCTCTTAATTCATACTGCCAAGATACTCTTCCCTCCTGTCTGTCTTCTCAAGCCATCACAAACATATGTACATCCTCTAGCCTGCAAGCTTTTGCAATCAGCCCCTTTTACATTTTTTGTATTTGTATGTCTTAACCCTTTGAGTGCCAGTAGGGTATGCAACGCATTGCTACGCAATGCGTTGCATACCCCTCTGACACTCAAAGGGTTAAACTGGACTGCTCATCCTAAGAAGTTTAGTATGTTTTAGTCTGCTTATATGCTGTATTGATGATACAGTGTGGAATATTATGAGGATGACCTGAACAGATAATTTGTTCTGTTTGAGTCCAGACTTGGACATTTGTTGTGCCATTACAAATGTCCGAGTATGTGGGCTCTGCCTAGATTCATTCATAACACAGTGTTTGTGATAATATTGGCATTAGTATAAAATGTCACACTGTGTCACCAGTAAAAACAGACTGATTTCTCAAAACTATATTACAAAGATTTAAAAAAAAAATATTTAGAAAATGTTTTACCAGGAAGAATACATTGAGATTTCTCTTGTTTTCAAATACCATAAAATCTTGCATATAATAGGTACAATTTTGCCCCTCTTCACCTTATGTGAAGTGGGGTGTGTGTATTATACAAGAGAAAATGTTATTAACGAAAAAAAAAAAAAAAAAAGCTAAGTTTCCCTCTTTCCCAGCTTACCCATGGCCACCAATGCCCCTCCGGAGTCCAGATTCCGCATCCTGACAGGGTCCCAGCGGGCGGCATGCTTTCAGCCGCTGCCCGCTTTTAGCATGGCCCTGTCAGGACCTCTTCTGCCCAGCCAATGGTAGTCTCTTGTGAGGACAGCAAGGTCCTCACAGAGCAATAAGATAGATCCAGTGCACATAGCTGTTGGATCTATGTATTAGCCATATTACAATGATGGGTTGTATAATTACACTGAAGGATAAAGCAGCATAATGAGTTATACAGAATGTCAATTTTAGCAAGATGGAATTGTTTCGCGGGAGCATATACTATGTCCCCATAGTCTATGACTGGCAAATAAATTAAATAAAAAGAAAAAAAAGCCTGAAATTATTTAAAGGTCCACATTAAAGAAAACAACATACATACCAGACAACTGTATTTTATCCCCAGTGGTCATTATGACAACCCTCCAAAAATATTTGTTTTGAAGCAGGCAGGTCAAACTTGTAGTGCAAAGACCCCATGTAGCCTTCCCCGTACTAAACTGAGGCCCAGTTGAAACCATTAAGATCAGGACACTTGAGCTGGGGCACTCTCAACCTTACTGGCAGACTCCAAAACATGTTTTCATACAGTACTTTTTTTTTAGTAACAGTTGCTTTCTTGCCACCCTGCCATGCCACCCTCCCATGCAGGCCAGTGTTATACAGAGCTCTTGATATGGTTGACTGGTGCACTATACTCTACTCCCATCCACTGAACTCGGTAGTTCCTTCAAAGTGTTTGTTGGCATTTCTGTGGCTTCTCTTACAAGACTTCTTGTTTGAG